>CM046796.1:32013795-32471295 GCA_025617405.1 Perca schrenkii
TTTCCCTAACAGAGTTTGAGAATGGCAACACACAGAGAGCGGAAAGTGAGGGACACCTGGCGCTTAAGCCACGCTCAGGATGTCAGGCAATTATCCTGGAAATGTACTTCCATTGATCCAGATAGATATCTGAAGTTGTTTTAGGTTGTAGGCAGTGTGTATATATATACATATATATATATATATATATATATATATATATATATATATATATATATATATATATATATATATATATATATAAATAAATATCACCACACTTCAACAGTAGCATAATGAGGGTCCCTAAATGTTAACCTAAGCATTGAGAACATTGTAAGTGTACAGACAGTTTATTAAAAAGATAGTTTAGAAAGCCGGTATACAAGAATGCGACTGTCTTTTTAATAAACTGTCTCTACACTTACAAAGTTCTCAATGCTTCGGTTAACATTTAGGGACCCTCATTATGCTACCGTTGAAGTGTGGTGATATTTTGAGCCTTTTTAGTGGTATAAATAGCGATTTGTTTTTACTTTCCCTGTGCCCCAAATACTAGCGTTGTAAGCTAATCAGCGCTCCGCGCTAGCTTGTTTCAAGCTACAAACACATTCGATTAGCAATTATGAAAACATGTCCCAGAGAACGATCGAGTGGGTAAACATCTGTTATTATCCCCTAGGTTCGTTTTGCGCCGGAAGTGTCCTTTATTTTTTTAATGCTGTGCTGAGTTAGCTTGCTAGCTAACATTAGCGTGTTCTTGGAGCAAATGTAGGTGTTTTTGTTAATCTTGTCGACATTTAGCTAGTTGTGAATGGGGCCTCCCACACTGCTTGATCGACGCCAGCATTTCTCCCCTTGGGTTTTAGGTTTTGGGAAGGGAAAAAATTCCACCACCCCGTCCAAACTTTTAGGATACCGGGTATCGGATTTTCACAATACATACGCACAACGCTTCGGCGTGTTTCCCTCGCTCGAAAGCTTGACAGACCTCCCGGACCTAGTTACGGTTGCTAAGCCACAATTGGCCTGTGGCAGTTTTCGGGCGTGGCTTAGCGAAAGTTAAATAAATGCATAAGAGTTACAAATGTGCGGCTTCATCTTAACAACGCGTCCCTTGTGATATTTACATGGAAGCAATATTTCTTTTGCCATCTGCTTTTCCTGATTATTACAATTTTGGCAAAAATCTTAATATTTTAGCATTGAAATTAACAAGCTACTGTTACTGCTACTAATCATAGCCTTTATTGTAGCTATATTTTGAAAAGCATATCCACATTTCCCATGCAGATTTTGGACAACACACCAATTAGTAGAAATGCATAATGACTGTGTGCTGCTAAATGTCTTTACACTAATTAATTTATATAGCCTAGATCTATTGAACAGTGATTCTGATTCAAAACAATACAACATTGTGTGCCAGTGAAGCCAATGATACACTGATGTACTCCATAAGAAAAGGTCACAATCAATTAGTGATGGCCAAACCATTTTCTTTATTTTCTGAGCCCACTAAATGTAAATGGACTGCATTTATATAGCACATTTCGCGCTTTTACATAGTACAGGCACCATTCACACACACACACACACACACACACACACACACACACACACACACACACACACACACACACACACACACACACACACACACACACACACTCAGGCTGCCACCTGTTAATCAGATTAACATTTACAGTGACTTTGGGCAAGACACTGAACCCCAAAATGCTCTGCCAATGCTGTGCCATTGACACCAATGGCACAGCATTGGCAGAGCATTTTGGGGTTCAGTGTCTTGCCCAAAGTCACTTCGACATGGAATCCAATCAACAACCTTCCGATTGGTAGAAGACCACTCCTGAGCCTTACCTGAGTAAGGCTTGAAAGCATACTAAATTGCCATTCCTTGAGCCTTTTTTAAACCAAAAGTGCCATCTTGTGTTCTCAGAAAATAAATAAAAATGGTTCCTGAAGCTTCATTTGGCCATCACTATAATCAAGACAGCTTTTAGGGAGTTACAGGTTTATTCTAACAGTACAGATTAAGTAATATAGGACTGACACAGACCAAGGCCATAATAAAATTAATTATTAATGTATTGGCCAGCTTTAGTGATTAACATGTTTCTAATAATAAACATCTGTTACATCCAAGCCATTGCCAAATGAGTTGATACAAAGCTAATTAAGACTATCAGCTCCACACAACTCTCTCTGTATTCATCAGTATGGCTATGTTTAGAAAATGGTGTAGTCTGACGACTTTCGCATGCAAAAGCTCAAGTGAAGATAACTACCTCTCAGGGGCGGATCTAGAAAAATATTTATGGGGTGGCGAGAGGGGGGCAGGAATTTTTGAGGGGTGGCAACATATGGCAGACGTATATATACTGAATTTTATCACAGTTTGATGAGAAATAGTATGTACAAACTACAAAAGGGCACAGGCTGCCATTTACAAACTCATACAGACAAACTTAATCTCATGCAATCAATGTCTTGCATTTGAGGTTTCATTTGAAACAGTTCATATTAGGAATAAGTGACCATACAATGTCATCTCACTTAATAGGAGATAGAAGTATGTAAGGGGCATTATCACAGGAAAGGCATTAAGGTAAGACCCAAGTGATGAGTGGCAGATGTGTGAGAGGGGAATCAAACAGTTTTTGACTATGTCAGAGAGGCAGCGTTGCAGGCAGCATTTGTACAAGATTAGGAACTGTCATTGATTAGTTATAACCATCAGACTGTGTTAACACACACTAACATTTTAGCCTGGGAGAGTATTTTTAGGTTAATTTGTTAATTTTTTTAATTTAATCTGAGCAATAGATCTAAAATACATTCTACACAAAATATAAAAATTCATCTCCCCATCTCATCACACTTTCACACTGACAACTTTCCCTAATTATTAATATTTAAGTAAACGTGAATTTTTAATTTAATTTTTAATTTATTTGATGTCAAAGCAATGTCTCTTAAATTTTATAAAAATGTCCGTTTTCGTCATTTGTTGTTGTTATTCATATGTAACTTAGTATATATACAGCAACAATTTCCATACCATGTGGACCAGCTCGACTGGAGATCGTTGGTGATGGCCCAGGCACCCTGCTTTCCCTTTCACTGTCTGAGCCCTGCACGTTATCTTGTCCCTCGCTCTCTCCCTCCTCATCTTGGTGATGCTCTCCCTCCATATCTTTATCACTGTGGTGTTCTCCCACCTCCTCCTGTCCCTGGTCGCCTTGGCATTGTATTCTGTCTCTGTCACATTTCTGTTGTCCTTTTCCCTCCACCTCGTCTTCGTCTTCTCTCTCTCCTTCCACTTCATCTTCTCTGTCTACCTTGCTCAGTTGTTCATTTTCTATTTCTCTCGCCTTTCTCTTTGGTGAGAAAAAAAACTACATATGCTACCTTTCCTCTTCATTTCTGTAAGATTAAAAGTAATTTTACAGTGTTTTCCTTGACAGACGTTGAACAAACGTCAGACCTAAGTAACATTATATGTTTAGTTAGCAAAATAATGTTCTTCAACCTGATTTTTATCATCTCAAAATTAGCATTGCAACTATGCTAGCACTGTGCTTTCGTTATAATTTCATTTCTTGATAGCTAGTTAATCCATTTTGACCACTTTCCTCCTGTGTCTCCTTTCCTCACGACTCCTGGCTCCCTCGCTTTGTGCCACTCAGTTTTCCCAACAAATCAGGCTCTTGCCGCGTCATCTCGTGCTACATTCACTGCAGTCGGAGATTCACGCTCGTAAATTGTCAAATTGGCCATAACTTTTAATTTGTTGCTGCCAACTGGGGTGACATCAGGGGTGGCAAGGCTTTCTTTTAGGGTGGCATTTGCCACCCTATGCCACCCCGGTAGATCCGCCCCTGCTACCGCTTCTGAAGAGTCCATCATGTTTTTTTAATCCTCTGTGTCCTCCAATTACCACATAGTAACACCTACAGAAGTATATTATGCATTATTATTACAACTGTTGTATGAGAAAAATGTATGTATTAAAAAAAAAAAAAAAGGCTGCTCAGTTGGAAGTCAGTTCACTGCGCAAGGCTTGTTGAACATACCTAAAGACATTTGGGGCATTGTACCGTATCTCATTTCGTGACCGTGAAATGCCAGGATTAGGTTTGTGCTGTTGAACATTAAGGCTACAGAGCAGAGATAGAGGCACACAAGGTGTGGACGTCTGGATTAACACTGGATTAAATTCTATTGCAGGTCCTTCCAGGTCACTGTGTATGGTTGTTGACTCACCTTCCCCTGGGCAATAAGGTAGGTTAGTCCAAAAGAGAAGTAATAAAACCATACATATACCTATGTATATGTAGTTCACTGCCTTATTCAATTTAACACACACACACACACACACACACACACACACACACATTATCGCCGTACCATATTTTCCATGGGTTGTGCTACTCACATTCATCTGACTTTTTACTGTAAGTCACCTAAACATATCATAGAGCAATTATTTCAGTTAAATTATTGTAACAATCACTTAGTCCAAGACCAAACAATGTAAGATACATGTTTCACAATTACCCTTCGACGTGCTAAAGAAGGTTGCTTCACTGTTTTCACATTACAGTAGGCAAGAATGTAACTGTACATTACCCATCAAATTCAACAACAAACCATTTCCATAATTCCTAATAATCAGAAGTGTGATCAATGAAGACATCTTCCCTAATCATCGATGCAACAAACTTTTACTTTATTACATTACTGTAAGGTTATGTCTAATCAAATACTGTAAAAACACTAACAGAACTGAAAGAAAATTGTTTACAGTAAATACTGTAAAAGCTGGGGGGACATTTGTCCGTATAAGAAAGGGAGAATGGGGAAAAAGGGGAAAGAAAGGGTGAGAAAAGGGAAAGAAAATCCATGAAATCTCTGTTTCGAATCCCTGCCGGAAAACAATTACAGAGAACAGATAATTTGGTTATTTTTTCTGGTTTGCAATCAATAAATTTACCAATAAATTATTTTTTTCTTGTATGAGTATAACAATTTAAACTTGAATCCAAAATACTTTTATTTGCATTTTAAAACTGCATGAACTGCATTGACTATGCTATGTCCATTGTTTCTTATTGCTTTTTAGAGTACTTACATCATTCACACTACACTGTTATAGGCTTATATTTCATTCAGTTTCCAAGAAATTATGCCTACTCCATAAAAAAAGTAATTCAAAATCCATTAAAATCAATGCGACACACCTTACACAAAGCGTGGAGGTTGTTGATATGACTAGGTAAGATGCATGTAAATTGTTGTGCCCAACACCTTCACCTTCACCTTCACCTGCCATTTGTATCTGCTCCCTTTCGGGTCTGAACTTTCCGCGAAGCTTGCGCAGAGATCAACTGCGCAACTGGGTTATGGGTTGCCAGGTTGAGGTGACAAACGGATTGAAAATTGCATATGGTGTGTCTGGCATCTGGCAACTGGTCAACATTAGACAAATATATTGGTCTGATTATTTATATAGGAGTTTGGGCCATGCAAGTTTCCCGGGAGAAATAACAAACCGGGAGGGGTCCGGGAGATAGGGCTAAAAAACGGGAGAAACCCGGGAAAAACAGGAGTGTTTGCAGCTATGCTGGACAGGGGCAGCACGGCAGAGGGCGGCTGGGCAGCGGGCAGCTGTGTGGCAGAGGGCGGCTGGAAACATACAACTGCTTTTTAGAACTTATATAACTAATTGTCAACTTGACTACCGTAGGAAACCTTAACATTGCTGGGGGCATCCAAAGGTGAGGTCCAAAGAACGGCTGGACGACAGGCAGCACAGGAGTAGGTGGACCCTGGGCAGTGGGCGGGTTCGAACCAACTAGAGGTGGAGAAGAGGGCAGCTGGGCAGGAGGGCACAGCATCTGGCGCCACTAGATTCTCGACAATGGCCTCCTCTCCCAAGGTATCAATAAATCCTTTGTCCTCTTCCCCTTGTTCCTCCATGGTGATGTCCTCCAGCAACTCTGAGGTCCTGTCTGAGCCAGGGGTCATGTCCTCCAGGGGCGGTTGAGTCTGCCTCAACAGGCACTGGACCAATGAGCTCCCCTAAGCAAAACACTGTAATAAGAAAAAAAATTAAGGGAAATTAAAAAGGGGTTCTCTGAAATGCGCACAATTGTGATAATTGTGAACACCAATAAAACTACTTTTACATGAACTGTATTTATTTCTCATACATTTGTCACAATATCTTATCTACCTGTGTGTACTGCAGGTGGAGAGAATCCGGGGACCAATTTCCTGAACAATGCCAAACAATGCTGTGTAGCTGGTGTTCACAGCATACACCAGCTCCCAGGTGCAACCTGCAAGTGCAGCTGCAGTGCGGTTTTTATTACATCGGAACAGACCTTCCAACAGATAAATCTGGAAATTCAGACTATTGCCGCTGTTCCCTGTGAAAACAAAAACAGGCCGATGCATTACATCTATGACAAAGAGAAACACATGGAACACAATACATTGCAAAGAGAAACAAACAGTGGAAAATGTTAATTGCAATGAAATAAAGTAATGACAAGGTGTGGTATATTCTGAGATGGCGAACCTGGAATAAATCTGGCCAGGTGGCAGTAAAATGACTCCAGCGACGTTGAACCTCCGGCACACCTATAGGTCTTCCATGCCAGCCTTCTTTGGTCAACTCCTCCATCTTGGCCCTAACAGGAGTGGACAGTGTCTCCGTCCAGTCATCCATTTAGTAAACAAATGGGTTCCAACGGAACTTCATGTGGAATTTAGTGACAAAGCCGATCTGCATTTCTAACCAGGTGTCCTCAAAACACCAGTTCTATGCTGCCGAAACCCGGGATTGAACCAGGGACTTTTAGATCTTCAGTCTAACGCTCTCCCAACTGAGCTATTTCGGCTCAAAAAGCACAAAATGTGGTGCCCGTCAGGTAGAAAACAAAACATCTCGAAAACATGACAGACATTTCAGAAGTCAGCAAATTTCAACATACCATTAGGGGCATGTTCGCGGGAAAACAAAAAACTTCAACTGATGCTGCAGAGCGAGACAGAAATGGCCCAGCAGTCTGCTCCGAGGTCCTTCCACGCCGGGCAGAACCACTGCCGCAAAGTTCCATGAAGAACTCCCTGTGGACAGTGTCTCCGTCCAGTCATCCATTTAGTAAACAAATGGGTTCCAACGGAACTTCATGTGGAATTCAGTGACAAAGCCGATCTGCATTTCTAACCAGGTGTCCTCAAAACACCAGTTCTATGCTGCCGAAACCCGGGATTGAACCAGGGACCTTTAGATCTTCAGTCTAACGCTCTCCCAACTGAGCTATTTCGGCTCAAAAGCACAAAATGTGGTGCCCGTCAGGCAGAAAACAAAACATCTCGAAAAAATGACAGACATTTCAGAAGTCAGCAAATTTCAACATACCATTAGGGGCATGTTCGCGGGAAAACAAAAAACTTCAACTGATGCTGCAGAGCGAGACAGAAATGGCCCAGCAGTCTGCTCCGAGGTCCTTCCACGCCGGGCAGAACCACTGCCGCAAAGTTCCATGAAGAACTCCCTGTGGACAGTGTCTCCGTCCAGTCATCCATTTAGTAAACAAATGGGTTCCAACGGAACTTCATGTGGAATTCAGTGACAAAGCCGATCTGCATTTCTAACCAGGTGTCCTCAAAACACCAGTTCTATGCTGCCGAAACCCGGGATTGAACCAGGGACCTTTAGATCTTCAGTCTAACGCTCTCCCAACTGAGCTATTTCGGCTCAAAAGCACAAAATGTGGTGCCCGTCAGGTAGAAAACAAAACATCTCGAAAACATGACAGACATTTCAGAAGTCAGCAAATTTCAACATACCATTAGGGGCATGTTCGCGGGAAAACAAAAAACTTCAACTGATGCTGCAGAGCGAGACAGAATTGGCCCAGCAGTCTGCTCCGAGGTCCTTCCACGCCGGGCAGAACCACTGCCGCAAAGTTCCATGAAGAACTCCCTGTGGACAGTGTCTCCGTCCAGTCATCCATTTAGTAAACAAACGGGTTCCAACGGAACTTCATGTGGAATTCAGTGACAAAGCCGATCTGCATTTCTAACCAGGTGTCCTTAAAAGACCAGTTCTATGCTGCCGAAACCCGAGATTGAACCAGGAAACCTGGTCAGGTAGAAAACAAAACATCTCGAAAAACATGACAGACATTTCAGAAGTCAGCAAATTTCAACATACCATTAGGGGAATGTTCGCGGGAAAACAAAAAACTTCAACTGATGCTGCAGAGCGAGACAGAAATGGCCCAGCAGTCTGCTCCGAGGTCCTTCCACGCCGGGCAGAACCACTGCCGCAAAGTTCCATGAAGAACTCCCTGTGGACAGTGTCTCCGTCCAGTCATCCATTTAGTAAACAAACGGGTTCCAACGGAACTTCATGTGGAATTCAGTGACAAAGTGCTGCTCCAAGCACTGTTGGGCATCAAGAACTCCCTGTGGACAGTGTCTCCGTCCAGTCATCCATTTAGTAAACAAACGGGTTCCAACGGAACTTCATGTGGAATTCAGTGACAAAGCCGATCTGCATTTCTAACCAGGTGTCCTCAAAACACCAGTTCTATGCTGCCGAAACCCGGGATTGAACCAGGGACCTTTAGATCTTCAGTCTAACGCTCTCCCAACTGAGCTATTTCGGCTCAAAAGCACAAAATGTGGTGCCCGTCAGGCAGAAAACAAAACATCTCGAAAAAAATGACAGACATTTCAGAAGTCAGCAAATTTCAACATACCATTAGGGGCATGTTCGCGGGAAAACAAAAAACTTCAACTGATGCTGCAGAGCGAGACAGAAATGGCCCAGCAGTCTGCTCCGAGGTCCTTCCACGCCGGGCAGAACCACTGCCGCAAAGTTCCATGAAGAACTCCCTGTGGACAGTGTCTCCGTCCAGTCATCCATTTAGTAAACAAATGGGTTCCAACGGAACTTCATGTGGAATTCAGTGACAAAGCCGATCTGCATTTCTAACCAGGTGTCCTTAAAAGACCAGTTCTATGCTGCCGAAACCCGAGATTGAACCAGGAAACCTGGTCAGGTAGAAAACAAAACATCTCGAAAACATGACAGACATTTCAGAAGTCAGCAAATTTCAACATACCATTAGGGGCATGTTCGCGGGAAAACAAAAAACTTCAACTGATGCTGCAGAGCGAGACAGAAATGGCCCAGCAGTCTGCTCCGAGGTCCTTCCACGCCGGGCAGAACCACTGCCGCAAAGTTCCATGAAGAACTCCCTGTGGACAGTGTCTCCGTCCAGTCATCCATTTAGTAAACAAATGGGTTCCAACGGAACTTCATGTGGAATTCAGTGACAAAGCCGATCTGCATTTCTAACCAGGTGTCCTCAAAACACCAGTTCTATGCTGCCGAAACCCGGGATTGAACCAGGGACCTTTAGATCTTCAGTCTAACACTCTCCCAACTGAGCTACTTCGGCTCAAAAGCACAAAATGTGGTGCCCGTCAGGCAGAAAACAAAACATCTCGAAAAAATGACAGACATTTCAGAAGTCAGCAAATTTCAACATACCATTAGGGGAATGTTCGCGGGAAAACAAAAAACTTCAACTGTTGCTGCAGAGTGAGACAGAAATGGCCCAGCAGTCGTGCTCCGAGGTCCTTCCACGCCGGGCAGAACCACTGCCGCAAAGTTCCATGAAGAACTCCCTGTGGACAGTGTCTCCGTCCAGTCATCCATTTAGTAAACAAATGGGTTCCAACGGAACTTCATGTGGAATTCAGTGACAAAGCCGATCTGCATTTCTAACCAGGTGTCCTCAAAACACCAGTTCTATGCTGCCGAAACCCGGGATTGAACCAGGGACCTTTAGATCTTCAGTCTAACGCTCTCCCAACTGAGCTATTTCGGCTCAAAAGCACAAAATGTGGTGCCCGTCAGGCAGAAAACAAAACATCTCGAAAACATGACAGACATTTCAGAAGTCAGCAAATTTCAACATACCATTAGGGGAATGTTCGCGGGAAAACAAAAAACTTCAACTGATGCTGCAGAGCGAGACAGAAATGGCCCAGCAGTCTGCTCCGAGGTCCTTCCACGCCGGGCAGAACCACTGCCGCAAAGTTCCATGAAGAACTCCCTGTGGACAGTGTCTCCGTCCAGTCATCCATTTAGTAAACAAATGGGTTCCAACGGAACTTCATGTGGAATTCAGTGACAAAGCCGATCTGCATTTCTAACCAGGTGTCCTTAAAAGACCAGTTCTATGCTGCCGAAACCCGAGATTGAACCAGGAACCCTGGTCAGGTAGAAAACAAAACATCTCGAAAACATGACAGACATTTCAGAAGTCAGCAAATTTCAACATACCATTAGGGGAATGTTCGCGGGAAAACAAAAAACTTCAACTGATGCTGCAGAGCGAGACAGAAATGGCCCAGCAGTCTGCTCGGAGGTCCTTCCACGCCGGGCAGAAAGACTGCCGCAAAGTTCCATGAAGAACTCCCTGTGGACAGTGTCTCCGTCCAGTCATCCATTTAGTAAACAAATGGGTTCCAACGGAACTTCATGTGGAATTCAGTGACAAAGCCGATCTGCATTTCTAACCAGGTGTCCTCAAAACACCAGTTCTATGCTGCCGAAACCAGGGATTGAACCAGGGACCTTTAGATCTTCAGTCTAACACTCTCCCAACTGAGCTACTTTCGGCTCAAAAGCACAAAATGTGGTGCCCGTCAGGCAGAAAACAAAGCATCTCGAAAACATGACAGACATTTCAGAAGTCAGCAAATTTCAACATACCATTAGGGGAATGTTCGCGGGAAAACAAAAAACTTCAACTGATGCTGCAGAGCGAGACAGAAATGGCCCAGCAGTCTGCTCCGAGGTCCTTCCACGCCGGGCAGAACCACTGCCGCAAAGTTCCATGAAGAACTCCCTGTGGACAGTGTCTCCGTCCAGTCATCCATTTAGTAAACAAATGGGTTCCAACGGAACTTCATGTGGAATTCAGTGACAAAGCCGATCTGCATTTCTAACCAGGTGTCCTCAAAACACCAGTTCTATGCTGCCGAAACCCGGGATTGAACCAGGGACCTTTAGATCTTCAGTCTAACGCTCTCCCAACTGAGCTATTTCGGCTCAAAAGCACAAAATGTGGTGCCCGTCAGGCAGAAAACAAAACATCTCGAAAAAATGACAGACATTTCAGAAGTCAGCAACTTTCAACATACCATTAGGGGCATGTTCGCGGGAAAACAAAAAACTTCAACTGATGCTGCAGAGCGAGACAGAAATGGCCCAGCAGTCTGCTCCGAGGTCCTTCCACGCCGGGCAGAACCACTGCCGCAAAGTTCCATGAAGAACTCCCTGTGGACAGTGTCTCCGTCCAGTCATCCATTTAGTAAACAAATGGGTTCCAACGGAACTTCATGTGGAATTCAGTGACAAAGCCGATCTGCATTTCTAACCAGGTGTCCTTAAAAGACCAGTTCTATGCTGCCGAAACCCGAGATTGAACCAGGAACCCTGGTCAGGTAGAAAACAAAACATCTCGAAAACATGACAGACATTTCAGAAGTCAGCAAATTTCAACATACCATTAGGGGAATGTTCGCGGGAAAACAAAAAACTTCAACTGATGCTGCAGAGCGAGACAGAAATGGCCCAGCAGTCTGCTCCGAGGTCCTTCCACGCCGGGCAGAACCACTGCCGCAAAGTTCCATGAAGAACTCCCTGTGGACAGTGTCTCCGTCCAGTCATCCATTTAGTAAACAAATGGGTTCCAACGGAACTTCATGTGGAATTCAGTGACAAAGCCGATCTGCATTTCTAACCAGGTGTCCTCAAAACACCAGTTCTATGCTGCCGAAACCCGGGATTGAACCAGGGACCTTTAGATCTTCAGTCTAACGCTCTCCCAACTGAGCTATTTCGGCTCAAAAGCACAAAATGTGGTGCCCGTCAGGTAGAAAACAAAACATCTCGAAAACATGACAGACATTTCAGAAGTCAGCAAATTTCAACATAACATTAGGGGAATGTTCGCGGGAAAACAAAAAACTTCAACTGATGCTGCAGAGCGAGACAGAAATGGCCCAGCAGTCTGCTCCGAGGTCCTTCCACGCCGGGCAGAACCACTGCCGCAAAGTTCCATGAAGAACTCCCTGTGGACAGTGTCTCCGTCCAGTCATCCATTTAGTAAACAAATGGGTTCCAACGGAACTTCATGTGGAATTCAGTGACAAAGCCGATCTGCATTTCTAACCAGGTGTCCTCAAAACACCAGTTCTATGCTGCCGAAACCCGAGATTGAATCAGGGACCTTTAGATCTTCAGTCTAACGCTATCCCAACTGAGCTATTTCGGCTCAAAAGCACAAAATGTGGTGCCCGTCAGGCAGAAAACAAAACATCTCGAAAAAATGACAGACATTTCAGAAGTCAGCAACTTTCAACATACCATTAGGGGCATGTTCGCGGGAAAACAAAAAACTTCAACTGTTGCTGCAGAGTGAGACAGAAATGGCCCAGCAGTCGTGCTCCGAGGTCCTTCCACGCCGGGCAGAACCACTGCCGCAAAGTTCCATGAAGAACTCCCTGTGAACAGTGTCTCCGTCCAGTCATCCATTTAGTAAACAAATGGGTTCCAACGGAACTTCATGTGGAATTCAGTGACAAAGCCGATCTGCATTTCTAACCAGGTGTCCTCAAAACACCAGTTCTATGCTGCCGAAACCCGAGGTTGAACCAGGGACCTTTAGATCTTCAGTCTAACCCTCTCCCAACTGAGCTATTTCGGCTCAAAAGCACAAAATGTGGTGCCCGTCAGGCAGAAAACAAAACATCTCGAAAAAAATGACAGACATTTCAGAAGTCAGCAACTTTCAACATACCATTAGGGGCATGTTCGCGGGAAAACAAAAAACTTCAACTGATGCTGCAGAGCGAGACAAAAATGGCCCAGCAGTCTGCTCGGAGGTCCTTCCACGCCGGACAGGACCACTGCCGCAGAGTTCCATGAAGAACTCCCTGTGGACAGTGTCTCCGTCCAGTCATCCATTTAGTAAACAAATGGGTTCCAACGGAACTTCATGTGGAATTCAGTGACAAAGCCGATCTGCATTTCTAACCAGGTGTCCTCAAAACACCAGTTCTATGCTGCCGAAACCCGAGATTGAATCAGGGACCTTTAGATCTTCAGTCTAACGCTATCCCAACTGAGCTATTTCGGCTCAAAAAGCACAAATGTGGTGCCCGTCAGGCAGAAAACAAAGCATCTCGAAAACATGACAGACATTTCAGAAGTTAGCAACTTTCAACATACCATTAGGGGCATGTTCGCGGGAAAACAAAAAACTTCAACTGTTGCTGCAGAGTGAGACAGAAATGGCCCAGCAGTCGTGCTCCGAGGTCTTTCCACGCCGGGCAGAACCACTGCCGCAAAGTTCCATGAAGAACTCCCTGTTAACAGTGTCTCCGTCCAGTCATCCATTTAGTAAACAAATGGGTTCCAACGGAACATCTTGTGGAATTCAGTGACAAAGCCGATCTGCATTTCTAACCAGGTGTCCTCAAAACACCAGTTCTATGCTGCCGAAACCCGGGATTGAACCAGGGACCTTTAGATCTTCAGTCTAACCCTCTCCCAACTGAGCTATTTCGGCTCAAAATCACAAAATGTGGTGACCGTCAGGCAGAAAACAAAACATCTCGAAAAAATGACAGACATTTCAGAAGTCAGCAACTTTCAACATACCATTAGGGGCATGTTCGCGGGAAAACAAAAAACTTCAACTGTTGCTGCAGAGTGAGACAGAAATGGCCCAGCAGTCGTGCTCCGAGGTCCTTCCACGCCGGGCAGAACCACTGCCGCAAAGTTCCATGAAGAACTCCCTGTGGACAGTGTCTCCGTCCAGTCATCCATTTAGTAAACAAACGGGTTCCAACGGAACTTCATGTGGAATTCAGTGACAAAGTGCTGCTCCAAGCACTGTTGGGCATCAAGAACTCCCTGTGGACAGTGTCTCCGTCCAGTCATCCATTTAGTAAACAAATGGGTTCCAACGGAACTTCATGTGGAATTCAGTGACAATGCCGATCTGCATTTCTAACCAGGTGTCCTCAAAACTCCAGTTCTATGCTGCCGAAACCCGGGATTGAACCAGGGACTTTTAGATCTTCAGTCTACCACTCTCCCAACTGAGCTACTTCGGCTCAAAAGCACAAAATGTGGTGCCCGTCTGGCAGAAAACAAAACATCTCGAAAAAATGACAGACATTTCAGAAGTCAGCAACTTTCAACATACTATTAGGGGCATGTTCGCGGGAAAACAAAAAACTTCAACTGTTGCTGCAGAGTGAGACAAAAATGGCCCAGCAGTCTTGCTCCGAGGTCCTTCCACGCCGGGCAGAACCACTGCCGCAAAGTTCCATGAAGAACTCCCTGTGGACAGTGTTTCCGTCCAGTCATCCATTCAGTGACAAAGTGCTGCTCGAAGCACTGTTGGGCATCAAGAATTCCCTGTGGACAGTGTCTCCGTCCAGTCATCCATTTAGTAAACAAATGGGTTCCAACGGAACTTCATGTGGAATTCAGTGAAAAGCCGATCTGCATTTCTAACCAGGTGTCCTCAAAACACCAGTTCTATGCTGCCGAAACCCGAGATTGAATCAGGGACCTTTAGATCTTCAGTCTAACGCTATCCCAACTGAGCTATCTCGGCTCAAAAAGCACAAATGTGGTGCCCATCAGGCAGAAAACAAAGCATCTCGAAAACATTCAGAAGTCAGCAACTTTCAACATACCATTAGGGGCATGTTCGCGGGAAAACAAAAAACTTCAACTGTTGCTGCAGAGCGAGACAGAAATTGCCCAACAGTGCTGCTCCAAGCACTGTTGGGCATCAAGAACTCCCTGTGGACAGGGAAACAAAACATTTCGAAAAAATGACAGACATTTCAGAAGTCAGCAACTTTCAACATACCATTAGGGCATGTTCGCGGGAAAACAAAAAACTTCAACTGTTGCTGCAGAAAGAGACAGAAATGGCCCAACCGAACAAGGAGGTCTAAACCTGCCTAACTTTCAATTATATTATTTGGCTGCTCTGCTTTTCTTCTCTCTGCCTCTGCTCTATTTGTCTTCTTCCAGTGCATGAGCACCTGCAGTAATCAACAGGCTGAGGCTTTTGCACCTCCCTGGCAGTGCATTCTGGGACTTGCAGTGTGGGTGGCGGCCATTTTGCCACTGGGTAGCCACTCCTGTAGAGTAAAATAGCGTCCCTCTACCACACATCCCCTTGTGATGCCACAACATTTGGACATGAGCTCGATAATCTGAAATCCTTTGAACAACTGAGAACCTCTTTTGGGTTCCCCTCGGCACACTTTTTTAAATTTCTACAAGTTAGGCCGGTTACACATTGTACGCGTCGCGCGAGCGTGTCAGCCGCGTGGCGTGTCCGTTTATATTTCAGCTCCCATGTTAACAGGTTAGAGCTTACACACTGCCGGCGTGAGACGTGTGCCTGCTAGAAATAGAACCGACGCCTATTTTTCACGCGAGACGCGAGCGTGTTGGAAGCGTTTCCAGGCAAAATAGAATAGGAAAATGTGTTTATATGTCATTTAGACACGAATGCATATTAATAAATGACATCTTGATGTTTGAAAGTCTAGGTTTTGACGTCAATGTAGATATAAATGTAATACAAAATTTCAGAGAAAATATTTTCAAATGTTGCACTGGTCATACAGAACGAAATATTATGTAACATATTTTGCGGTCAATACTGCCGACATTGTCTTGCTTTAATCAAATCAGTAGGCTATATATAAAGGGTGGTAGGATAGGCTACGATAACAACGTGAGTGACGGTCCAATATCAGATAGGCTGTATAGGGTCTTTACAGCTACACAAAGTTGTTATAAATAGATTTTTCAGAGTTTGAATCTGTCGGCACTATGTCCCGAGATCAGCCCTCCCTGTATCTAGCAGCAGGAGCAGCGCCGCGTCAGACACGCTTCTGGTGTGTAGGACACAGAAAAATCCACGCAACTGACACGCAGCTGAGACGCAACAGAAACGCCACGCTCGCGAGATGCGTGCAGTGTGTAACTGGCCTTAGAGACTATATTAGAGTCCAGTAGGGTGGGTACTTACCTCTTTAGAGGATTTTCAAATAGAGAGTATGTTATAAGACAAGCATAATCCTAAAGGCTTTTTATCCTATGCCTATAACAGACTCATGAGCCTGGCAGAAAACAAAACTCCTAATGTGAAAGTTAAGTGGGAAATGGACATTGATTATGCTTTCGAGGACTTTGAATGGGAGATTTGTAAGAGCTCTCAATCATTCTCCTACAACAGTAGACAAACTCTTTCAGTTTAATCTTATTCACAGGGTTTATCTGACACCTCAGCGCCTTCATAGGATGAATAGTAGCTACTCAGAATACTGTCCCAGATGTAAGACTGAAGCAGGTACTCTTCTACATATGTTCTGGACATGTAGAAATCTGGAGCAGTACTGGAGATCCATCTTGGACATAGTTAAAACAATTGTGGGGGCAGGAATCCCAACCAACTGACACTATTGGGGAATCTGTCAGTTTTACCAATCAATGCGAGAGGCAATACTCGCTTTATCAGATTAGCCCTGATCGGAGCTAATAAATGTATAGCCATTCACTGGAAAAATGAGGAGCCCCCGGGGTTTCTTTGTGGCTTAAAGAGTTCTCATCATACTTAATGTCAGAGAAGATCATGTTTAATCTTAAGAAAAAGCTGTCACTCTTCCATAAATGTTGGGGAGGATTTGTAACCTTTCTACGTAATAGAATATCTCCTAATTGTGAGGCCCAGGGTCAAACTTGAAAACTGTGCTGCAGTGTCCTTTAGGGAGTTGCTGGCACTAGTGGGTGTTTGGGGCTCTATAATCCACCTAAAGTGCGGGCTAACTGCCGGAAGTTTGAGTGTAACACAATGCTATATAAGACAATTTACAGTTTCATCCAAGCCTACTCCTGTTAGTAAGTTTATCTCTTGTACCTACAAACTTCTGTACTTTTTATCCGTTTTTTTTTATTTATTTATATATTTTTTTTACTCATGTCACAACTGTGAATGTAGCATGTTTTGTAATAACTGCTTTTCTGATTTAACTTATTTGTCTCACCTTTTCTTTTTCCCCTTTTTTTTCTTTTTTTTTATTCTCTCGTTCTATCTGTGTACGCCACAGTCGTTTGGGGTGGGGGGGGTGGGAGGGGTTTGACGTTAAGTTATGGTGACTCCATTACATTGATGTTGGCTTTTGTTGTTGTTGTTGTTGTTTTGAAAATTTTCAATGAATAAATTGTTAAAAAGTTATACTATTTTTTGACGGTCAGACATTTAATAAGCACATTAGGCCAAAAAGTAGCATAATTGTTTTGTTAATAATTAATATATACTCTGTAAAAACTCTATGTCACTGGCCATTTTGGGTGGTCTTCGCACAAGGTGCTTCCTGTTTGATGATTGCTCCACACTTATATATGACTGGACATTTGATCACATGACACCACAGCTTTGGCTTACCAATAGTTTCACTGGCATTCATGTGGGGGGGACCTACAAACACTATTAACCCTTTGCAAACACATGACCACAACCACATGACGATGCCATGACGGACGGCAGAATCACCGGAAGCACAAGCTAAACAGTGTAGTAGACGAGCGGAAAGTTTCATTAGTTTCAAATAAATAACACTAAATAAACTGTAATAATAATAATAATAATACTATCTTAAATAAACTGTAATAATAATAATAATACTATCTTCTTCTTTATGGCTTCTTCTATTGAACAAGTTGTTGTGCCGTTATCGGTCGAGGTGGGGCATCTAGGTGCTCACAAAGAGCGGTATTTGGAGAAGTACCCTTACCGACCCTTAACCTTATTCCTCCCTCCGTTTTCACGGACCTCATTAAATCGCCGAGTCTGCCCGACTTCAGTCTACATGATCTGTGACACTATGTGGTAAACGGGGTATCCCCAGACACTGTTGCTGATCTCAAACCTTTTAAAAGTCTGGATGCTTACCAGTTCTTTGTAGCTGGCTGGGTTACAGGGACGCAATGCTACGCTAACGGCGGGGGGAGGTACCTCATAATGGCAAAGATAAGACATCAATTTAGGGTTTATTTTGTATTAACATCTATTCTTTACTTAAGTAAAGATTTATATAACACGTAGTCTATGTTTTTAGAGGACATGGTCGGTCGTGGCTACCCACGTACCGTTGTTCACTGGCTGAGCCAATGCAACTTTCTAATGGATGCCTGAAAGCATCCCAGCTCTGGGAAGTGCAGTCATTCACATTCATCAAACGTTAATCCATGCAGTAAATCACGGAGTGTATATGATCGGTAGTAACCACACATAATGTAACATCTAGCCATCTTCTTATCTGTGATTATATTCGCTGTTGACCGGTGGATATTTCGACGTGATGGGCAGCAGCTAGCGAGCAGTCCAAAGCTAGCTGCAGCTAGCTGGTCGGCTAGCTGCAGCCAGAGTGATATGGCTCTGGCTGCAGCTAGCTGGTCGGCTAACCTGGGTAGGAGCTCCGCAGACCCGCATTTAATTTGGTTGTTTGGCCTTTTTGAAGCTAGTTTCCGTGCCATGTCATATTTAATTTAACCAATATTTTTTGTATGTGTGTTAAGTTAAATGATCAAGGGAACGGCTTTCTTTTTGGGATATGTAGGTCAGTGAATAACCGATGATAGTTATGTGGGACCTGTTAGCAGGAACAGCTGGTTAGCACGGCAGCTAGCTGGGTGAGGAAGTTTTATTATTATTATTATTATTTATCAGTCATTTAAAACAGAAAGGCAATACATACACATGCTTATGTTGGTGAGGATTACTCTGCAGATTGTGTATGTGAGAACACGAACAGCGAACACTTGCCGTCCGTCTACAGAATAGCTCTTCCGCCGTCCGTCATGGCGTTCATAATTCGCGGGAGTAGAGTGTGACGTCACATGCAAAGGGTGAATAGACCTTATGTGTCCCACATTAGGTCAGTAAGCATGAAGGCATGTTGGGTGGGTGGAATTAGCAAGCTGACGTTGGCTAACTAGCCAGGAGAGGGCCGTTCGGTCCTTCTGCTCCCACCGCAGGGAGACTTCTTTGCTGAGAGAACGGATGACAGCCCGTCTGCTTAGCTGTTTCCCAGTGTCTGCTGTTTTCCTGGCGTGGAGTGAAGCAGAGGGACCGTAGGCTCTGTTTCGGCTCTGCCGCTGCTTATTCAGGCAAACGCTGTTTGTTGTGGGAATCATAGCAACTTTTGTATCCGGTTTTCCTTTTTGAATGATGAATAAATTACCGCTGCCCAGGGACGTCGTTAGGCCTATTTTAGGGGGGCTGAAGCTACCCCAAAATGGTCCAAAGCCCCCCTAAATAATAATAACAACAATAACATTTCAATTTATCCTCATTCATATTTAGACGCAAATGATATATATAGCTACAAAAAAGCCGAAAAGTCGGAAGTTAGACAGAAGTACAAAGAGTTGCTGTGCTATCAAGATGATGCACCGCACCGTCTCATTGCATTGATGTGAACTGGCAGCTTTCAGAGCATTGCAGACCGGCGAGTTGCAAGTAACTGGGGGATTCATCTCGTCTTGTCGCTACTCTTTGGTCTGAACTCGCTATGCACCCTCCACCCCACACATACACACACCGATACACACGTTAATGGTGAAAGGAAGATTGATTACACGTAGTGATACAGAGTGAAATTGTAAGTTGTTTTTAATTACCTGCTTACCTTTAGCTATGTTTTCTTGAGGTTAAGGAAAGGGGATATTTTGGTTTGCTATGGAAAACTAAAGTCTAGCTAGAGTGAACGAGCGAAATACAAGAAATAGTTAACTTCTAATCACAACTCTTTATTCATTGCCAATAATATAGTATAATATAGCCTATCTCTATAGTAGGCCTATTCTAAAACAATATCAATCTCCATAGAATGTTATGAAACTAAATGGTACAGGGTCCCTGTTAATGCTATTGTACCGTTATATCCTTCAATTCATTGAGCAGATGAGATGGATATTGGAAGATATTTCAGCAGAGAGAAAGAGAAGCAGGACATTGGCAGGGCATTTGATTCTGAGGGAGCCAGCGTGATTGAGGTCAGTAGTGATCTATAGGTCTAAGGATTGTTTTGTTTTCTTCTAACAATAAGCATTTGTTGGCAGGTCTAGGTACTATGCATAGCCTAAACTAAATTATTTCATTATATTTATTATATATGCTAGCTATATTCTAACGAATTTAACTTTCTGCATTCATTAAATAAATATGTAGTAGGGCTGGGCGTATCGATCTAAATATCGATAGTATCGATACCAAGATGAGTATTGGTATCGGATCGATACTGTTGTGATGAGATTGATACTTTTGTTCTAGTTTCTCTCCGAGTTCATGCGAGCACAGCGTCTCTCCAAGTCTGTGCACAGTGTGCAAACAGCGCACCTCTCATTCTCTCTCTCTCTCTCTCTCTCTGGCTCCTCCCCCTCCCTGCTCTGCCGGAGGCGGAGAGCGGAGAGTCAGAACAGTGAGAGAAGCCTGTGATGATGGCGGAAAGAAAGAGAAGCGCTGTGTGGAGTATTGACTCCAGCTGATACGGACACTGCCAGATGTGATGTGTGCAAAAAAAGTAATTTGCCACTGTGGTAACACCACCAATTTGCATAAACACATTAAAGTATTAAGTCACCCGAGAGAGAACTCCGAGCTGCAAAAAAAGTTGAGGAAGGAGGAGGGGGGAGAACCAGAGACAGAGTCTCTGGCAGAGGATTTTCAGCCAAGAAATCAGGAGTATCCAGGTAATGTCCAGCATTAAGCAATGCTGTTCACAGTGATCAGAGAGGCAATTTTAGCAGACTGATAGAACTACTATCATAAATTCAGAAAAAATCCTAATTGTTTCACTGGAACTCAAAATTTTACACATATATTATTTATTATTTTTATACCGTTACATTGTTTTATATTGTTCTAGTTAGTAAATAACATTTTGATTTCCCTAAAATCTTTGTCCTGTGTTTTATCCTAATCATAATCAACTAACTAAAGGCAAAATCACTAAATTATTCAATGATCTTGACGTTACAAGTAAAAAGTATCGGTATCGGTATCGATATCGGCGATACTAGCCCTGTATTTACTTGGTATCGATCGATACCAAAATTCCCAGTATCGCCGAGCCCTAATGTAGATGTTGCCTAAAGGCTAAACATCTACATAGGCTGTAGTTTAAAGATGAGCACATGCCCACAGATACACATGTGAAAATAAAATGAAAGCAATCCTACATACAGTACATACAGTATATAAAGTAATCATTACTCCAAATCTTTTATTTCTTCCGCCATCAGGTTATTGTATTTAGACAGTAGCCACTTTAAATAGGATCCGTATTAATATCTTACATGATAAAGTATGCAGTGATGCCTATTTTGTTTCTTTTTCTTGTACTGCTATTTGTCATATTTGTTTAAATTACCAACTTATCTGGCCTCTGTTTGTCTGTTTTGGGACATTTTGGATGTTGTTTCATGTGACCAATTTGCATTTCGAAGTCATGAAATTAGCATCAGGGTTTTGTTTTATCTTAAAGGAACACGGCGACTTATTGGGAATTTAGCTTATTCACTGTAACCCCCAGAGTAAGACAAGTCCATACATACCCTTCTCATCTCCGTGCGTGCTGTAACGCTGTCTGACAGTTCCAGCATTAGCTTAGCCCAGCACAGATCCTGCAGGTAACTGGTTCCAACTAGCCTACTGCTCCGAATTGTGACAAAAGTGACAAAATAACGCCAACATGTTCCTATTTCCATGTTGTGATTTGTATAGTGACAGCGTGTACAAAAAAACAACGTAACATGAGACACAGCCATCTTCTAACAGTAAACAAACCAGGAACTATATTCTCAGACAGGCTTGATGCGAGTATATCACTCCGCCAAAGTACTATATTCTTCCGCCTGAGAATATAGTTCCAGGTTTGTTTACAGTTAGAAGACGGCTGTGTCTCATGTTATGTTGTTTTTTGTACACGCTGTGACTCTACAAATCACAACATGGAAATAAGAACATGTTGGCGTAATTTTGTCACTTATTCGGAGCAGTAGGATTACTGGAACCATTCACCTGCATGTTCTGTGCTGGCCTGATGCCGCTGGAGCCGTCAGACACCATTACAGCATGCACTGAGATGAGAAGGGTATGTATGGACTTGTCTAACTCTGGGGGTTACGGTGAATAAGCTAAATTCCCAATAAGTTGGCGTGTTCCTTTAAAGGATAAGACAGAAGGAACAGAGTAGAAATGGAGGAAGAGGATATGTCTGTCACTTTTTACTTATTAACATATTGGTTTCAAACATAAGTGTAGCTCTAATACAGTAACAAAAGATTTTGCAAACGCAAGTTACAAATAACATGGGGGCTAAGCCTTTCAATCCTAGTGACGTCACTGCCGCCGCCTGCTGGCATGGAGAGTTATTTCCTCTCACGCAGGTGCAGAACGGACGTGGAAGTTGGCCGTTGGCTTTAGTCTTTTCAGTGTGCTCAAGTGCAAATCTTTGGCCAAGGTAACTCATTTCACATCGACAATACATGCAATTATCTTTAGTCTTGTGGAGAGAACCATCTGGAAGGGCTTTGAAACTGAACTTGCCATTCGAAAGACCCTTTTCTTTATCCATTTCTGCTCAAGGTGCTTTGTTTCTCCTAGCTATCCACTCCCGTTCATTTATTTATTATAAGACCGGTAAGAACTGCTCCAGTTCTGCCGTCTCGTCTTCATGGCATGCAGCCCCGTTCCCCCACCCCTACTGACTGCCTGCGCAGTGCGGCTGCAAAAGCAGCTAAATCTAGCGAGAAAGTCGGCAAGTTGGCAACACTTTCCACAACGTACTGCTGTCTCAGTTCCTAATTTCCCAAACTACAGAGTGAACAGAACGCACTTGGGTTAATCATGCGTAAAATGTTTGTTAAACGTGTTAAAAGGAATTTGCCTTAACTCATTATTATCGCGTTCATTTTGACAGCCCTAATAAAACAAAAGTCAATACAAATATTAAGCTTTTGAAGGATTTCTTACCACCTGCCAATTAGCTTTTTCAGTGTGTGTGTGTGTGTGTGTGTGTGTGTGTGAACCTCCACCCAACAAATGACAGATTACAAGAAAACCATAGCAGAAATAATCAGTGTAGAACATCTGTGAGTTTCAGACCTGAGCTGCCAGTTCATTGAATTCTTAAAGATGATCTGTAATGACTGCGCCGCCAAAAAAATAATGAGCTAGGTAAATTATTTATCTTGAATCTTCCAGGCTTGTCACACTGCCTCTAAGAGAAATAAATCTGACTGATCTTCCTGTGCTGGCAGATCATCCTGCTCGTATTAAGATCAAGTCAGTTTATCAAGGTAAAAGTGACATTAAATGAGATAAAAACTAAATTGCAGGCAAAGTACCAGCCAACACTGGACTTATA
The DNA here is from genome assembly GCA_025617405.1 of Perca schrenkii. Taxonomy (NCBI): domain Eukaryota; kingdom Metazoa; phylum Chordata; class Actinopteri; order Perciformes; family Percidae; genus Perca; species Perca schrenkii. The sequence goes on from CM046796.1 coordinate 32,037,367, forward strand.
TTCTGAAAGATTAATTCAACCGTATTTGAACAAAACCAGAAATCCAAATAAATACAGTGATATCATAATAGTTTAATAACTGCTAACTTGTAATGCCTTTTTTCTTCAGGGATAATTCAATTCACATCACCTGAGGACTAGTGCTACTGCAACCTAAATAACTATATTTGGAGTATGTTACATTTAGTATATCTTCTGAGTGTATATTGATAAAATATATATTAAGCAGGGGTTGATGCATAGACTGTATAAGTACAGCCAAAGAAAATCTTGATCACCCCCTGGTGGCTGGCTGCAGTATACCCCGCCCCCTCCATGTTAGCGGATAAGACATGGCCCATTCTAAAACATCCATGTACATGTTAAACACATTTTTCACAAAGATGGTTTCTGTCATTTTAGGTAGTTCTGATCACGCTGTTTGTTCAAGTGTTCATATTTCTGATATGTTTGGTTTTATTATTTATTTTATGCTATTAAAACAGGGTGATACATCATGATTGACAGCAGTGATTGGTTGGGGGGGGGTATAGGCTATGGGCGGGACTTCGATACTGCGGCTTTTATGCTCAACTGTAATTGAAAATCATCTTCCCAACAATTCTAAGTGTGTCTCCCATGGACTGTAGTAAAAAATGTTTTTTAATGACGTTTCAAAAAGTCTTTTTTATTTAATTAACATGCCCTTTAAAGGAAGCACAGCTGGAATGTGAGAAAAGGAGAAACAAAGGAAGAATAAAGGAAACAATGATATCCAAACACATCCAACTAGAGAGAGAGGAAGTCTTTCACAGTCATTTCAGACTCGCCCAAGGGCACAGTGAAGGCCTCTCTTATTGAATAAAACTCTCAGCATGCAACGGCCATTTTTCCATGACAGTCTGTTTCACTATGGGCAAAAAATGTATGCACACACACCCACATGAGGGGAATGATTGGGAAATTAACTCAGTGTCTGGGCCTCTGATTCATTTTACAGGAGCAGAGAAATGATAATGACAGAACATGTGGAAACAGGAAGTAAGTAGAGAGACGTGCACTATGATTGTTAGGATTGCAGTCCCACAATGGTTGACAAATCACAAGTTTGTGTGGGAAGGTGGAGGGGGGCAGTCCAAGTATGTGTAATGTTTTACCATTAATAAAACATCACTGCAGTCATGTTGATACATTAGTGTAATTACAGTAATCATATGAAACTCCCTCCATTAGATGCACAGGTGCTTTAGAGATAAAAACCCTTTCTAACCGCTACAGAGACCTGTCACTCCTCTGCAGCAGAGCCTCCATCTTGGCAGTATATTCCAACACAAAAATAATCTGCAGTCTTGGTGGAATGCAGCTGAGGGATTGTGGAAGTTGTTGATGACGTTACATAGGCCTAGTTATAATTACTAACATTAACAATGGATCCATTCAATTAAAGTAAACCCCAGTGAGCCAACATCTACAATGCAAGGCCCCTGTCATTAATGTTATGAGTTACAATGTGTGTTTGGCAAGTCAAAATGCTCTCAGTGAGGATGGCTATTGGGAGACATTGGGAGAATATGGGGAATATTTTGAAAGCCACTTGACTTGGCTCTTGTTGCTGAAGAGTATGCAAACCTTGGACAAACACCAAATTCAATTCAGCAGATTTCAGCAGATTCAGAAGTAAAACACGAGGTAGTCTATTGCAAAAAGTTATGTTGAGAACACACTCTCTACTAAAACCTGCCACATACTCACCACCTCATCAAACCTAACACCTTTGACTAGTATACTCGACCACGCATATTGTTTTCAATGTATTTCTTTTAGTATTAGCTTTGTATTTTGTAGTATATACTGTAAACAATGGGCAGTCCTATTATATGAGGGGCCATCTGGGACATTATTCACAATTACCTCACACACATACAAGTGAAATGCTCTCACACACTCTAGTGAAATGCTTTCATACATACTAGTGAAAAATTATACTCTCACATACTATACTGAAACCTTACGCACACACAACTGAATTGCTCATAAACACTACTGAAACACCCCCCGTATAAATGTTACTGAAACGCTCTCCTAAACGCTAATGAAACGCTCTCATAAACGCTACTGAAACGCTCTCATAAACGCTACTGAAACGTGCTCAAAAACGCTAATGAAACGCTCTCATAAACGCTAATGAAACGCTCTCATAAACGCTAATGAAACGCTCTCATAAACGCTACTGAAACCGTCTCACGTGCAATACTGAATCGCTCTCATATACACAACTAAAACAGGAATTCAATTTCAATTGTGCATATGCAAACGTTTCAGTATATCGCGTGAGTGTGTTTCTTACTGTTACATGAATCTGTTACACAAATTGGATCTGTGCGGCGCATAGTGCCGCCCATGGCGATTCTAATTGGCTTAAAGAATTGCCAAAAAACCAGAGCACGTTTATCTCCCATCCCGGAACGCTGTGTGGACTAGCCAGACCCTCCTCTGCAGCGATGTGAAGGAAGGTCTGGCAATGCGGGACTACTCTCTCTACAGCATGCCATTCCTCTCTCCCTGTACTCTCACCTCCCTGCAATCTTCCCTCAGACCAGCCATCTTGAAACTTGGCAACAAATCAAAAATGACAAATGACAACCCGTGACCATGACACAATTTAAGTGTAAATGTATCCACATATAAATGCATTCCAGACGAATTGAAGTCTGACTTACAGGAAAAAGGATCTCCAGCAAATTCAACATATACAGATTATTCTTTTTTTAATGATACAATGATGACGTGTGAAATTTCTTTACTAAAACTAAAAAAATCTAATCCCTGATCAGTTCAACAATGGAATTATCTGTGTAGGTGAATGATAGCCTGTTAAGACAATGACAGTTTGATCTCGCTCATACTGTTTAAATGCATTCATGTGTTTGTGTTAATTTACGGATAGTTGCTAACTACTTAGCTAAGATGGCTGTAACTAAACTGCTAAAGTGCAAAAAATCTTCTTTTTCTAGCGTTTTTGGTAGTTACAGCTTCAGGAGCATTAAAATCACGCAGGGACTCACGTTGATTTGCATGTAGCCTGGAAAAAACAACACGGATCGCGATCAGATTTGTGATCTGGCCAACGGAAACGCACATGCAATGTGTGGCTAAGTGTAAATAAAGGTGCATTAAATCAAATCCAGATTTTATGCTGAAGTAAAACACAAAAGTCACACTAGATTAAAGGGTTGGGGTAATATTTGAGTGGGAGGACTGGGGAAACAATATCATCAAGTGGGACTGATATGCCACAGGGCTTTCAGTCAGTTTAATAAGGTTTACTGATCAGCAACCTGATAAAGACCACAGGCTGAAAGGTTTGTACCGGTCGCACCTATTCATTTAATTTGACATCTTTTTGAGAGCAAAACTGAGCTTAGAGGCATACATCATGAATCCTTAGCCCAGCAGGTCAAACCTTTTTTATACAAAGAGATGAACGCAACCTGGGCAGGTCGTAACTTGCTGTCTTCCACTGACAAGATTTGTTGGTGGACACGAAGGGCTGCGGGGTCAGTGTAAGGCTTATCAGTTCAATTTTCTAAGCACAAACGGACATTTGGAAAAACAGAAAAATGGATTCCAATATCCAATTTTTCATTTTTTTTCCGCCTTGACAAATTAAAAAAAAATCTTTAAACTGTTTTTCCAATTTTCCAATTGCCTAGCTACGCCCCGCTCCCACTCGAAACCATCAGTTGCAAGCACCTCTGACCCCAAAGTCTATTAGTTTTTGTTTTTTTTTGGTCCATATGCAGTTAATGACCTGCATATTCCGCAAAGTACAGGAAAAGAATACCATTGCAGTATTGAATAATTGGAGCTCGGACGCAATTTTGTAATTTTCTCAATTTCTGAACAGTGTAAGTGCCATCCCAACTTCTGAAGTTCCCATCTTTCTGAAGGTGTAATTAAATTCATGCTGAAGGCGTTTAGTTTAGTTGAACTTTTAATTCAATTCAATTTTATTTATAGTTTCAAATAATAACGGAGTTATCTCGAGACACTTTACAGATAGAGTAGGTCTAGACCACACTCCCTCAAGAGCAAGCATTAGCAGTGGCTGTTGCGACAGTGGCGAGGAAAACTCCCTTTTAGAAAGAAACCTCGGCAGACCCAGACTCTTGGTAGGCGGTGTCTGACAGGGCCGGTTGCGGGTGTGATAAAGAGTGGCAAATAATAGTCACATTAGAGAAAATGGAACAGTGACTTTGAAGGTCATCGTGGAAGTTCATGTCATAGCAGGGCACATCGTGTCATACTGAGTAGTGCAGTCTCCTATACCGGATCCTGACTACTCTGTGCGTATGAACATCACAAGAATGAATGAAAACAAAGAAATTGTGGGCACCCAAATATCTCAGCACAGACAAAATGTGTTATGTGTTTACTTTCTCCATGGCCTTGGCAGGATGAGGCAGCACTGACTATCATTCAGCTGTTACGTCTCCCGTCTTCCATGGCGACACAGAGTTAAAGTATTCCTGTGCCTGGAAAGGTTATGTAGTTTTTTTTTTTTTATATTGCCAAAAAAACAACATACAAAACTCGTAGGGGAAAGAAAATATACATCAGTAGATTCAGTACAAATGTTGTCAATGTAAAAGAAAGAAAAGAATCAACTTAGCAAAAACAACAACAAAAACCAAACAAAAAGGGGGGAATTACTTAAAGAAATCACAACTTAAAAAAGCAAAAAATGGCTAAAGAAAATAAAATCAACATTTAGGAGCAGCACACAAGGGAAGCTTAATCAAAACACAAATTTCCTAGATATGTCACTACAGACTTTTCTTTCAAAGAACAACAATTATGTGCATTCAACCCCAACCGTCTCGTTATTGTGGCGTTTCATTTCCCCATTGTTGTGTGCCCCTGCGGCCGGGGATCGTGTCCTGTGAGTGGCGGCCCGCGAGTGCCGGCCCGCGAGTGGCAGCCCGCGAGTGCGCGAGTGCCGGCCCGTGAGTGGCGGCCCGTTCCGTTGTTTTGGCCGCCGTGCGGCGTTTCATTTACCCGTTGTAGTGTGCCCCTGCGCGGGTCGCGAGTGGCGGCCTGTCCCATTGTTTTGGCCGGCGTGTGGCGCCTCATTTCCCCGTTGTCGCGTCCCCCAGAGCAGGTTCGAAAAGCGTGACCTGTACATGTTCAAAAGTCGTTGCATATACACGAAAAAAACGTCAAAATCGTAACCTGTACACGAATTTATGAATCAAAATAACGTGACTATTACACGACCTGGCATGAGACCGGGTTGGTTGCCATGCATAGCAGAGCTATGCCATGGACACAGTTCTGTTTACTCTGGAGCTATCAATCAATCCGCTGAAAGAAGTCCGGATCATAGATATATGGTCCGGATAATGTATCAGCTGTGGCAAAAAAAAGCATGTTTTAAATGTGTAACATCACTTGAGCCACGGTGAAACGTTTTTTCGTGTATATGGTTGAAATGACAATAAAACACACTTGTTGAGTTGAACGTCTCACTGTCTGTCTGTAAAGGGCAGGCGTGGCTTGGGAGTGGCCTCATACAGCAGCAAAGCAAGTGCATTCTGGGATTTGGTGTCTTTCATCCATATGAGCCAAAAACACATTTTCTGTCTTATCTTGGCCTAGAAGGCACCAATTTCAATTTTTTTTTCACATTTCTACTACATAAGTGACCCAATTTAAAGATATATTCAGCTTTCCAGCGGTGAAATTTCCCTTTAAGTATGAGAGGGAAACCTGTATTGGTACCAGTGTTACCGCTGGTAACTCTCTGTTACTGCGGCCGCCACGGCGAAAAACACATTAGAAGTTATTAAATGCAACTAACTTCAGTTCGTTGAGTAATAGCGTGTAAGACGGAGCCTGCTGGATCATAGTTCAAAGATAGTACAGAAGAAGAAGATGAAAAGAGGTCTCACTCTGTAGCTAAAACAGAGACCAGGTGAAAAGAGGATCTGCAGCAGTGAGAGAGAGCTGTGCAGTACAACAAAAATATGGTGTTTTTTGAAAATTAAACCATGTAAACCTATTCTGGTACAACCTTAAAATACAGTTATGAACCTGAAAATGAGCATAATATGGGCGCTTTAAAATCATTCTCTTCTTTTCGTTTCTTACCTAAAAGTGTACAGGTTTTTATCAAATTATTTGTATTGGTTGTTTTAAAAACCTGATGTTTTTATGACTGGTTTGTTTTGTTTGTTCTGTTAAGCACTTTGTAACATGGAGTTTGAAAATTGCTCTATAAATAAAGATTATTATTATTATTATTATTATTCCTTATGTAACAACAGAGGCCCGTTCCAGAAAGCAGGTTTAGTGAAAACCCTGAGTTTGTTAAAGGGGTGATAGAATGCAAAACCGATTTTATCCTGTCATAGTTGAATAACGACAGTCTTCCGAATCTAGGTCGCGCAGATCTCTGCTATTCCATTACAAAATCCACTTCTGAAACTTTTTTATGCGAGAAATCAACTATGTAAAGCTCAAATATGGGCCGTTTTACGAAAATGGATGGCTAATTGCAAATTTTGTCCGACTGTGTGTCGGAGTTCAGCGCCGGTGCTGCCTGTGTTGCTGCCTCGCCGACCAGCCTGCCTTCCTTCACACACCCTGGCCTGCTCTGAGCTCGATTGAGCTCCTTTAGGGCTAGCAGCCGACAGCACTCCATACCCGCGCAAAGTCACCGGTTTTTGGCAAATGGATTACTAAACGCTGGTGCTCTGATAGAGCTCCAGGGCCTGCAGCTCCCCTCTTCCTAATGCCAGGTGTGTGTGAGTGAGAGCACGGTCAGCGAGCTTGTTACGCCAGCAATCTCTTACCACAGGTTCCATTTAATCTTATAATGTGTGTAATTATAATGTGTTGAGTTATTTAAACGCCTCTTGTCCGCGAGTCTCATTGATAGAGCCTGCGGCTGAATGGAGCTATAGCTAGAGGAGGCTAGCTATAGCTATAGCTATAGCTAGCCTCTTCTTAGAATTCCTCTGGAATTCACAAAAAATCATTAACTTGAAATCGGACACAGTTGTTAGCTTTATAAGACATTTAGTTAGCTGTTGTATCACTGGCTTGACGAAATTCAAACTGTAAATATACTCGGAATTACGCCGAAAATTAAGCTAACTATCCTTGATTTGTAGCTACACACAGCTAGGATTGAAGAGGCAGTCGCAGCTAACGAAACCCTTACAGCTCACAAATATTCATTAACTTGAAATCGGACACCGTTGTTAGCTTTATAAGACATTTAGTTAGATGTGTAAGTGGCGTGACGAAATTCAAACTGTAAATATACTCGAATTACGACCAAAAATGAAGCTAGCTTACTAGCCGCAATCTTGTACACATAGGATTGTAGGGACTGTTGCAGCTAACGAAACCCTTACAGTTCACAAATATTCATTAACTTGAAATCGGACACCGTTGTTAGCTTTATAAAACATTTAGTTAGATGTGTAAGTGGCGTGACGAAAATTCAAACTGTAAATATACACAAATTACGACCAAAAATTAAGCTAACTAGCCGCAATCTGTACACATAGGATTGTAGGGACAGTTGCAGCTAACGAAACCCTTACAGCTCACAAATATTCATTAACTTGAAATCGGACACCATAGTTAGCTTTATAAAACATTTAGTTAGATGTTGTATAACTGGCGTGACGAAATTCAAACTGTAAATATACTTGAATTACGACCAAAAATGAAGCTAACTATCCATGATTTGTAGCTACACATAGATAGGATTGAAGGGACAGTCGCAGCTAACGAAACACCTAGCTAAACTTCACAAATATTAACTTGAAATCGGACACCGTTGTTAGGTTTACAAGACATTTAGATGTTGTATAGCTAAGTGGCGTGACATTGTGTGTAACATGTGGTAAGAGATTGCTGGTGTAACAAGCGCGCTGACCGCGCTCTCACTCTCACACAACGGGCCATTTAGCTAGCAGGAAGAGGGGAGCTGCAGGCCCTGGAGCTCTGTCAGGGCTGCCAGCCTAACGGAGCTCACAGCAGGCCGGGGTCTGTGAAGGAAGGCTGGCCGGGCGGCGAGGCACCAGCACCGCCGCTGAAGTCCGACACACAGTCTTACCATATTTGCAGTTAGCCATCAATTTTCGTAAAACGGCCCATATTTGAGCTTTATATAGTTGATTTCTCACATAAAAAAGTCTCAGAAGTGAATTTGGTAATGAAACATTGCAGTGTCTGGAATATGAGATTCTGTCGCTTCTCTAATGTTTGTGTATTGGGGATTCGCTCAACCAATCAGCGCGCATCTCTAATGTCTGCCTATGGCAAGTCGCTCAACCAATCAGCGCGCAGTTCATCTAAATATTCACGAGCATACCATATTTGGAAGAAAAGCTCTTGTTACAAATAGAGCCAAAACATAGGGATGCATAAGGGCCAATAAAATATCAACCAGACCATTTTCAGCCCAACCAATGTTATATATCCCATTAGGAGACCATAAGGAACAGTGTGAAATACTCTATATCAGCCAACGTCAACTGGCGGCCCGCGGGCCACATCCGGCCCGCCAAAGCTTTTAGTCTGGCCCGCAGAATAATCATGAATTCACAAAATATAAAGAGGAAAAAATGCGTTCTGTTATTTATCATTTCAAATATTTAGAGCAAAAACCCAGCCCCCTGTATTTGCATCTCTATTCACATGCTGGGATTTTGTACAGCGATTCCCGAGCTCCACACACACAGATGAGCCGAGATGTGTGTGCGTTAAAACAAACACACACACACACACACACACACACACACACACACACACACACACACACACACACACACACACACACACACACACACACACACACACACACACACACACACACCGCTGAGCCGGGATGTGAACACACGCACCGCTGAGCCGAGACGTGTGTGCGTTAAAACACGCAGCACCTGACTGGGAACGATACAAAGAGGGCAGCTAGTCTCGTTACTGTAAGTAGGCTACAATAAAACCTTCGTGAGTAAAAAGTCAATAGGCTACTTATCAATGCACTCACCTGTGTCGGCATCAACATGTAGAAAGCGATATTTCAATCTGCTCAGTCCACTCTTGTCCACCGCGCTGTTTTACGCAAACACAGCTCTACTCTGCAAATAACGAATTTTTACAAACAAGCTAAAACAAAAGCTGTCGGTTTGTAGTCTAACTGTTTATCTTAGTTTGCCGGGAATCTGGAAATTTGGACAACGTCTTGTAAACCTCACTGTTGGCTGAACAAACCAAACTCTCCGCTGGAGCGGTAAATCTATGGAGGTAGTATAAGCCCAAAACAAATAGTGGCTACTTAATATGCACGTGAATGATGATGCTGGTTGTATTATTTTGCAACCTGACAAGCACTGTTTCTTTCTGCAAGCATTTTCCACCAATCAGGACGCTGCTTACTACAACAATGTTTCCATAATCGCAGACTTTAACCATCACTCCTCAGTGAACTGCCTCCTAGTCTGAGATCATTTTATAGTTAAAGAGCCAGTTATCATTATGGAGTTTCCATGTTTTTTAGGAGTTTGCTCACACTAATACATCTAAAGAAATAGGCTATAGCATTAATTCAGTAAGAAAGTGAAAATTGCGAACAAAAATAGGCGTATTAGGTTTAAATTAATTTTATTTTCTTTATTTGAAAGTCCGGCCCCCAGAGTGTCTGCGTAGAAAAATTCTGTCCCTTGGAAAAATCTAGTTGTTGACCCCTGCTCTATATAATCATTCTATCACCCCTTTAACCCTGAGATGAGGTAAACTCTGGGTTTTCCGTTCCAGAAAGAGAGGTAACTTAACCTCGGAGTCAGTTACTATGGTAACTGAGTCTGTGAACCTAACCTGGTCGGGAGCAGGTTTTCTTCAAGAAACCTCGAGTGGGAGGAGACTGAGAGAAAGGGGGAAAAAAACTCGAGTTCCTCTCATTCCCCTCCCTCTCAGAGGGAGGAGAAACTCATTTCCTCATTCATTCATTCAGTCTGTATCAGGAGCATTTTAATTTTTTGCAGTTTTATCTGCATGAATAAAAAAACGTAGCCTATTGGTTTATGTTAGGCAGACTAAAATGTTTTTTTTTTCAAACATGTCATGTCCTTTTGTCGACAATCCCGTTGATGAAAAAGCTGTATTAATTCACAGAGAGTTTACGTCGGGAGATGATATTGAGTCCCGACTAGATGTTTTTTCATTTCCACATAACCGATTTGAGAGGTATTTTTTATCACAGTCTATTAGATATGATACCTTATCCTTCCACTAGTTCAACATCGTGGACAGGCTTTAACATCCCAGCAGATTCTTTGTGTCGCTTTATGTTTTTTGCAAACGGCAGTTTTCTTTATAACAGCAGCGGATCATACTGTAATAGTAAAGCCACTGTATGCAGAGCCGTCAGAAAAGTGTGATTGCTCTGAAACGTTTTTTAAACGTGTTCCCTGGACACAAACCAGTGAGAGCCATTAAAAAGAAATAAATGATTATGCTTATAATTCTGTAAATGATCAGTGTCCTGCAGCCTCAGAATGGGATTAGTATAGTTTACTTTTTCGCCCGCAGGATTGCACCTGAATAAAATTATAGGTGTAGCCTACATTTCCAGTTTTTACCAGTAAAGTTAACTGTGATTAAATATGAAATAAATACATTGTTAATGCGTACGCATTGACTCGAGCAGCATTTTTCTCCCACACCAATTCTCTCTCTTTTGCAGCAGCAGCCGCTGTCTTGCTTTTTTAACGAAATACATGTTCAAACTCGCTGTTTGTGCGCATGAGTATTTCCGCCGACCCATTTGTTTGTGGTTGTTGCCATGGTGAATCGTAGAATCATGGCTCCATTCATACTGCCTTATGTGCGTAACCCTGAGTGAACCTACTCCGAGTCGATTGAACCAACTCAAATCAGCTTTTTCGGTTCTGGAACCGAAAACTCAGAGTTTCCCATCTCAGGGTAAATCAACTCAGACATCAGGGTTAGACTCAGAATTTGTTAAACCTCCTTCCTGGAACGGACCCCAGTCCATTGTGACCAGCAAATTAAAGAGAAAACATTTGACCAAAGAAGCAAATGGCCAAACTAAGCTTTGTAAAGCTAGATGATTAATTTTCTTTCCCACTTATTGGCCCTCATTTATCAACCTAACGTAAAAACCATCGCAGATATGAGCGCAGAAATCATCTTACGACAGGCTTCACATGTGATTCATGAAAAGTTCGTATCACACCAATCAGAGTGTAAGAATGGTCGTACAGTGATAATAAAGTGGCTGGAAACGATCGTAATTTAAATATCACGCCCCAATATATTCTCAGTTTTGAGGCCTTGCCCCTACAATTTACGACATGGCGAGACGTAATCCGGCTGAGAAGCGGCACTTTTCAGAGGTGGAGATTGAAACCCTGATATCTCAGGTTCATTTGCACTAACGTGTGAACTATTTGGCAGCCTGAAAACTGGTATTAAAGACTGTAGAAAGAATGCGCAATGGAAAGAGATCACTATTGCAGTCAACAGTGTTGCCATAGTAAATCGGACTCCAGCTGAAGTTTAGCCTGTTTAATTTATACATCCTTGACACATTTTCTATAGCCTTAATAGTAATATACAGGCTTTTATTGCAATCTCTTAGGCCTACATGTAGGTGTAGCGTACTTATATTTAAATAAACACACGGTAGCGGAGTTTATGCAGTGTCTTTTATTTTACTAGTGTTTTTTTTTTCTTGAGTCAGAACGAGGCAACAGCTGAGGGAAAGTGCGTGTCCTCCACCCCCCGTGCTGGACCACCACCTCAACCCTGTCTCCTGACAGCAGAGGGGCTGGGAAAACAAGCCGAAATAACTCGGTCAATGGCAGACATAAATCGTTCACTTGAAAGAGAAACAAAAACCTGAAGAATAAATAAAAATGTTGTGCATCGTCATGTTTCCTGTATTGAATATCATTGCCAAACATAACACTATAGGCTACCTTTTAAAAGTGAGGAATAATATCCTGTCTCCTTCGTATAGCCCCCAGATGGGGCTGTGCTGGACACTGCTCTCTGGGCATCGGGTCATCTGGCTCCATCACTACATTTATGGCACCGTGTTTTCCTGTGCGATGTTGTGCAGAACCCCACAGGCTGAAACAATGTTGCAGACCGGCGCATAGAGGTCTTCTAAAAGAGCCAGATCTGCCATTGCTGATAAGTGATCAACTGATGACTTCTCCTTCTCCTGTTAAACTGATTATATGCTGCACCGCAAGTCCACACTGACTCCAAAACTTGCATACACGAGTTCAGACCAGACGTGAGATTTTTTCGCAGCCTACGCTCACGTTCAAATTGATAAATGCCGAGCTTTGCGTAGGACTCGGCGTACGCCCGTCCCACGCCTGTTAAAGGTCGTATGCACGTTTCATAAATGAGGGCCGTTGTGTCCCCCATCCAATGTCGAAATAAAACCTATTGATGATTGATGATATAATAATAATAATAATAATAATAATAATAATAATACATGTTTATTAGTGTAATAATGTATTATATACTTAAGCACCTGCCCCCAAAAATGTCTGTGCACAGCGCTGCAGAAACACACATACACAGCCTTGACCTAAGCTGTCATTGGTGTTATTGAGAGGTGTTTGTTGAATGAGCTCTCTCTCTTGTCTGGGCCTGCAGCTTTCATTTCCATTTAGGACATCCTGTCAGTTGAGCCTGTAAATGCCATTATAGCCTTAAGAAATAAGAGTTGTAATGGCGGGGCACCGCTAAGGTGAATGACTAGTGGGACAAATGACACTGGAGTAGAGTGGACTGTGACCATGTGGCACTTTACTGTGATAAAGCTCACAGTTAACCAACATAACTGAGCAGATTTCTGGTCTGCTGCTACATTATGAACCACCCAGGCCTCTCAGGTCGTCTGGGACAAGTCTGCTTTCTGTCCCCAGAGTCAGAACTAAACATGGGGAAGCAGCAAGTTTTTATGCGCCACATATCCGGAAAAAAAAAACTCCCAATAATCTGCAGGCCTGCGGCAACTCTCAGTTCTTTTAAAGCAAGGCTAAAGACTTTTCTTTTTGATGCTGCCTTTTTTTAAAGTAATTGTTCATTTCTTACACTGCACTGTAACTTTATTATTGTATTTCATACCTGTCTTATTCTATTTTAGCTTTTTTATATTATGTAAAGCACTTTGAATTGCCTTGTTGCTAGAATGTGCTATATAAATAAAGCCGCCTTGCCTTGCCTTGCCTTGCCTTGCCTTGCCTTGCCTTGCCTTGCCTTTAAACCAGACCTAAGTTTATCACTGTTGCTCTGCCATCATGTAGGATGTTAAAAGAGACTGTACTAATGAACCAGCTGTATTTGTTAATAAGCAGATGTGGAAATTTGCCTGCAAGGAATGTCATTTTCAGTATACTGACTGTATTCCTTTAATCAAAAAATATCTAAAATTTTCCTGCTGTATACTTGATACAACTGGTAGAAGAAATGCATGAAATTACTTACTTTGTAATTTTGGGAAGTGAAAAATGTTTTTCATTAAAACTTTCTAGCACAATATTAAATGTAACTCTTTTATTCACTGCTGGGAACACGGAGGAAACAGAGTTGATGAATGCTATCTTTTTAATGTCCATGAGAAAGGAAAGGCTTCATTTTATTTTTGTTTTACAGAGAACCTTTAGCCACATTTGATCAGTGAAAACATTTTAAATGCTACCAGGAATCAAAAGGTCAGTACAACAACCAGTATAAAGAAACGACAGGGTTGTAAAGATAAAGATTTCTATTAAGCTTAGCTAATGAAAGCTGCAGAAGGACACAAGGCATTTCATAGCTAAGGGACATGAAGGTCAGCATGCAATACCTTGCATTTTGAATAGCATGTTGTGATTATGTTAACCATGTCACCATTAGATGAAGTATGAAGGATGCCCGTCCATCTGACTTTTTTCTTTATCCAGACAATTCAGCTATTCAAGTGTTTCATAGAGATTTAGCAGGAAAAGTCTTTGAGTGAGGAGCTTCAAAATGTTGGGACATGACAACAACAGAGGCCATCCTTTTTTGGATCCAGAATTAAGCTAGAAAAGTCCCCAGAGATGAAGGCAAAGCTAGGAGAGCCTGTTATTTAGCTGAGGACACTGTGAACTATTAAGGATGTACATTAGATAATCATCTTTCAGGGGAGGCCACGGCTCTGAAAGCCCTCACTAAAATCTGCCAAAAGACTAAATTCTTGGCAAGAAAATCAAGGTTGTTGGATAGATCAATAATAAAAACGTTAGCAGGAGCATTCGTTAAATGCCACTTTGACTGCCAACTCCTGGTTTAATAGTATACCACAGCGCATATAAATAAACTCCAAAACAAGTTAATATACGGTTGTGTTAAAGTCTATATCCACGATGTTCCACATGCGTTCTGCCGGAAATTCTGCCGAACGTCACTCTTTTCGGCTGGAGGTCCGCTTTCTTTGTGGTGTAATTTTAAACTCCAGACTATGGTTAACTGCTCCTCAGATCTCTGCAGGGTAAATCCAGACAGCTAGCTAGACTATCTGTCCAATCTGAGTTTTCCTTTGCACGACTGAAACAACCTTTGAACCACCAAAATGAGCTCCTTCCCGAGGCAATTTTGCAGCGGATTGTGATCGGTTTAAAAAAATGCCAATAAACCAGAGCACGTTTTTCTCCCATCGCAGAATGCTGTGTGGACTTGCCAGACCCTACTCCGAAGTGCTGTGGAGGAAGGTCTGGCAATGCGAGACTATGTTAAAGTTACCTCCCCGTAACCATCTTGATCCAGCATACTTTCAACAAATTAACTGTCTTCCAGTTGAAGTCATACAAATCAAGTTGGGACTTACCTACACAACTGTTCATAATGAGGTACTCCAAAGATCTGTCTAACTTTAATCGCTTCAGAGATAATGACAACTTTGCAACAAGAGGCAGCTCAACAGATTTTTTTTATCCTTCTTAGATTCAAGAGTTCAATGGGCGGAAATAATTTTTTTTACCCGGCTTCAATTGAATGTAATACACTTCCATTATCTCTGAAACTTATTGAAGCAGAGAAAAATATTAAGAGGGCTATGAAGGAATGACGAACAAATAGTCTTTCAGAATAGGGATCTTGCACTAACTCAGTGTTGTCCTTTTATGTTATTTCTTTTATGTGAATAATCACAATGGAAAGAAGCCTGACAGTCTGTAGGTTTATCTGATAACTGTCTTCGGGTGAAGCAGTATTCTATCTATCTATCTATCTATCTATCTATCTATCTATCTATCTATCTATCTATCTATTTATCTATCTAAATACAGTATCAATTCTTAGTCTATCTGATAAAATACAGAGCTTTTAGGTGACCCCTCCGGTTGCTGTACCTGTCCTTTGGCAAAACTGAAACTTTGGTTGTTGTTTTAAATCAGCAGCTGTTTCATCAAATGTGACCCAGAGGCAGACTGGCCATCTGGATGTTCTTTCAGAATTCCTGAGCAGCCATTGCTTACAGGTCGTCCAATAGCAGTTTCTCTGGCCCATTTGGCCATGTGCGTAGTGTTAAGCTGCTTTTCTGACTCATTTTGTCGGAGCTGTTGTGAGTTCAGTCACAACGGTCAAAACCTTATTATGCATGAAATAGATTTCAGTAAAAAAAAAAAAGGAAGGCCATATGCAAAACATTTTGAAACTAAAATAACAATAGAAATATGTACATATATTATGTTCAACGCTGTGTGGGTGCAAGTCCCTTCATTGTTAACTTTGAGCAGAGTGGAGCTAAATGTATTCTTCAATTCTATTACATGTTATTCATAGTGTGAAATCATAGCAGAAGTTATCTCAGGACACTTTACATGTAGAGTAGATCTAGACCACACTATAATTTACAGAGACCCAACAATTCCCCCCATTCGCCATGGAAATTTGCAGTGTTTCAGCAACAAAGGAGAGACAGAAAAAAAAAACAAGAAGAAAATGCAAGATATAATATCAAATACATACAGAGTAGGGGTGTGACGAGACACTCGCTCACGAGACAAGACGAGACACGAAATTGGGGTCACGAGAGCGAGACGCGATTTTAACACTAATTTAAAGAAAACTTCAGTTAACAAATATGACTGGGAAAAATAGTCTTTACTCAGAGAACCAAGGTTACAAGCTAGGGGTGTGATGAGACGCTTACTCCACGAGACGAGACACATCACGAGATTGGGTTCACGAGAACGAGACGAGATTTCTCGTCAAGGTGAAAAGTTGTCTCGTGAGGCGATGTGATGTCAGCGTGATGGAGCGTGGAATTACTATTGAAAATCCCCCTGCCACTTTTAAATCATTTGTGTGGCAACATTTTGGTTTTCCTGTGGAAATAATAAACGGCGAAAGAGTGACAGACAAGACGAACACAATATGTAAACATTGTAAGAAAAAAATGCCGTATACCGCGGCTAACACGAGCACTATGCAAAAACACTTACAGCACCACCACAGCTCTCTACTAACTACTGCACCCGCGACTCGCGGGTGCAGTAGTTAGTAGTACGGCATTTCTTTCTTACAATGTTTACATATTGTGTTCGTCTTGTCTGTCACTCTTTCACTCTTTTCACCTCGACGAGAAATCTCGTCACGCCCTTAATACAGAGTAAGAAAAAAGCAGTAAAAAGAAGTAAACTGTATAAACGCAGGACAGTAAAAAAAAAAGCAGTAAACAGTAAGGACAAAATATAAGTAAACAGACTGAAAGGTTGAACAGACAGTATTTCACAGCATTGCACAGAGAAAATATTGATAATGATATCGCAGAGTTAATTAAACGTTGATACTGCACATGAGTGAGTTGTCAGTTGTACATGTACAGTCTACTTGGAGCAGTGTTGATTTGTAAAGTCTGACAGCAGCAGAAAGGAAGGACCTGCAGAATCTCTCCATCACACACCGCGGGTGCAGCGGCCTGTCACTGAAGGAGTTGCTCAGTGCTGTCAGAGAGTCCTGCATAAAAGATGGCTGATGCCACCACAGAGTCCAAAAAGGTGCTCAGAAATGCCACCTGTGCTCTCAAAGATCCGAGTCTCCTCAGCAAATAGAGTCTGCTGTCTCCTTTTTTGTGCAGTGCATATCTGTCATTTGTCCAGTCCAGTTCATTGTTCGGGTGAACACCCAGGTACATGTAATATTTCACTCTCTCAATGTCCATTCCCTGAATGTTCACTGGTGGAAGAAGGGAGTGTTTGCACCTGTGTAAATCCACCACCAGCTTTCTGGTTTTCTGTGCATTAATCTGGAGGAGGTTCAGCTGGCACCAACTCACAAAGTCCTGGGTCAGTTCTCTGTCCTCTTTGTCCTCCCTATCTGTGATGAGGACGACTACTTCAGTCGTCAGTGATTTTTCGCTGGTGGCCATTAGCTGAGGTGTTTGTGAAGTTTGCACTGTAGGGAGTGAAGAGGAAGGGACCCAGAACTGTTCCCTGCAGAGCTCCCATGCTGGAGACAACCTTGTCAGACTCAGTCCCTTATCCTCACATACTGTGGTCGGGCGGTGAGGTAGTCAAGCCTGGTTTTGTGGGTAGTGGTGGACTAGCTATTTGGAAGTTTCCCTACTCTTAGGACATTTAATAGCTGCCACATGTTTCTCCATTCAACCACATACTGTATAAATGTAATGAATAGACATGGTCACAGTTACGATATCAAGTGCTAATTCAACCAATTATCTAAATATCTTTCATATCATCCAGAGAAGATGTGGGCAAAGAAAGGCTTGAATCATTCAAATTTGCAAATATGTTCATAGCTGGTACCCAACTCATTTTCCACACCAGTTGTTGGAGTCCACATTGTCCACTTCCCTGTTGCCGGCCCATAAAGAGCAGACAATTACCATAAACATGACATGTCGTACCTTGCTGTTACAGTTGGGATGAAATAAAAAAACTCTACAGTACATCAAGGATCTATTATGCACATACATCATAAAAACATTTAGCCTCTACAGGACATTTCAAGGTTCTTCAGATGCTGTCTTCTGTGTGCTGTTACCATTTATTTTGGTAATTTTGCTTAAAAAAAGGTTTCCCTTGGTATGTCATAAAAGACTGAGTGATGCTCTTTTTCTGAGTTTTATTTGGCCTGTGTTGCTGATAAGACCTTCTTTTGATGCATCAGCATAACATTTCATTATTTTGGCTTGTTTTCTTGTCAACACTTTGAGATTTACAACTCCTCAGCTCTCCGTCTGGCTGGAATATATCTGATTCTCTGATTTCTGATTCTGATTCTGATTCTGATTCTGATCAATATTTCTCTGTCACAAGTCCAATAGCTGGAAGAGTGAGAGAGACTGAAAGAGAGAGATAGGAGGGAGGGAGGGAGGTGTTCATCCCCAATAGGTTGAACACGGATCCATTTGTTTTACAAGAGACAGAACAAGCAAGAGATGAGTGGTGGAGTGAGAGGAAGAGAGGGACCTTTGAAAGAGTGAAGCAGAACGGTAGCGAGAGAATAGATCAAAGTTTGTCTTAACACAGCACTTTGTCTGTAGGCCTCATAAAACTGCATCTACTCACTTTGGCCAAATATTCCCCTGAAGCGCGCACACAGACACACACACACACACACACACACACACACACACACACACACACACACACACTGGCTATTGAAATGTGAAATATGCTGATACAAAGTTAGACTGGAAACATTACTACTTGTCAGTAAGGAGCAAGCAGATATAAATGCTTTGCTTCAGCTTCCATGTCACAGCAGGGTGATCAGACTTTGTCCGATAATATTTTTCCTTTTCAGGAGAACCTTTCTGCCCCAAGCTGGTTGTCAGTAGAACTTAAACCTTGTGTCTCTTCCCAGGTTTCTGGCTGAAAGCTCCACGTGTGTCTGTCATTACATCCACATGCATGGTTTTCATTTCCTCCATGCTTAAAGATTACCTTGCATGGCAGCTGCATTCTTGCGATATTTACGAAATCACCCAAGAATTGTGGGATCACATATCATATAAAAGCTGTGAAGGCTTCAAGTAATGCGTTTGTCTGAAATACCAGCTAATCAAACCAATCAGTGTCCGGTTAGAAGCGTAACTGGCAGTTACGGGCATGGTTTAGGTGTGTGTGACGCCTGCTACTGTTTGTTTAAAATAGATAGACAGATGGTTAATCCAATCACCTGCAGGTATTTTTGATAGTGCCTGCCCTTTTCCAGACAGTTTCCAACGATGGCTTTTTGGAGGGTTCTGTGTAACTAACCATCTGGCGCATCAGGGGTCCGTTCCAGGTAGGAGGTTTAATAAACTCGGTTCCAAAACAGCTGATTTGAGTTGGTTCAGTCAACTCCGAGTTGACTGAACCTTGCACATGCGCACAAACAGCGAGTTTGAACATGCATTTCATTAAAAAAGCAAGACAGCGGCTGCTGCTGCAAAAGAGAGAGAATTGGTGTGGGAGAAAATTGCTGCTCGAGTCAATGCATAAGCATTAACAGTGTATTAATTTCATATTTAATCACAGTTAACTTATAATATTACTGGTGAAAACTGGAATTGTATTATACCTATAATTTCATTTAGGTGCAATCCTGCGGGCGAAAAAGTAAACTATACTAATCCCATTCTGAGGCTGCAGCACTATGATCATTAACAGAACTATAATGTATTATCATTTATTTCTTTTTAATGGCTCTCACTGGTTTGTGTCCAGGGAACACTACAAAAATGTTTAAAAAACGTTTCAGAGCGAGTCACACTTTTCTGACGGCTCTACAGTGGCTTTACTATTACAGTAGGCTATGATCCGCGCGGATCATACTGTAACGGCAAACGGCAGTTTTCTTTATAACAGTGTACACTGTTATAAAGAAAAACTGCCGTTTGAAAAAACTTAATGAATGAATAATCTGCTTGGATGTTAAAGGAGAACTCCGGGCAATTTTTACGTTAATCTTGATTGCTATATGTATATGAGTACTGCCGATAGCAAAAAAAACGAACCGAATCGGTGCTAGCAACACGGAGCTGCTGCCGCTAATGCCGAGAGCTCCCACTCAGCTAAAACGGCAGTTATGGGGGCATAGGATAAAGAGTGCCTTTGTGCCTCTTAACAGACACAAAATGCAATTAAAATGTCTGTGCAACATGAACAGGGACCTTACATGACAACAAGATGCATTTAGCAACTTAGCCATTGTTTAAATTCACCTACCCTCTTAGCTGCTAGCTGCCGTCTGGGATGAGTGAGTGTGTTCAGCCAGGCTCCGGTAATAATCATCACGCAGCAGTTCCATGTGTATTTGTAGCATATATATCCATTTTGTGTGCTGTCGTTGGTGAATATGAGTCTCTGCAGTGGCGAATTGTGTGGTAGTTTCCTTAGCCAGGCTAGCAGCCCTGACCGGCATCCTTCTAATTCCTACCCGAATCCCTAGCCTGCTGAGCCCGATAACAATCCAACAAGCGCCCGCTGGTCTGGTGGAGGTCTTCCAGAAGAAAAATTGTATTTTATTTCACCCTCACAAATAGGTAATTGAGCACTGTAGTGGTTATGACCATATTAGCAGAGGTGGGTAGAGTAGCCAAAAATTGTACTCAAGTAAAAGTACTGTTACTTCAGAATAATATGACTCAAGTAAAAGTAAAAAGTAGTCATCCAAATAATTACTTGAGTAAGAGTAAAAAAGTACTTGGTGAAAAAACTACTCAAGTACTGAGTAACTGTTGAGTAACGTCTGATTTATTTTTTAACATAAGCATTCAATCAGACGGACAAAAAATACAAAATAATCATATTTAGACAAATTATAGTTCATCCAATCAATTAAATTAATTTAAATTAATTAATTAATTATAAAATAGCTTAAATTAAAATAATCCAGGTAAATTCAAGTACTTAAAAAATAATATCAATAAAATAATAATACATAAAAAATAAATAAGCACAAGTAACACACATTTCCAAACCTTTACACTTTTTTTTACCAGACTCTGCAGGCAGAACTAGAACAAGGTAATGTAGCTGCTGTTTGGTACTTTTACTAAGGTAAACATGCTTTCATTCACAAAGGTGGATCACTTCTTATCGGGTTCAATCGCCGTGGTAACTTATGCTGGACGCCTAACCTGGTCGGGAGCAGAGATCAACTGGTGTGAAAGCACCGCCTACTGACCAATCAATACTCCACTGATAACGGCTTCACCGTTCTTAGAAGATCAGGTGGAGCTCGGTGCGCGGAGAGAGAGGGGGAGAGAGAAAAAGAGAGGGGTGTGCTCATACAAAAAATATTTAGAGACCGACAGCCCCGTTAACATTCCCTGATGGGTATATTTGCCATGTGTAATGCGCACAGCGGTTTTATGTTTTCTATATTTTTTATTTGCTCTCACGATCGCTTTCACTGCCATGGTTGCAACTGAAATAAAAGGCTAAAGCAACGACAGTTTATGGAAAGTACAAGTGTAATTATGGTCAGATCTTGTGCCTGACTGGTGGGGAAGTGATATTGATAAGAGTTGTGCGCATCTACAGCGTTGGCAATTTCTTTTTTTTTTGCCAGCTTTCCTTCCCGTTTTAGGAAGCAGCGACTGTATTGCGTTTTGCATGTAAAACCATGTATGTTTTCATTTTTATGTAGAATTATAGTTTGCTCTTCTTATGTAAAATATGTGGCTATTGTTGGTCATGTTGTGCAAACATCACCTCTTTTATGTGAACACGCGCCGCTGGATTGGGAAACCCTGGGTTGGTTGAACTAGTTGATAACCACCGTCATGACACAGTTTATGCGGGACCGCGGTGGTTAGGTTAGGTGAAGCCGGGTAACTGAAATAAATCCAGGGCATGTTGATCTTGCTTCGTAGTACAGGGCGCGGTTCCTCCTCGTCTGTAACGTTTCTGACATAGGCGTCGATTTCGGTGGGGACGGTGGGTACGCGTCCCCACCACATTTCGTCATGAGTCATTTTGTACCCACCACTTTTTTTTAAAACCTCGAGCTCAATTTAGTTAAAAAAATAAAGTTCATAACACATAGGCCTATAATTCGTGAACGACAGATGCCAACAAATTAGAGTTTAGATTCTCTGCCTGAGCCCGTGCCCGACCCGGCCGTTATTTTCCGCCACTATCCTCGGGCCCGGCCGGACCCTTGATCAAGCATTTGTGTTTTTTTTATCATTACTTTAGCCTAATTGGGTGGGGAGAAAGCTATGCCATAATCAGAACTATTATCTATTTAGGCCAAAGTAACAAATGTGTCCAAAAAAGTTACACAAGTTGGACTACAGTTACAAAATGCAACATGTGTCATGCGCGGAGTCTCCTCCTCTCGCAACATCACACCGGGGCTGCGGGCTGTAGGCTATGGTGGAGCTTAAGTGCAACATGGAGCTTGAGGATGTAAAGAAAAAAAGAAAAACGGGAGAATTTTAAACAATATTGAGCCATTTTAAACAAGTCGTGGGAAGTGACAACATAGCCTATGTGTCGGCTTTGTTGAGTGCATTAAGTGCGGCCGCTGTTCGCCTATGACAACAAATAAAACGGGGACGTGGATATGAAGAGAGCAGGCTCGCCATGGCAGAAAAGATGATAGTCAGCCTTCTACGTCCTCTTTTGTTACTTCTCCAATAGGCTCCCCCTGAGGGCGAGGCAAGCGGGCAAGCCCTCACAGAGAAATACGTTGAGTTATTTAGGCCTACGTTTCTTCATTCAGATCCATTTGCGATCCGTTCCATTCTGAATAAACAAACCTGTTACATTATTACTTAAGATAATTTTAAACAGATTTTTGCAGTTCAAACAACTCTGAATTGTAGTTGAGAACGTCAGTTATGACGGCCCACGGATAAAAAAAGTGTCGGGTTGAAATCGGGCTCGGGCTCATAATTCCAGTTAATGTGTCGGGCCGGGCTGGGCCGGGCTTGGACACAACGTGCACGGGCTCGGGCTGGGTCGGGCTTGATTTTTTGGGCCCGATCTAAGCTCTACAACAAATCCACAAAAAGCTCTATCCCCCCCCCACACACACACACAGGACAGGCCCAGACACAGCCGCTCTGCTGCGGACCTTATAGGACATATGAGAACCGTGGGGAGTCAACCCCCAGCTGCTCCGCTGCCCTGCTGGAAATGTGAAGCAGAAACGCTTAATGTCAGATACCATAATATTCCATAGTCCATAATAATAGGACTTTCGGTTAGATTTTTTGACAGTTTTCAGTGGTTATGATGAGCAATATGAGAGAGAAATTTGGTGATCATTGATGGTTGTTTAGGTAGTCCTGCTACATTCAACCACGTTAAGCTTTTTCCTTATAGGCTCTAATGAAGCAGAAACGCTTATCAGATAACGTCCATAATAATAGGACTTTTCCAATTTAACGGGAGAGAGAGGAACGAGAGGGATTAGGATCATCTTCAGCCAGAGGACATTATTTCTTCAGCTTCTTCTTGCGTTGTTGTCACCCTGCTAATAAAATTGCAGCAGGTGAGGTCGCGTTATTAACGTCATCGCTACACTATTTCTTAAACCGAAATTAATTAAACTGCCTTGTTTTCTTTTTACCATGGCTATATGACGCTTACTGCAGAATGGATTTCAAGGACTTTGTGTGCCGATTAATGGCCTCCAACGTTTATATTTTTTCTGCGAATCTTTAAATTAACATGTCCTTAACATGAGTTGAATTTGCACCGCAGCACCGCCACGCCTTGATGCTTGCGTATAGTTCGCACCCTGCGTTAAACCACGTTAAGCGTTTTAGAATGCCTGTCTAATGGTTTTTGAAAACTTAAGGCTTCTTCTTCTACGTGTCGGACATCACCACATTTTTGAATACATTTTTATTAATTTACAATAGTAATCTACAGGACAGTGTCTTTCAAAACATGACCTGCGCAAAAGAGGAAAAAAAAATGAATATCATTGTACCCAGCACTTCTGGAAATGCACTTCCAAATGCGTCTCTGTCCCCAGCACATTTCAAACCAAACTGACGCCCATGGTTTCTGACATTGCCATTTTTGTTTTGCTGCGACTGTAAAAGCTAACCCACCCATCCTGCTGCTAGGTTTCAGGAAGGTGACGAGCCTGCACAAATACGTTTGATTGGGTGAAACACAGTGACGTGGTAGAGGCTTTAGCGGAAGTCTCTCTCTCTGTCAAAATAAAACATTAAAATGAGGCGTACGCGGGGGGATAAAAACAATGACTCGTAGAATACCAAAGAGGTAAAAAGAAAAGTAACGAGCTCATTGTAGCCTAATGTAGCGGAGTAAGAGTACAGTTTCTTCTTCACAAATCTACTCAAGTAAAAGTAAAAAGTATAGTGATTTAAAACTACTCCTAGAAGTATAATTTTTTCAAAAACTTACTCAAGTAAATGTAACGGAGTAAATGTAACTCGTTACTACCCACCTCTGCATATTAGTGACTATGTAACTACATGGAAACGGACCAAATTATGTTTATGCCCTGTACAGTAAAATAGTGTTTTAGACTGCTAGCTGTAGTCTCGCGCTGAAGTCCCGTGTGAATTCAGCTGTAGCGTGAAAAAGGTAAATAGTGTGCAGGTTGGAGGAGCGTAGTGTGTGAAAAGTGACGATCGGAGGTGTTCACAAGGGAAGAAGCGTAGAGTAACGTAACTATGGAGAATACAGATATTGAACACATGGAAGAGGCTTTTGAGTTTTTAGTTACATTGTCACTAATATGGTCATAACCACTATAGTGCTCAATTACCTATTTGTGAGGGTGAAATAAAATACAATTTTTCGCCGCGAAGGCTTGAACGGTCTTCTGGAAGACCTCCACCAGACCAGCGGGCGCTTGTTGGATTGTTATCGGCCTCAGCAGGCGAGGAAGTCGGGTAGGAATTAGAAGGATGCCGGTCAGGGCTGCTAGCCTGGCTAAGGAAACTACCACACAATTCGCCACTGCAGAGACTCATATTCACCAACGACAGCACACAAAATGGATATATATGCTACAAATACACATGGAACTGCTGCGTGATGATTATTACCGGAGCCTGGCTGAACACACTCACTCATCCCAGACGGCAGCTAGCAGCTAAGAGGATAGGTGAGTTTAAACAATGGCTAAGTTGCTAAATGCTTCTTGTTGTCATGTAAGGTCCCTGTTCATGTTGCACAGACATTTTAATTGCATTTTGTGTCTGTTAAGAGGCACAAAGGCACTCTTTATCCTATCCCCCATAACTGCCGTTTTAGCTGAGTGGGAGCTCTCAGCATTAGCTGCAGCAGCTCCGTGTTGCTAGCACCGATTCGGCTCGTTTTTTTTGCTATCGGCAGTACTCATATACATATAGCGGTCAAGATTAACGTAAAAATTGCCCGGAGTTCTCCTTTAAAGCCTGTCCACCATGGTTGATGTTAGTGATATGAGGACGGATAAGGTATCTACATATCTAATGGACTGTGATAAAAAATACCTCTCAAATCGGTTATGTGGAAATGAAAATACATCTATAGTCGGGACTCAGTATCATCTCCCGACGTAAACTCTCTATGAATTAATACAGCTTTTTCATCAACGGGATCGTCGACAAAAGGACATGACATGTTTGAGAAAAAAAACTTTATATAATCTGCCTAACATAAACCAATAAGTTTTTTTATTCATGCAGATAAACTGCATTAAAATGTGCCCGATACAGACTGAATGAATGAATGAGGAGACTGAGAGAAACTCAAGGTTTCTTGAAGAAAACCTGCTCTCGACCAGGTTAGGTTCACAGGCGTCAGTTACCATAGTAACTGACTCTGAGGTTAAGTTACCTCTCTTTCTGAAATGGATAACCCAGAGTTTCCCTCATCTCAGGGTTAACAAATTTAGAGTTTTTACTAAACCTGCTTTCTGGAACGGGCCTCTGGTTAGGTTAAAGATCCCCTTTACTCAAAAATGTGTTTTTATTATGTTTATGTCAGCTTAAATGTCTGACCTTGACTATACTGACTTGTATATGTGCAAAGTTTGTCCCTTTCCTGAAGAAGAAGATTTCCGTGTACTTCCCTTAAATCTGAGATTCAAACGTAAACCCGGGCAAGCTTGCATTGGTACATCAAGTGATGGCCAATGAAGCTTCATGAAGTTTCGTGAACCATTTTCTTTATTTTCTGAGCCAACTAGATGGCGCTCTCTGTTGGCTCTCTCATTGTGCTTTCAACCCTTTTGTTGCCATTCCTTAAGCCTTTTTCTTTAAACCGAGAGTGCCATTTAGTGGGTTCAGATAATAAAGAAAATGGTTCATGAAGCTTCTTGAAGCTACATTTGGCCATCACTAAAGGAAGTGAAAGTATTTCTGCCAATTTGTGAAAGCATGATGCAGGCTGCAGGCAGGAAGAACCACAGAAATAAAATCAAACTCTTTGCCATATTAACTTGCAGAGCATCATTATTTGACATCACGTCAGATTGCATAGTATCACACTGAATCGCGTTCTGATGAATCAAATTGTGTTGAATTGCACTGCCTCGCAATAGAGGATTAATCGTATCGTATCGGTAATTACCTTAGCTATTTTTCTCTGAGAGTTCCCAATATGTGAGAAATGGAAGTGAATGGCCAGACACCACTGGAGGAAAGAAAATAAGTGTTTTTGTAATTCTGGTGAACTGACCATTTATACTGACACCTCTCTTTGACCATCTTGAAGCACAAAGAGAGAAAGAAATATTACTGTAGACAGCATTCTACAGCGTGATGTCTAGTTTCAGTCCATCATTAGTGGCAGAGATAATCTGAATTTTAAGCTCTATCATCATTATTATGTACCTTTGATCTTTTTCATCATTTCATCTTTTCTACTAATGATCCAGCCAGGAGAGTTCCATGCCCAACCAAGCCTTTTTCGCAGCTAAATATGAACTGGACTTTTACTACAAGAATCCAAAAATAACTCCTCCCACGTCACTATTGGAATTTCAGAGCCCAGAATTCAGCATTTTGATGGAAATGTTTTCCATGTTAATATCAGCAAGCGCTTGAATGCAGATGGAAAACACAAAAAGTTACTTGTCATATCCTTTCTGTCAAAGGTAAATTTTTCTTCTCCTTCTCTTCTTCCTATCCTGTCATCACGATTACCTCTTCCTCCCCTTGCCTCTGATCAACTCCTACATCTCTCTACTCTAATCTTTATTCAATACCCCATTCCTCTCATCCCATCATCCTCCAGAAGCTTCTCCATCACTTCCGTTTGTCTGTATTCTCTATTTTTTCACTCCTTTCTCACGTTCCCTCTTCTCTCTCAAACCTCTGCTGTCTTCTTTCATCCGTTCCTTTCTTGTCCAATTGTTCCTTGCTCTGCCTTCATCATGCTTTCTTTTTTTCTTTCATACTTTCTCTCTTTACTCCTCTCTCTTTTTACTCCTTACCTCTCCTGGGTTTTTGACAGCATGTATAAACACCCACTAAAAGCCTCTGTCAGAGGCTGCTGTTAGGACTGCACTAGTCCGCCTAATTTACCTTCAGTTGAAAAAGGCTTTTACTGGCTGCCATTTTGGCTGTGTGCGTGCATGAGGATAATGTGTTAGCACATCCAGCGTCTGGGGAGACAGCCCAATAATTTTCACATAGAACCGACAATGTCAGATAAAATTGTGGTGGAAAGTCTGGAAAAGTTACAAGACCAGAAATGTCAATTTGAAGACACGTATGTTTGAAAAGGTTAAGAGGACTGATTTTGACTGATAAACAAAGGTGAAATGGAGAATAAACTCACAAAAACTCAGTTTTTGTTTGTTTTTTTATATGCTGACATCAAACAACAAATACATGTTACTGAGGATACCATAGAATTAAATTACAATTATTTTTTGCTATCATGTATTGTTTTGCAGGTATGACTCAAACTACCATGATCCAGATTTATTTAATGGAGAACACTATTATCATTTCATATTTACAACAATATTATCTAGGTATTCATAGCTATTCATTTAAACAGAGTGGACAAAGTGGTATATTGATGTGTTGACATGTCATATGAATTGGCAGTGAATTGGATTTGGTTTGTATCTTTTACTTTTACTTACGTTTCTGAGTTTAACTTAGTGTTTATGTGTTCTTTAGCATTTATCATTTATTAGACAAAGGTTGTATGGGGTGGGGACTGCCAGTCATATTCTACAAGGGAAACTGGGAAGTTGGTAGAAAGCACTGATGCTATGGGAATTCAGGCAATAGCTCAAGCTAAACTTTGAAATATAGATCATTTCCACAGTCCAACTAACCTGACGAGCCGAGATGGTTTGTTACACAGAACCATCTAAGAAGGTTTCGTTGGCAACTGTTTGGAAAAGGGAAGGCACTTTAAAAAAAATACCTGGCAGGTGGTTGGATGAACCATCTGTCTATCATGTCCGCCATTGTTATTTTAAAGGTGCCCTGCCATACAAAACCATTTTTACTTGCATTTTTTTGAAATATGTTAGGTCCATATGTGTTTGTGTTATGTTGTGAATGTGAAAATGAATTGCTACCTCCTTTGTCAGCTCTAGCCACTGAAAAGAAATAAGCAGAGAAATCAGGCTAATTACAAAAGCTGGTCAGTCTGACATCATATTGCCTGAGCTCATTACTATTCATTAGCTCGCCCATTTGGGCTGGGTAAAGGATTCTGACAGCCAGACTCTCATTGGCTAGCTGTTAGCCAATCAGATTCAAACAGCTTAGCTTGTTGAATATTAATGAGAACTGGCAGAAATCGAGCTGAGTCTTTCTGTAGGCTTTCTATACCACGCTAGAATGGCTTGAAACAAGGTAACCAAGGCATTTTTTCCACAAAAGAATGTTACAGAGTCCATGGAAGAACTTCAGACATTATCACAAAGTAATGAAATACGTGTGGCAGGGCACCTTTAAACTAACAGTCGCAGTCATCACACTTCTACCACGCATTTAGCTGCCAGTAGCTCGCCACAGGATACTGATTGGTTCAGTGAAGTGTTAGCATCCAACACAGACGCATTACTTAAAGCCTGATGTGATGGATTTTTGTGTGATCCCACGATTCTCACATGATCTCTTGATTAGTGATGTCCAAATGAAGCCCAATAGATGACGCTCTCTGTTCAACAAAGGGTTGAAAGCCCACTGAATTATCTATTATAATCTAGATATGTCAACAAATACAACTAATGGTTTATGAAGCTTCATTTGGACATCACTACTTGAGATATCTGGAGAATCCAGCTGCCGTGCAAGGTAATAGTCCAGTCTGATCTCAAAGAAAATACATAAAATGACCACAACCTCTATACATCGCATTATGTGGTGCAGGCACCATGGAAACAATGCAGATGGATAGTCAATTAGGATCCTTTGTTGTGGTGGACACTTGAAATCCCTAATTCAACACAGCCCTGTCTCAAAATCCACATAGGGAGGGGTTTGGGTTGGATGCATGGATCAAACAAAAACAGGACTTTCACCCAGGAAACTGCTGTCCGTGTCCCGTTTGAAACCAAAAGTCAAAGTTTACTTATTGTAAGCCTTCGTAAGTTACGTTACAAACATACAAATTTTATTTAAAACATGATTTTTTAGTAGTAGTTGTGTTGCCTTAACCTAAATTGTTTCTGTCACGCTGGTACGTCATTTTAACACATTACGTTTCACCACCATGTTAAGAGGTTGTGGTTATTTCATGTATTTCCGTGAGATCAGGCACAGTTTTTTTGTCATTTCTTTGAGAAATCTTACTACTGGAGATGGATGACCTTCTGGCAAGCAAGTTATGTAAGATGTCTAGAGTAGTCCAAGTCACTAGTATATCTTGTAAGCAAACATCACGCAACCTAGCAGAACGTAATGTACTTGCCATGGACAGTCATGTTTTTATTCCATTTTGGGATTGGAAAAATAAATACATTTAATACTCAAATAGGGGGTGATTTCAGACAGCCATAGTTTCATTAGTATATATTATCCTTCATGGAGTCTTATGTCTGAGTACACAATGAGTTCATGTTCATCCACTTCTCTGTTTCCACTGCACTGTTTAGCCTTCTCATGGACTACTTTACAAAACGTACTAAGGTAAAGTACTAAAGTATCCAAAGCTGAAACTCTGCTGTCGAACAGAGCTATTGTCAGCATTAGAGGGGAACAACTCAGCGGCACATTTGCTGGTGAGATTACTGAAACATTTGAGTTTGTTGAACATATACATCTTGAAAAGTTAAATACCTTTTATCAAGGCTATAACGGCCCATTTAATCCTTACTTACTTATTCCAAAGGAAATGAATAGAATATATTAAAGTTATCACTTCCTGTAGGCCAGATTACTTTCGAAATAAAGAAAAAAAAATGCGATTATAAAAGGGATGGAGGTTGAATCACTTCGTCAATCATAGAGAATAGTGGAAACAATGTTTATTTATATCTTTAGATGACTTTAATAATTTGAAAAGTAACACAATAGTGCATTGTCTCAAAGAAGCCACCCAGATGGGCTGAAACTGAAATATCCTATTTAGCTATGTGATTGTGGTGGCTGAAGGATGGATGGATGAGAATGAAAGAATACCTGGATGTCTAACAATAGAGCTTTGCTTTCCACCGGCTGCTTCAATAAACAAGACTTCAATCCCCCCTTGGCTTCCTGTGTAAATTATGTGTTCGATGGAGCTGGAAGCTCTGGCTCCATTGTCCTGCTCGTTTTAAATAGAGAGAAAGTGTGTGCGTACGTGCAAGTGTGTGTGTGTGTGTGTGTGTGTGTGTGTGTGTGTGTGTGTGTGTGTGTGTGTGTGTGTGTGTGTGTGTGTGTGTGTGTGTGTGTGTGTGTGTGTGTGTGTTTGTGTGTGTGCTTCTTAGGACCAAATGAGAGTGCCTGCCACTGGAAGGCAGCCATAACTAGCACATAGGACACACAAACACACACACACACACACACACACACACACACACACACACACACACACACACACACACACACTCTACTTGTGTTTCTAACTCCATCTATGTTTTTTTCCACTCAAACACGCAATCCCTTGGTCCCTGTGTGTGTGTGTGTATGTGTGTGTGTGTTTGGGGTTTAATTATGTGATTTTTATGGCATAATCATTTGGCTCTAATAAAGCCAAGAGAGTCTTAGGGGAGATTTGCACACGCACACTTTCTTTTCTCTCTGAACCCTGCTGTCAGCTTCTCCATCAGTAAATTATTTGTGGATTGTTTTGTTGATGCTGAAAATATTTCTGTGCACCTGATTGTGTGATAACCACGTGTATCAGAGGGCAGCACATCATTAATAAACATGATGAACTTACTTAGAGCTCGTTTATTTTATAGTTATTTATTACTGCATTTTTTGTTTCACCTTCATTCACAGTCATGCTTTATGATGTTAGCTATTACAGCATTCTCTTGTCTTATATATTTTATGATCTTTTGGTTGAATTTTTTATCATATAAGTCAAGATATAACTGTGTCATTAGGAATTATATGAAGTCATACATGATACAATTGTCCGATTCCAATAAGATTCCGGCTGACTAGTGTGTGGCCATGTTGCATATTTTTAAACTTTTAAGCAATTTTGTATTCTACCTCCAAAAAAGTTATTGGAATGGTAAAAATCAATGCAGCAGAGGCTGAGATATTCTGACTTTTAAGGTGTGTTGTTATAGAGAAAAATACTGAAATACAGAGATTTGGTTAAAGTGATATATTGCAAAGGTTTTAATGTAATTAATTCACAGAGAAGGTACATAAGAGAAGTGCAATTAATCACATGGGGAGCTTACAGAGGAAAACTCAAAGGAACATATTTTCCTCCACACTATGTGAACCAAATTTTAGACAATGAGTAACTGCATATAATCAAAGACAGCCAAAGTGGGCGCAAATTGAGGTGAAGACATATCCGTGCAAGATGAAAAGGTTTAAACTTAAAGGAGACATATGAAAAACTCACTCTTCCAGTGCTTGTGCACATCCATTTGGGTATCTTGAGTGCCTACCAACCCACAAACTGGGAAATAGGACAACCCAGTCAGTTTTTCGTAGCGATGGCCAAATGAAGCTTTGTGAACCAAATTCTTTATTATCAGAGCCCACTAAATGGCGCTCTTGGTTTAAAGGAAAAAGGCAATGGCATGGCAGTGGCAACATTCAGATTTGGCTTCCCTTCCTTTGTTATATGCAGGCTCATTAAAATACACCGCCCCTCATCTGAGTATCTGCACCTACGGCTTGAGAGTCCTGTATTTTTTATTTCTACAATACATAGACAAGTACGTACATATGCATTCTGTACTTCTGCATTGTATCTTATCAAAGAGTTTTTTAAGAGAGCCTTACCCCTGTGGTGAAATAGTTTATACAGCATTTCATCCAATGTATAAAACATTTTCCAAACTCATTTCCGTGAAAAATCAATACCCGCATTGAAATTAGTCTCCGATATATCCTGTGAGATTGAAAAAGATGGACTGTAGCCGTGATAGAGAAATTGACTTCAAAGCCCTAACCATACTTATACCATAGCACTCGTCCGACTCGATGACACATCGTCTACGACTACCATTTACACACTTAGAGTGTCAAAACTGGACTCACAATGCGTAGAATTTGTACAATCCATTGCTTTAGCATCATCATCTTTTTAATCTAATGTTACTTTTTAACCTAACCTCACTTTACTTCTACTTAGTTTTTTGCGATTGCTAAATGACAGTGGTCACAACTGAGGTCACGTGCAAAACTCAAACACCAGTCTGCATTACCAACAGTCACCTGAGCTGAACAGTTCACATCACCTGCAAAACTCATTCAATGCAACACAACTCTTAACACACGTCTCAAAACAGGCTCAGTGCAGCCAAACACTATGAACAATCCTCACTGAGATAACACACACTGTCACTCAGAACATACTGAGAGTAAAAACACTAGCATCAAACACCAATACAGAAATTAAAAAACCTTTTTATCTTTACAGTTTGAATAATTTAAGTGACTTCCCACTAATCAATATTTTATTTAAAGAAAAGACTGGAATTATTTCACATTTTTTTATTCTATAACATACCAGTTTATTATGTAAACAAGAAGGAATGAAAATCAGCAGTTTGCTTCAATACATATTTTTTATTTTGTCTGTAGTCATTTATGGAATTACTGAAAAAAAAACAACTAAAGATACGTAACAGTAACAGTTACTATATTACAGGTTTTTTTTCGATTGCTAAACGACAGTGTGCACAACTGGAGTCACATGTGCAAAACTCTAACTCCAGTCTGCACAGCAGCAGTTTATGTGGACCAAACTGTAGTTTGTTTTTCATTGCTTGAACACAGTTTTCAAAATTCTACACACTTATCCCATGACTTTAACCACAACGTGCACAACACTGTAGATTTACAGCACTTTGTTCAAATGCTAACACACTGCTGTCAAAACTGTTAACCACACATTCAAAACAGAATAGATTTCAGTCTGGTGCCTATCAAACACTGCTGAATGGAATTTTAGCTGAAAGCCTAAGCAGGTGTCTTGTTTTAGACTAGTT
The DNA here is from genome assembly GCA_025617405.1 of Perca schrenkii. Lineage (NCBI taxonomy): Eukaryota > Metazoa > Chordata > Actinopteri > Perciformes > Percidae > Perca > Perca schrenkii. The sequence goes on from CM046796.1 coordinate 32,070,946, forward strand.
AGTGAACATATACGGTATTTATATAGAGAAAGCCCAGAAAGCCTTTTTTTGTATACAAACACCAAATAAGAATGAAACAATTATACACTGTACCGTTTAGAAACAGGTAAAAGAGCAAAGATACCAATATGTCCAGGTAAGATGTCTGAGGTTATGTACACAGCTATCAAAAAAAGTGAAAAACACTATATCTTTAAAATAGTAAAACTGCGTTCTTACAGTTTTTCAGAAAGTAATGAAGGTGAAAGCAATGGAAACACTACATTCATTTGTATTTAGAGATAATGCAGACATCCAATGTGATGAAGAAAACTTGCCACATGATGCTGGAAAGAGGCAGGATCACAGTAGTCACACTATTCTTTGTTACTGTTATGTACCTTTTTACAGTTTTTTCCGATTGCTAAACGACAGTGAGCACAACTTTAGTCACATGTGCAAAACTCAAACTACAGTCTGCACTACCAACAGTCACCTGAGCTAAACAGTTCACATCACCTGCAAAACTCATTCAAAGTAACACAACTCTTAACACACGTCTCAAAACAGGCTCAGTGCAGCCAAACACTATGGACAAGCCTCACTGAGATAACACACACTGTCAAACACCAATACAGAAATTACAAACTTTTTCATCTTTACAGTTTGAACAATTTGAGTGACTTGACACTACTCATAGTTTATTTAAGGAAAAAATATAGATTGTATAACATACCATTTTTTACATAAGGTGAACAAGAAGGAATGAAAATCAGCAGTTTTCTTCAATATAGTATTTTATCTCTAGTAATTTATGGAATTACTGGGCAAAAAAACTAAAGGTACATAACAGTACCAAAGAATAGTGCCTCTCTCCAGCATCATGTGGCAAGTTTTCTTCATCACATTGGATGCCTGCATCATCTCTAAATACAAATGAATGTGGTGTTTCTATTGCTTTCACCTCCATTACGTTCTGAATAACAGTAAGAACGCAGTTTTACTATTGTAAAGATATAGTGTTTTTCACTTTTTTTATAGCTGTGTACATAACCTCAGACATCTTACCTGGACATATGTATCTCTGCTCTTTTACCTGTTTCTCTCAAACGGTACAGTGTATAATTGTTTCATTCTTATTTGGTGTTTGTATACAAAAAAAGGCTTTCTGAGCTTTCTCTATATAAATACCATATATGTTCACTAACTAGTCTAAATCAAGACACCTGCTTAGGCTTTCAGCTAAAACTGCAATCAGCAGTGTTTGATAGGCACCAGACTGAAATCTATTCTGTTTTGAATGTGTGGTTAACAGTTTTGACAGCAGTGTGTTAGCATTTGAACAAAGTGCTGTAAATCTACAGTGTTGTGCACGTTGTGGTTAAAGTCATGGGATAAGTGTGTAGAGTTTTGCAAACTGTGTTCAAGCAATGAAAAACGAACTAGAGTTTGGTCCACATGAAGTGCTGCTGTGCAGACTGTAGTTAGAGTTTTGCACATGCGACTCCAGTTGTGCCCACTGTCGTTTAGCAATCGAAAAAAACTGTAGTATTTTTTTCCAGTAATTCCATAAATGACTAGAGACAAAATACTATATTGATTCAAACTGCTGCTTTTCATTCCTTTTTGTTTACCTTACGTAAAATTAGTATATTATAAAATCTATATATCTTTTCTTTAAAGAAACTATTGAGTAGTGTGAAGTCACTCAAATTGCTCAAACTGTAAAGATGAAAAGTTTTCTGTATTGGTGTTTGATGCTAGTGTTTTTACTCTCAGTGTGTTCTGAATGACAGTGTGTGTTATCTCAGTGAGGCTTGTTCGTAGTGTTTGGCTGCACTGAGCCTGTTGTGAAACATGCGTTAAGAGTTGTGTTGCTTTGAATGAGTTTTGCAGGTGATGTGAACTGTTTAGTTCAGGTGACTGTGGGTAGGGCAGACTGTAGTTTGAGTTTTGCCCATGGGGCTTCAGTTGTGCCCACTGTCGTTTAGCAATCGAAAAAAAACTGTACTAGCCAGCATCAGGCCACATGTTTTCATCATCACATTGGATGTCCTCTCTTGCCATGCACCTACATCATCTATAAATACAAATGAATGTGGTCTTTGCTTAGATTCCACCTCCATTACTTTCTGTTCAGTTTTACTGTAGTAATGCTAGTTTTTTTCACATTTTTGTTTTTTTTATAGCTGTGTCTGTAACCTCAGACAGCTTACCTGGACATATTGGTATCTTTGCTCTTTTACCCATTCACTGTTCACTAACAAGTCTAAAACAAGACACCTGTTTAGGCTTTCAGCTGAAATTGCAATCAGCAGTGGTTAAAATTAATCAGACTGAAATCCATTCTGTTTTGAATGTGTGGTTAACAGTTTTGACAGCAGTGTGTTAGCATTTGAACAAAGTGCTGTAAGTCCACAGTGTTGTGCAGATTGTGGTTAAAGTCATGGGATAAGTGTGTAGAGTTTTGAAAACTGTGTTCAAGCAATGAAAAACAAACTAGAGTTTGGTCCACATGAACTGTTACTGTGCAGACTGTTAGAGTTTTGCACATGTGGCTCCAGTTGTGCCCCCCGTTGTTTAAAAAAAAAACTTTTTTATTTCTTGCACTGTAGCTATGTTAATTTATACACTTATTGCCTTTCTCTTTTCTTACTCTTATTTTTTACCATGAATTTGACTGTAAGCAACTGCAACTGAGCAATTTCCCTGAGGGTATCACTAAAGTATTCTGATTCTGATATGGGTGAGATGATGATTGATATCTGTCTGAGGCAAACTAAACAAATGAAACGGCTTTAAACCAAGTTGATGTCTTATCTAAGAGGAAATAATTGTTTGGGATGGATGTTTGTGCTATGTCACTCACAGTGTGTGTGTGTGTTTGTGTGTGTCAACACTACAGAGTGGTTTTGAAGTTTCTTGGTTGTGATATCCAAACTTCCAGAGCTTTTCCCCAGACATCAGACATTCAAAGAGAAGCTCTTTGAAACCTCTTTGAGAATGAGTCTTTAGAAACGTCTTCAGGGATTGATTGTGAAATGTGTGTGTTAGTGTCTGAGGCAGAAACAGCGAGAGGCAAATAAAGTGAGAAGTCTCCCTTGATATCAAACACTTTTCTGAGTGACATAGTTCACAGAGCTGTGATGATGCATTCATTCATTCATTTGATAAGGGGAGACCTGTTGAAATCAGATCCGGAGCTGGTCTCGATTCCCTTCTATATCAGTGTGCATGCGTGTGTGTGATGCATTTGATCAAGGTCTGGGGCTGCACCTCTACACAATGTCATGAGCCCAGTTTTCGGTTGGGTTGTACAAAAAGCTTTCCACAAAGATGATAAGAAACAGGCCGTAGTTTGACATCAAGATGGTGCATTTGAGAGTAATGTAAAAGAACTGTGCCATGGCAGTGGGTGGGCCATGGATGTCATTTCCACTGTGTAGGTGGTAAATGTCCCCACATCTTTCAAAATCACAGCTTTGTCCCTCACGGTTACAGCGTTTACAGAATTCACTGGAGTCTGTAGTAAGCTGGACAGACACTATGGCTTTTTATTAATGTTGTACATCTTGTTAACTTAGACTACACAGCCTTTTAATCAAGCCCCCGGTTGGTTTTGTCCATTGACAACTTCACGTAAGTTTATTCAATAAAAATGCAGTGTTTCATTGTTTAAACTTGATTTAATTTAAATTGTTTAAATACTAAATTTAAAACAGAATAATATGGAGCCACAGATGGCTGGAGGATGCAGACAATAGGATCCCTCTGTTCTTTAACAAAGTTCGGTGTTATATCACAGCAATCTCAAGACTACAGTTTTTAGCTACAATGTGTAAAATATTACTCCAATACTATTAAAACAAGGTCACTACATAGCTTTTGACAGGCATGTGGTAAATCAAACTGTGGAACTGCTCAGACTGCAGACAGCTGACCAAAATGTCGGACATGCCAGAAATCCATCTGATTGTCTGAGAGCCTTATTATTCATTTTTTAGGCAATTATATAGGTGTTGTGACCCCCCCACACACACACACACACACTCAAACTGCACATTAACCAACAAACAATCTGCTAGTGATGTCCAAATGAAGCTTCATGAACCATTAGTTGTATTTGTTGATCCAACCCAACAAAACTTGGTTTAAAGAAAAAGGCTCAAGGAATGGCATTCGAGTGAGCTTTCCACCCTTTGTTGAACAGAGAGCGCCATCTAGTGGGCTCAGAAAATAAAGAGAAAGCTTCATGAAGCTTCATTTGGACATCACTACAATAATTTGACAGAAATTCTGCCTGATTCTAAAATTAGCCGGCGACATGTTCAGGGCTAAAATCTGGCCGGATACAGTGTCAGAACAGCTTTAAGAGTGTCCTCCATAATCCAGATGAGAGAAGTTCTGAGTTGAGATGCAGGTCGTCTGTTATCGTGCTCTTTGGGGTCTTTTGTCTCTCCTACTACATATTGTATAAAATTGAGTAGCGTATTAAACTGGGCCGACAATAACGTGTTGGGCAGCCTATAGCCTTCGTACATACATTTTTATGGTGCATACAATATTAAGCTATTAAAATAATAATTATTGACATAGTCATATATTTATACATAATGTTTAATGTAAACATACATGTAGCACGGTGAATCCCTAAGCTTATCTACAGTATATCTGTGGATGGCTACCTTAGTGGCTACCTTACCTACAGGCCAATGAGCCTGTCACCAATGTGTACATTTACAAACAAATCACAAATAGGCTGATTTATCTTTGCTTATAATATGTTGGACCCATGTCTATGTATATTTTCATACATAGTAACTTTAAAAAAAAAAACAATAACTTGAGGCCCCACTGCAGTTAACTCTGATAACCCCCTAAGAACCCAGATCCCCTGTTGAAGATCTCTGGGCCACTTTGCATGCCCTTTTGAGACGGTCCCTAACCTCAAGACATCAGTTTCCTTCTACTAAATAGTGCAAGTTGCAAATAATGGATCATGAGGTAAAAATGTGCAACATCACTCAGGTTTGTTTTCTGCACTGCCCAACACATCAGGGGAAAACTGGTAAAAACACACTAAGGATGAACCTCTCTGAATGTCTGAATATTGAACTTAAAATATATACACATCCATGTTTTAGCCTTTTTATATTTGTTTACTTTTTGTTTTAGACAAGTCTGCATTCTGCAAAGTCTCTACTAGCAATACCCATTTGCACTGTACAGAAAACTGCACAGGAGTCCAGAAAAAGACTGAATATGATGATTGTACACCAAGAAAAGAAAGAAAATCATGTTTTGAGTTAAAGTGACAATGCATAGTAATATTCTACTAAAAAAGAAGCTAAAATTGAACATCAATCAGAGCAAAGACAGTAAAGGACAGTGCTCTTGAGCAAGAATTGATGTTTGGTTAAGGATGCAAATACACTATCTGCAGTTGTCGGGTCTCTATCAATAAATCTAAACGTAGCTTGCAGAATGGGTCATTAATTACCCCTGAATTAATAATACAGAGTTAATTAGTAACACAAAAACTTGTCAAAGTCACAAACTACATAAAAAAAGTACATCATTCATGTCATGAAGTGCTCCAAAGTATGTAAAGTTATTTGGACAATGAGCAATCCTTAAACCTCTGCAAACTCTTACATACTTATTCAAACTTAAAGTGGCTATACAGTATGTAACTTACAGTTTGTGTTGATTCTAGCGGCCCCTTTGGACAAAAGCGATCGTAAAGGTCTTTTCTTTACGGTGCTGTATTACCCACTGTAGATTACTGAGTTAGCGTTACCGGGAGGTCATGTAGTCGCGATGAACAGAAAATCATTTGTTTACAATAAGAGAATAAGTTACAGATGCATCGTTGCCTTTCAAGTGTTGCATACTGTAACTTAGCCTACTTTGGATGTCTCATGAGCTATCATTTAATGTCGGGTCCTGACGTACAACCACATTGCACACTGTAAAGTTATTTTATGAATAAAATAGACATATTAACTTACCTGAAGGTCAATTTGGGGTGGGTTTTGAATAATTTTTCCATCTGTTGAAAGCCTGACCAAGTGTAACTCGCGTTATCGCCCGTTGTCTATCACTTTCCTTTTCCCTTTTCCCTTTTCCCTTTTATCTTTTATCTTTTATCTTTTAGTTCTTTGTTTAATTTCCTTTTTTTCTGTGAGGGCCTTGCCCCAGTATCAGCCATAACTACAACAGATAATTCTAAAATAACATTAAAATACAATTAGGCCTATATAAAGACATTTCCTGCTTCCTTTTACCTGGCTTACGCTAACACAGGCTTTTCCGGTGTTAAAAAGAAATCTGGGATCTGTCAGAATGTGTTACTGTCGCGCCTTCTACCTGCTGTAAATCATGTTGTGACTTTGTGGGAAAATTGGACCCGGGCAGACGCCTTACTAAAAACTATATAAAAATAGCGTTCTTTTCATTGTTAGTCTTATTTGCTGTTACAGGTAATTTAAGACCATTGTATGAAAAATGACAAGGCTTTAGAAACAATAAAAAGTTACATACTGTAATTCCTCAAATAAAAACCGGGGCTTTTATTTACCTGAACTGCAGAAAGTACCAGGCTTGTATTTGAAGCAGGCTTTTGTTAGAGGCAGGCCTTTATTTCTAATTCCATCTGTTTGATGAGTATAATTATTTTAAATAAACTGTTTTAAATGAAAATCCATAGCGTTCTAGCCAAGAAATCTAGACGCACCTTAGCGGCAGCAAATTTAATTAGCAGCCAGGGGGGGTCTAGGCACTCTCCGTTGGCTTGCGAGCTGGAAAAACCAAACTCTGGTCAGGCCAATCACATCGTGTATAGAGTCGGTGGGCGGGCTTATGGCTGCTGCTGCTGGGACCAGCGGTCTTCTGGAAGACTTGGAGTTAAGCTTTTCTTTGAGAAAAGAACAAAGAACGGCACAGAAATCATTCTTAAAAAAGGAAAATGTGTTCGGAGTTTTGGATACAGCAAAAGTTTAATCTTTCAACTAGCTTTGCTACCTTCTTCGTTCCTCTGCTTGGTTGTAGCGCTATCCTATTACGTGCAGAGGGAATTTGAAAGACAACTGTTTATCCCGCCCCTCGGATTGAGCTCTGTCAATGGTGAGTTCCCAGACCCAACATCTTGATGTGGGTCTGGCTTGTCAGGATAATAGCGTTCCAGTGGACAGAGATCATTCATTTTTTAAGAAACATTTGCAAAAATATCACCATATACAACAACAGCCAGAAGGGCAACAAAGCAATTTGGGTCAGAATTAATCAAACACCACCATTGTGTCAGTTTGAACCCTGTAAATGTACGGGGTATTTATTTCAAATACAGGTACTATGGTATTGCTGGTAGATTGCAATAACAGCATACAGTAGTTCAGTAAAACACATTGCTGGTTTGCAGCACACCAGTATCTGATTAACGTCACAGACGGTAGCTATTTATTTCTTATATTTCATAACTTTTTTCCTCTGCTCTTGTCGGATAATCTTGTCAGCTCATCCTTCTGTTTCTTCCAGTATCGGATTCTCCTGGGGTCAATGTCAAAATGTCTCGCAGCTTTTTCACCCGAGTTTTCCACGGCATACTTTAAAACTCTAACTCAGTCTCTGCTAGCATTAAATGAGACCCGTGTTACATCCAGTGTAGCTACTGCCATCTATTGGCACCTGTACGTTACTACAAACTACACTTGGCTGAGTAACACATACAGCCACACTGACTAAAACACTGGTAGGACAATAATACTTCACATGAGTACCATAATCCAGAAAAACAAAGTGTGGAAAAAAAGCATGATTAAAGCGTTGGACGGGCCCTCACGACTCTGCGTGTGTCAGGGTTACTGGCGGACGCCGCTCCTTGCAACCGTGCATTTGCGCGGCACTCAGATACTGCAAATCGTCATCAATGAAAAGGGAACTCCCTGCTGAGTTAAATGATACCTCACACAATAGTGTACAAGAAACGGGTCATCAGTTATGGAAGGGGGCGTGGCTTAAACATAGGGGGCGGGCCAAACCATGAGCAATGACAAACGAACTCTCTGCTGAGTTCAATGATACCTCACACAAGACTCTACATCAAACGGGTCATTAGTTATGAAAAGGGGTGTGGCTAACGCATAGGGGGCGGGTCAAACCATCACCAATCAAAAAGGAACTCTCTGCTAAATTCAATGATACCTCACACAAGACTCTACCTTAAATGGTTCAAAAGCCATAAAATGGGGCGTGGCCTGAGTACATGGGTGTGGTTAAAGTATAGGGGGGGCGGCTCAGTATCACAAGTAAACCACACATTCTAAGTTTCATGTAAATCAGATGATGTTTGTCATATAAGGCTGATTTCCTGTTGCCAGCAGGGGGCGCTATGACCAAAAGTCAATATTGGCCTGTATATGTCCTCAGGCCTGGACTCTTGTTGATTGTGGGAAATTTCAAGCAGATATGATAATGTACACTGTAGTTACAGCCACTTTCTCGTTTATCGCTAAACACTCAAAATCGCCGCCACGCCACGCCCACACTGTTTGACGAAAAGTTGTTCTTTTAATATTTTTTCATCTTTAAGGTGTTGAGATGGTACAGACCAAGTTTGAAGTCCATCGGATGAAATCTCTAGGAGGAGTTCGCTAAAATCTAGCACCTTGACTTTTAGGCCTACTTCCTGTTGCCACTATGGGGTGCTATGACTTTGTGTAAATATCGGCATGTTTAATAATTCCTTCAGTTCAAATAGGACCTTCGCCGCTGTCGGCGCTCTGGCCCTAAATATATTGTTGAGTCTGTTAAATTAAATTGATAGAAATGTACATTACGATGAACTTCAATTTTATTTTTACTTAATATTATATGAAAGCTACTTAGGAGATTATCCACACTAATCAGAGGCCCGACTTTGAATTGACTACCGGTTTTATTTGAGGAATTACGGTATAGTCACTTTAACTTTTAGACAACATTTTATGTAAGAATGTATTTGTCAGGGTTTTTATGTGACATAATAATAATACACAGTCTGCGAGTGTGTGAATATTCTTATGAAGATAATCGGGGGTTTCTACCTCACTTCCATTTGTGATACAAAGTTTTAAAGGGGCTGAACTTCAAATAAAGCTCCTGAGTTCAAGCATTCTTTGTGCGTCAGTTTCCTGTCCTGATCTTGACCTTTGACCTCCCTGTGAACATCTATTATATTCTAACGTGAATTATATTTTCAGATTGATAAAATGTAACATCACAGGCTCTTTTGCAATCAAATCAAGTCTTTCATGTGCTCTGAACTTGCATTCCTTCATCCCCAAAAACTTCTAGATGTATTTTTTTCCCTCCCATGATATATTTTTATGTGCTGTCCCCGTTTTGCCCCGTCTTGAGTCCGTGCTATGAAAAACTCCATTTTTTATACGATTCTCATTTCAGCCCACTCCCAATGATGAACCCGTCACTGACAGAAGCTGCGGGGACAGGCTGTGACAGAGTGGAGATGGAATAAAGACTAAAGCATCCTAGTGCTAAATGAACAAGGCAGAGTTGAAAATGAAACACACTGACTATCCTCTCTCTGTCACTAGTTATGTTTCCGTCCAGATGTCAGGGGAATTTTCTGCTCACTCTTGAAATGCCACCCAAAATAAACCAAGAGTTACGTAAATGTGTTTCCCACAGTTGAAGTGAATAGACAGGCCTCCAATACTGCAGGCTGGAGCTGCATCACAAAAAGGATTTGATTAGCATTATGTCATTTGTTATTGTTTTGAAATGTCAGCTATTGTTGGCCAAATTTTATGCTAAAGGTTATAACAATGGAATCCACTTGGTAATACTTTAATACACCAACTAATCATCATAAAGTGGAGATTTATGCAGCGGTTTTGACATTTCTGGGCATTGTAATTTGGGCTGATATAATGAGAGAAACTCTCTAAAAAATTTTTCCATCACTGTTTATGGCATAAGACAAAAACACATATTCACCTCAGGCAGATGCGACTCGTTTATTATCTAGAAATATTTGCTGTTTTCATTGTCCATTTCCCTAGATTGCCGGGTTCGGTTGTCCTCAACAGAAAAACGACACCGTCAGTGGTATTTTTCAACCTGGACCCTAGCTTCCCATCCAATGGTGTCTAAATGACTAATGTGAAAAATCTTTGAAATTGGTCCAGTACTGAGTGAGAACACTGTAACCAGCAGCCGTGAACCGGGCGGCAATTTAATCATATAAGGCAAATGTGCATCGTCAATTTCCTTCCACTAAAAGATAGCGATTTCTGGGATGTTTCATGTTACAGTTTTTTCAGTTGCTAAACGACAGTGGGCACAACTGGAGACACATGTGCAAAACTCTAACTACAGTCTGCACTGCAGCAGTTCATGTGGATGAAACTCTAGTTCGTTTTCATTGCTTGAACACAGTTTTCAAAGCTCTACACACTTATCCCATGACTTTAACCACAACCTGCGCAACACTGAATTTACAGCACTTTGTTCAAATGCTAACACACTGCTGTAAAAACTGTTAACTACACATTCAAAACAGAATGGATTTCACCCCGGTGCTTTTCAAACACTGCTGATTGCAATTACAGCTGAAAACCTAAGCAGGTGTTAGTGAACAAATACTTTATATAGGGAAAACTCTTAAAGACTTTTTTTGTAAATAAAGAAACATAAAGTAAGAATGAAATAGTTTTACATTGTTCCGCCCAAGAGAAACAGTGAAACAGGTAAATGAGCAAAGATACCAATATGTTCAGGTAAGATGTCTGAGGTTACATAAACAATCTGAAAAACACTACATTTACTACTGTAAAACATAAAAGGTGGAAGCAATGGAAACACCATTCATTTGTATTTATAGATGATGCAGGTGCATGGTAAGAGAGGACATCCAATGTGATGATGAAAACTTGTGGCCTGATGCTGGAAAGAGGCAGGATTAGTCACACTTGTCTGTCACTATTACATACCTTTAGTTTGTAACTTTCTTTCCCAGTATTTACATAAATTACTACAGACAAAATAAAAAAAAATAAATTATTTTACATAATTAAAAGGAGCTCAATATTTGTAATTTTATTTCATGACAGTGATTAAGACTAATGTTTAAAGTTTATATTATTTAGCTAAATAATATTTCCAAAGGTTCTATGCAGTTGTCCTTTTTATTACGTTATTCTTACTGTTTTTATGTTACTATTTTATTGGTCATTTGGGCATTCACGCTGTATAGTCAATAGTGATTGGCCAGGTATGAAAACGTGGATATACACGTGACCGGATAAGATACAGGGGAGAAAGTGCTGGAAGCTTTGGTCTTTAGCTCTCCGCTGGATCTGTGTGTAACACGGGATGCTGGTGCGTTGAGAAGAGGCAAGAAAAATGCTAGAAAGAGCAAGAAAAGTCAATGCAACTGAGCGGGAGGCTCAGAGGAGAGGACCGCGGACTGGGGATAGTGGTGAGTCGAGAGACTGAGTAAAACAAAGCCAGAGACCTGTCTGACGGAGCGGGAGAGAAGGATCGAAGGCCGTGATCGGAGGAAGCCGAGATAGCTAGCCAGTGTGGGCGTATGCTGGGCGGAACTGTCGGTTAGTCGCACCGCACCCGAGGATCCGGACCAAAGTTTTTCCACGCTCTCAATTTTTTGCAAGTGTCTGTTCAGCGCACTCAATGTTTTGCAAGACCAAACAGGCCTGCAACGTGTTTTTTTTTCTTTGTTCAAATCGTCACCGTGAGTAAACTGGAACGTGTGTGAATGTGTGTGTGATTGGGCCCATCACTGCATTTTCTAAGACTTGTTTCAGGACACTTAGCGGGTTTTTCTTTTTTTTTTTAATTTATTGTTAGAGTTCTCTGTGTATTCTCGATTGTTAAGAAATAGCTAAGGTAAGAGAACTTTAGACCATTTATTCTGGGGTAACCATTGTGATTGACACTATTGGGGTTCCCAGCAAAAAATTAAAAACAAAAAAACTATTATTAAAGTTTTGGGGAAAGCTTTTGTATTCTATTTGCCAAATTCTTGTATTCAAATAAACTAGGGTGTTAGCCTATTTTATTTTATTTTCTGTGCTAGAACGAAAACCATCTCTGGGTCTCATTATTTTCAACTATCTTATTGTTAAAAGGTCTTACAACTGATTAGTAACTTATTAGGTGCACCCTCGTGGTATCCACCTGAACTACACCGAACCCAAGCACCCCCATTCTCACGTAAGTGACTCTCAGAGTGGTTGTACGGGTGCTACATAAATAAAATGGAGGCACCGCTGGGATCCAATTTAGTCAAAAGTAGTTTTAAATCAGCTCTACCTTTAGTTTGACCCAGAGATTTAAGAGGTTTGTTTAAAAAGTAGTGTAGAACCAAAAGCGGGATAGCTGTTGACCTACATGTAAAACCATATTAGAGAATACCTATGGTTAAAATTTTAAAACTACAAATGTAGAGTTCTACTAAGCATCCTAAGTCAAGAAAACACAAATTAAGTTTTATCTGTGTTAAAATACCACTAAAACCTACCAAATTTAGTTTTGACAAGTGATCACTGTAAGTGCACAACCCGTGGGGATGGCTCAGTTGAAGAACTGGTGCGTTGGAGAAGGCATAGACCCGGTGAAAGCCTTGCTGGTTAAAGATCTACCTCCAGAAACTGAAGTTGGTTTCATTGAAGAAACGATGCAGACGGTCAAAGCACTCGGGAGAGTCAGGGTGAGAGGAAGGATGTACGACCCACAGTCTCAAAGTTTAACCGTGCTGTGTGAGTGCAGGGAGAATGTGAATACAGACGCCATCCCTCTTGATGTTGTTCCTGAGGGGTCTGCTAGGACCTGGAGAATCTTTGGACCTTCTAAGCAGGAGGAAGAACCCCAAGCTGAGGCAGCCGGTGATGGTAAAAAAGTGCCGATGCCAGATTCCAGTTCTTTTTCCCCACTGCAAGCGTCCACTCCTGAAGCTATCATTCGAGCAGTTGGTGATGTCCTGCAAATGACAAGCAAGCCCACACACAGTGACAACAATCTTTACCGAAGACTGCGCACTTTCTCAGTGGTCATGCCCACGCCCCAGGGAGAAGAACAGTTGGAAAACTGGTTTGAACAAGCCAGATTTATAATTGAAGAATATGATCGCCCTGAAAGAGAAAAGAAAATGAGAATAATGGAAAGTGTAAAGGGTCCTGCACTTGAAATTCTCCAAGCTGTCCGTTTCAATAACCCATCTGCAACCTCTATGGACTACATTGACGTTCTCGAGACCACCTTTGGCAACCCTGAGAGCGGTGAAGAACTTTACTTTGCCTTCAGAATGTTGTGTCAACACCCCAACGAGAAACTCTCAGAGTTCCTAAGACGCATTGAGAGAGTCCTAAATAAAGTTGTCCAAAAGGGGGGACTCCAGTCATCGGGGGCAGACAAAGCACGTCTTGACCAACTGATTAAAGGGGCCATCAGATCTGACATGATGATACTAAATCTCGGATTGAGAGACCGCAGAGACAGTCCTCCCACTTTTCTGGAGCTGCTGAATGAGATACGCCTGGAGGAGGAGCATGAGGCTTCCCGTCGCAGACTCCATCCACCCAAAGCCGTCTATGCCAAAAGTGCAACGTTGACCTCTGACACAGAGTTAAAAGACTTGAAAGTCGAAATACACCAACTCAGAGCACAAGTAAGTGAACTATCTTCCCCCGCCGCCATGTCAAGTCACCTTTCGACGAGCACACTGCTTTCAGTCCCTCCGGCGGCAGAGGACCCAGAAGACAAGAACGTTCAAGCTTTAAAGAAAGAAGTTGTCAAGCTCCGAAAGCAAGTCTCTGTCATGTCAGTCAAGCCCAAGTACAGTCCTGCTACTGAGCCCTGCCCACAAGAGACCCAGTCAAGACCCTGGTCGCAAAGACCTTCTACAGCCAGGGACCCAAGTGATTTTTTCTGCTATCGCTGAAGGCAGTCGGCGACATGCACATGCTGGAAGTCATCGTCTATCTAGATGACCTCATTGTTTTTGGAAAGACTCTGGAGGAGCATGAGCACAGACTCCTCAGAGTCATAGCTCGTCTTGAAGAAGCTGGACTCAAGTTGTCCATCGACAAGTGCCAGTTCTGTCGCTCACAAGTCACCTATGTCGGGCACATCGTCTCTGAGAAAGGTAGCGCCACAGACCCAGTCAAAGTTGAAGCAGTGACACGGTGGAAGCAGCCAACTGACCTTCCTTCTCTGCAGTCGTTCCTGGGGTTCTGCGGTTACTACCGCAGGTTTATAAAAAAATATTCCATCACCGTCCGACCACTTACAGAGCTGTGCAAAGGGTATCCTCCCACCCAAAAGAAGCGAAAGTCTACCTCTTCAACAGACAAGACCTACTACAAAGTCAATGAGCCTTTTGGTGACTGGTGGGACCAGTCATGTTCAGAGGCATTCCAAAAGATCATCCACTGCCTCACAAATGCACCTGTGCTGGCATTCTCTGACCCCACCAAGCCTTACATACTTCACATTGATGCCAGTTTTCATGGGCTTGGCGCTGTCCTCAACCAAGAGTACCCTGAGGGCCTGAGACGCAAGTTGAGTGCCTCTGAAAAGAACTATCCAGTGCATCAGCTCGAGTTTTTAGCACTTAAGTGGGCAGTGGTAGACAAGTTCCATGACTACTTGTATGGAGCACAGTTTACCGTGAGAACTGATAACAACCCCCTAACTTATATACTCACGACTGCCAAACTCAATGCGACAGGTCACCGCTGGCTCTCAGCACTCGCCACGTACAATTTCACCCTGCAGTACAGGCCTGGCAGCAGCAACATCGACACCGATGCCCTGTCACGCAACCCCCTTACAACCACAGAAGAAGGCTGGCAAAGCGTACCTACTGAAAGTGTTCAAGCCCTGTGTAAGCAGATCAAGTGCCGTGAAACTTCGACAGAGTCCACAACTATTGCTGAGTCACTCGGAGTGTCACCTGAGGGTATACCGGAGTGTTTTCGCCTCCCAAGTTTGGTTGGATCTCGGTTCTTTGAGTCAGCTCGGTCACAAAGATCTGGTCACCGCTCAAGATGCTGACTCTACTATCGCCCCAGTCAAACAGTCACTTTGTGGTGGTCCATCATTCACCAGATCTGATAACCCAACTTCTGTCCTGTTGAACAGAGAAGCAAGCAAGCTGTTCATTCAAAACAATCTGCTCTACAGAAAGGTTGAGAAAAATGGAACTGAGGTAACGCAGCTGGTACTGCCCAGAGAGTATGTCCCGATGGTCCTGAGATCCCTGCATGATGAGTCTGGTCACTTGGGCATGGACAAGACCATCGAACTTATCAGAAATAGGTTCTATTGGCCAAAAATGGGAGTCGAGGTTGAGCAGTACATCATAAACTGCGGCAGATGCATCACTCGCAAAGCCCTTCCTCAGAGAGCTGCTCCCTTAAAACAAATCACCAGCCAAGGCCCTCTAGACCTCGTTTGTATCGATTTTCTGTCACTTGAACCAGACTCCCAGGGTTTCGCTAACATCCTTGTAGTGACAGATCACTTTACTCGATACGCCCAGGCTTTTCCAGCCAAAGACCAGAAGGCGGCCACCGTTGCCAAGATACTGTGTGAGCGCTACTTTGTACACTACAGACTCCCTGCCCGCATACATTCAGATCAAGGCCGCGATTTTGAGAGCAAACTGATCCAAGACCTTCTGATGATGTTGGGTATTCGCCTTACCACCCTCAGGGAGATCCGCAACCAGAAAGATTCAACCGTACGCTCTTGTCAATGCTTGGCACCCTTGATCCAAAGCAAAAACAAAAATGGAGCCAGAAGATCAGTCAGTTGGTCCATGCCTACAACTGTTCTCAAAACGACGCAACTGGTTATTCGCCCGACCTGCTAATGTTCGGCAGAGAAGCTCACTTACCGGTAGACATCTGCTTTGGCGTGACCGAGGACAACCAAAAGACAAAGTCCTACCATCAGTATGTTGCTAAGCTCAAGAAAGATCTCCAAAGAGCCTACAGTCTTGCAACCGAATCGTCAGACAAGAACCACCAAAGAAACAAAAAAGCACATGACAAGCATGTCAAAGAACAAGTCCTTGACAAAGGCGACAGGGTGCTGCTGAGAAACTTTGGGGTCACAGGTCAGCACAAATTGAAATGCAAGTGGCGATCCTCACCATATGTTGTTATGGAGAAGCTACCCAACTTACCTGTCTACAAGATCAAGCCAGAGAGAGGCATGGGAGCAGAAGAGTATTAATCGTAATCACCTGTTACCCACTGGTTACCTGGTGAGAATCCCTGTTGACAAAGGGAAGTTGGGCCACCACAAAGACCAGTGACTAGAGCATCTCAGCAAAAGACAAAAGAACTGGTACAGACAAACAACCACGATGAAGACGTGTCCTCAGAATTAGACTATGACGAAGTATACCTGCCAAGACACGTTGAGTTAGACTGGGACAAGTTGCTGACATGTCCAGAACTGTCTCCAGAGCAATCCAATCCAATTGTCACCGAAACCTGAAAGACAAGCTCCAGAGCCCGGTTGAGATAGAGCCAGTGGTCAATGATCTTCCAAACCTGCCTCCCAACGCTGATCCAGACATCAACGTTCTAGAAGAAGGAGCAGACGTCAATCCCTATCCGGACACTCAAGCTGAGATTGAACGGGTTGAGTGTTCAAAAAGAGTCATCCGTCCAGTGGTCAAGTTGAGCTACGATGGACTTGGCCAGCCTTGTGAATACCCTGTGACAGTCCTAAGCCATGGAGTGTTGGTGGGAAGTGGACTCTACGGAGATTCCAGAAGCAGTCTGTGTCAAACTCTCTGGTGCCACCCCATGGCGTTGTGTTGCACTTGTTCTAATCTTGCCTCTACCCTTGAATTGAAGACTATTAGAGTCCTCTAAGGTTTATTTTGATGAGGGCATCAAAATTGTCTAGAAGGGGGAGAGTGTAACCCAGTGGTAAACTTAGGTATTATAGTGTAATGGGGTGGTTATGATTAATCTCTCTTACTCAGTCTCATGATTATAAAAAAAGTAAATGCTTATTTACTTTAAAAAAACTAATAGGACATCTGATTGCTAAACAAGGTATTTTACATAATTAAAAGGAGCTCAATATTTGTAATTTTATTTCATGACAGTGATTAAGACTAATGTTTAAAGTTTATATTATTTAGCTAAATAATATTTCCAAAGGTTCTATGCAGTTGTCCTTTTTATTATCTTATTTTTACTGTTTTTATGTTACTATTTTATTGGTCATTTGGGCATTTCACGCTGGTGCGTTGAGAAGAGGGAAGAAAAACGCTAGAAAGAGCAAGAAAAGTCGATGCAACTGAGCGGGAGGCTCAGAGGAGAGGACCGCGGACTGGGGATAGTGGTGAGTCGAGAGACTGAGTAAAACAAAGCCAGAGACCTGTCTGACGGAGCGGGAGAAAAGGAGCGAAGGCCGTGATCAGAGGAAGCCGAGATAGCTAGCCAGTGTGGGCGTATGCTGGGCGGAACTGTCGGTTAGTCGCACCGCACCCGAGGATCCGGACCAAAGTTTTTCCACGCTCTCAATTTTTTGCAAGTGTCTGTTCAGCGCACTCAATGTTTTGCAAGACCAAACAGGCCTGCAACGTGTTTTTTTTTCTTTGTTCAAATCGTCACCGTGAGTAAACTGGAACGTGTGTGAATGTGTGTGTGATTGGGCCCATCACTGCATTTTCTAAGACTTGTTTCAGGACACTTTGCGGTTTTTTTTTTTATTTATTGTTAGAGTTCTCTGTGTATTCTCGATTGTTAAGAAATAGCTAAGGTAAGAGAACTTTAGACCATTTATTCTGGGATAACCATTGTGATTGACACTATTGGGGTTCCCAGCAAAAAATTAAAAACAAAAAAACTATTATGTTTTGGGGAAAGCTTTTGTATTCTATTTGCCAAATTCTTGTATTCAAATAAACTAGGGTGTTACCCTATTTTATTTTATTTTCTGTGCTAGAACGAAAACCATCTCTGGGTCTCATTATTTTCAACAATCTTATTGTTAAAAGGTCTTACAACTGATTAGTAACTTATTAGGTGCACCCTCGTGAGTATCCACCTGAACTACACCGAACCCAAGCACCCCCCATTCTCACGTAAGTGACTCTCAGAGTGGTTGTACGGGTGCTACATATATATATATATATATATATATATATATATATATATATATATATATATATATATATATATATATATATATATATATATATATATATACATATATATATATATATATATATATATATATATACATATATATATATATATATATATATATATATATATATATATATATATATATATATATATATATATATATATATATATATATATATTGAAGCAAACTGCTGATTTTCATTCCTTCTTGTTTACCTAAAAAAACGGGTATGTTATAAAAATAAAATGAATTCATGGAGGGGGCAATGGCCAACCGGGGGAGTTCGGTGTAGGGAGCAGATATCCGGGTGGCAGTGGCTCAGTCTGTAGGGAGTTGGGTTCAAAACCGGTCCCTCCTGGGCACTGCCAAGGTGCTCTTGAGCAAGGCACCGAACCCCCCCTACTGCTCGGGGCGCCTGTCCAGCAGTCGCAGCCCCCCTCACTCGGACATTTCTCCATTTGTGCATGTATAGGACCTGAGCATGTGTGTGTGTAAGTGTGTTCCCATAAACGGAGATTAAATTAAGAGGGCGCCTGGGTAGCTCACCTGGCAGAGCGTAAACTCATATGCAGAAGCTCAGTCCTCGACGCAGCGGACGCAGGTTCGGTTCCAACCTGTGACCCTTTGCTGCATGTCATTCCCCCTCTGTCTCACCCTTCAAGTTTAAATTGTCCTTTCAACAATGAAAGGCTTAAAAATGCCAAAAATAATAATAAATAATCTTAAAAAAAAAAAAGAAGGAAATTAAGACTTCCTGTCCATGCACTGGATCTGATTATTAAATAAATAAATGAAAAAAAACTAAAGCATCGTCAGACAATAGCCGATGGCTTCTGAGATTTCATTTTGGTCAATGCATTCCAACTCTTCTGCTCTCCAAAAGGACTGTTTACCTGCATGCAACCAAAGCTCGCTCAAACGTGATTGGTCAATACTACTCATTCTACAAACCCTGAACGTTTCCGATACCAAAATCTAGTCCAGTTGCCTACAGATTCTGCATATGCAGATATCAGTTTATAGAGATTGAACAAGAGCAAAGTCCATTTAGTCTCTGTTCTGGAGCTTTCAATCACATTTCACAATCTTCATCAGTGGATGGATTTTGTTTCATGGAATTGTTGGAATTTCTTTTTAGCACTAAGGACATTCATGTTGGCTTACAAGTTGCACGCATTGTGCATTTCCTTCAGGTCTAACAACGATGCTGAATGCATTTCCTGTTTGCAATAAAATGAAAAGATTCCTTGGACGGCAATGACAAACAACCTTTGATATTTTTTCAATATGAGGACTTGTTGACTTGGATATACCAGTGGAAATATTTTTGAAGATGCATATAGCTCACATTTGATATTGCTCATAAGAACACGTTTGTGTTCAACATGATCAAAACTGTTGCATTTGAATTCGTTCAGGTTACGTGCCCATACAAAACTGGCTGTATTGATCAGTTCGCAATCAATTTGTATTCAAACTTCATTATCTGTCAAAACAGAGGTGGAGAGAACTGACTGGAGCATGTTTAATTTGATAAACTAGAAATGATAACAAAAGTGAAAAATTATTTGTGTATCAGCCCCGTGATTCTGATCTGCTCCTAATAGCTTCTTCCTTGGCCCATGCTTCACCCTTCAGTTTCATGACAATCGGGCCAGTATTTAAAATAAATAAACTGACAAACAAACTGAAAACAACCTCCTTGGCAGAGGTAAAATAAAAAAGGCCCCTATATATAAGACTTGGGTAACCAATATGTTCGCTTTATTTACATACTATTTCTTGGATGAAAATCCAGTTACTTTTTCTCTCCCTTTTCCCCTCTTTCATCTTTCCGTTTCCTCGGTCTGTAGCAAACAATTAGAGGAAATGTAGCCACAGACTTGATGCCAGCAACTTCAAAAATAAAAAAAGGTGTCTTGCTGTGTCACATAAAAATAAAAGCAAAGACAACTTCCACAGTCACCAGCAGCTACTACCTGCTGTACTTTCTGAAAACAGGAGCTAAATATCTTTCTGACGTCTATTCAAAGCTGTTTCTAGCACACTTCCAAGCCACGTTTTTACCATGTCAATGTCCCTTATTGTAAAAACTGTGTTTGCAGCAGTGTGACGTTAAATTTGACCTACTGCATATTGCCATCAGTCAGATGTCGCATGGTTACTCTCCTCTCTTTGCTGTAAGTCTGTGTGTGTGTGTGTGTGTGTGTTTTATCTATCCCTACCTCTGTCTCTCTGGCTATTCATTTGGAATCTGCAGCCTCCTTGGAAACAAACAAATGGGTGAGAGTGCTTTTAACTACACACGCACACATACACACACGCATGCACGCACACACAACACACACACACACACACACACACACACACACACACACACACACACACACACACACACACACACACTGGAGGGCCAGGCGCATTGATTTGCTCTGTTGCTCTGGTCCTGTTTGCAATTCAGCACCTTGATTTGTGCTTGTGGGGACAACAAGTCAGAGGAGATGTTAATTTGATTTAGCTGCTGGCTTTTGTTGCACCAGGGGAACGCCACCAAAAGCAAGGCAGCATCAGTCTTTATCTTAACAGCAAATTAGATATCCAGCTGATGTTATGGTTGCTGTTAAAGTTCTGTGTCTCTTTCCCACTGTCTTTCTATCTCTTACTAAGACATAAGACTGTCTTTATTTCTCCTGAGTAATTTTGTCCCCCAGCCTTTTATTTCTTACTTTTTTTTTCTTTTACTGTTTGTCTGTTCCTTGTGACTGGGAGAGAGAGAAACTTTTCAAATCTGTAGGCTGGGTGACGCGCACACACACACACACACACACACACACACACACACACACACACACACACACACACACACACACACACACAGAGACAACAGAAAGGACAAATGAAATGCACATTGTGGCTTCATTCTGTCATTTCAGAGGAGCTGCAGTGGTGGCTCGGTGGACTGGGACTGATGCCTCATTAACACTGTTTTGGTTCAGTTTCAGGTCATTCTCTCTGCCTTAACTCACATCTCTCATCTCTCTATTTTGTGTTGGGTATCTCCAGTTGTCACTCTGCAAAATGTATCGCTTTTTCTAATGTTACTAGCAATTTAAGACCAATTTACTGTAAATAAACCCCAAAAAACGATTGAAAAGTTCTATACAAAACTATTAAATTACCAATTTTAAGCAAAACTAAAGTAATTACATGGACATTAATTGTTTAGGGACACGAAGTCCAACTGTGTGTTTGTACCTGTGTTTGAACCAGACTGAATAAAAACAAAAACATATGTGGCAGTTATTAGATTGTTGGAAAACCTTTCATTTCCAATACGCACACATCTATTCTGAGCATTTAGTTGTTGTTTTAGCTTTCATATCACAGGGTATTTGTATACTATGTGATGACCCCCTGCTATTGCCTGCTCTGCAGTGTTCTTATAATTCAGGTTGGTCATCAGTGCCTTCTGGTAACACCTTTGCCCGGTCTCAGGGCACTTTCACACCTGCCTCGTTTAGTTTGGTTGAATCACACTAGAGTCTGTTTGCACCGTGGGTGCGGTTCATTTGAGGAACACGGCAAACGCGCTCGGGAGCGCACCAAACAAGCGTACCGAGACCTGCTTGAAGAGTAGATCTCAGTACGCTTTCAATCAAACTCTATAGCGGTTCGTTTGTGGTGAGAACGTGATCCGACCTCGGACTGCACCAACTATATATACTCCGCAAGTCTGAGCTAAATGTATGAGGGGCCATCTGGGACATTATTCACAATTACCTCACACACATACAAGTTAAATGCTCTCACACACTCTAGTGAAATGCTTTATACGCTCACATACTATACTGAAACCTCACACACATACACAACTGTAACAATAAACTACTACTGAAACCCTCTCACGCGCAATACTGAATCGCTCTCATATACGCAACTGAAACGGGAATTCACTTTCAATAGTGTATATGTTTCAGTATAGCACTTGAGTGTGTTTCAGTAGTGTTTATGAGAGCATTTCAGTTGTGTATATGAGAGCTATTTCAGTATTGCGCGTGAGAGGGTTTCAGTATAGTATGTGAGAGTATAAAGTATTTCACTAGAGTGTGTGAGAGCATTTCACTTTGTTTGTGTGTGAGGTAATTGTGAATAATTTTCCAGATGGCCCCTCATACAGCAGAGCAAAGTCTGGTGACCAGAGCAGACGTAGTAAGGTCGCTCGCGAAACAATGTCTGATTATTTAAATGTAATGAGCTGGTTTGACCATGGTGATGTAAGAAATATGCACTTGTCCAGAACACAGGACCTTCTTCCTGTATTTACTTTCTTGCTCCGCCCCAGACACATTTGACCAATAAGAGGAGTGAACATTCTTTTGATACGCTTGGATTTTTTCAGGTGTGAAACGAAACCGCTCCAAGTTTACAAACTCATAAACTGATTCGGACCAGAGCAAACAAACTATAGGTGTGAAAATGCAAATGTTTTGTGAAAGCACCAATAGTCAACCCTAAAATATCGTTGCAATATCAATATCGAGGTACTTGGTCAAAAATATCGTGATGTTTGATTATCTCCATATTGCCCAGCTCTAGTTTCAATAACAATGTTGCCAAGGCATAAAAATTCAACAATCGGACAGAACACAATAAACACTAATATGAACATTAACACAATATTAGGATATATTTATAATAATTGTATACACAGTATATCAGTATGTGTGTGTCATTCACTGTCCCTCAGGTTGAGGTTTGTACATATTGGGCAGCAAGATATGCCCTGTCTCCTTCTCCCAGGAGAATTAGGGTCATTCAGCTCTTTGAATTCCAAAACACTGGGCATGGCACACTTGACTGTAATCTATGTTGTGCTACAAGGTTTAGGAAGAGCCTAATGTTCATATCATTCATGTAGTGAATTGGACCTGTTTCTCTTTGATATGATATACATGAAAAACATGCATTATGCACCAAAGGTCCATTTTTAATATGATTAAGGTACTAAGACAAGTACATCTGAGTCTGTACTAGGCTGGATTATGGGCAGATTCTTATCAAAATCCCTTCAGTTTCAGGAAGTTTGAGGTTCTGTCTTTTGGTTTGTTTATTCCTTATCACCATGCAAAGGCACCAGCTCAGGTATGTCTCATCCATCTGCAGCAGCTCATCCAATTTAGGTAGAGTGATTAAATTTTACACAACCCGCAACAGGCTTTACCCAAATAACCACAGGAACATCTGTGCTTTTGTGCTCACCAAACTGCTGGCTCAAATTCAGAATTCCACTCAACTTCCAGGTTATAGAAGTCATATCATAACAATGATACTTTGAGGACATGGCGATCACAGTGGTTTTGTACTGTTCCAGGTTTTCTGTTTGCTCTACATTACTGAACTTCCCTTAGGATGGTACATTTCCGACAAGATTCCCAAAAGTCCCACCTGAAGCATTCTATTTGTAATTGCCAGAGAAGGATTAAGGCCTTGTGCTATAATAAACAACATGATGACCTTTGGATTATCATGGTTGTAATTGTATTTGATTTAAATTTGATATCTGTGTCATAAGAAACCTTTTTCTTTTCTTTTTTACTATATCACCAGGGCCCTTTTTAGGCATAGGGGAGCTAGGTTGTCGCCTCCACCAGCTGGAGGGGGCCGAAGAGGAAGAATTGGGGCCCTATTTTAACGATCTGAAACGCGAGTATCAAAGCTCTTCTGTCTCTCCTCTCCCGTGCTGCTGCTGGGGCATTTTGGGTTAAGTGGCATCGGCACATGCAGTTCAACATCACATCTCCTTAAGTCCTCTAATATTTCCTCATTGATGTCATCAACACATCCATGATTCATGGAAATGTTTTGTAAAACAAGGTCATATTTTTCCTTGTTTTTATGTATGGTTTGCAAAAATGGAAACTGCCGGGTCCGTGAGATGAGAGAAGCAAAGTGTATGCGCAGTGTGCACACTCTACATTACGGCCAAGCATGCACCCTTAAAATAGCATCAGAATAACGCGCCACTGACTTTAGACTAGGTTTTTCCTGGTCATTGGCGAAATTTTTTTCTGAAACTGCAAAATAGCACTACGGAACGCCCACGGGAGCGCAAGTTAATTCTCTAATTTACCGATGTGAGTCTGTGGAGGGAAAAGTCCACTGTGCGTTGGGTGCAAAATAGGAATGATACATGCGTCGGTGTACAAAGTCAGTTGCGCTGGGTGCAAGATAGGGCGCTAAATCTTTTGTAATGAACTTAAGATGGCCAATCTACTTTTGAGAGACGGTCACTGATGTCCAATGCCAGCCCTGTCTCCTAAAAATTACGTTCCCTAACAACTAAACTGCTTTCAAAATTACATTTCTGGTGAAACATATTTTGTCCAGGATTGTCTGTTTTTGGCATATTACAAATACATTTCTAATCAAAGTCCGCGTTCAAAGTCTGTGTAGGTAGGAGGTCTGGGTAAATGGATGTGTCAAACCAATCGATGGGACTTTCACCCAGGAGACCACTGTTTATGTCTAGTGTTAAATCAAAAGTCATAATTGACTTACGTCACTTAGGTTACGCACTTAACTTACAGTACGTCACATACGTAACATACTTAACTTCCATACTTAAGTTATGTAACAAACATACTTATTTAAACCTAAACCATGATCTTTTCCTAAACCTAAGCAAGTAGTTTCAATTTACAGTGCATTTGACCATTTTGAAAACTGCAACCATTTCACAATGTGCACCTTCCGCTGGTACAAGGATGTGTTGAAACAAAACTAATCAGTAGAAAATGTTTCCAATGTGCACATTACATTGTAGTCAAAGGACTACAGGCAGACTTTGTAAAGCAGCGTAGCCAGAAGGGAAATGTTAAACTATCATATTAGAGGCTTCAAATTATCATATTTTGAGGAAAATTATGAGTCATAAGTAATTGGCTTAAATGTGTAATTTTACAGCATGTATTGAAACAACTTTTTGACAGACCTTCAAATCTACCCACATTGGGTTTTTTAAAGTGCCCATATTATGAAAAAATCACTTTTTCTGGGATTTGGGGTGTTATTTTGTGTCTCCGTGCTTCCACACGCATACAAACTTTGAAAAAAATCCATCCATGCTGTTTTGAGTGAGATACGGTTTCTGAATGTGTCCTACCTTTAGTCTCCAGGTGAGCTGGTCAAAATCTGCACGGCTTGTGACGTCACAAGCCAAAACAAGCTGGCTAACCACAACTGTTAGCATGATAGCGGCTAACGCTAGCATGCTACCTCGTTCTCAATAGCAAAGCACTGCTACAACACACACAAGTTCACCATAATCTACAAAAGAACTACTTACATGTGCGCCCTCGTTTAGAAGACGTCTTCCAGCTAATCCTGTCTTGTAACTGACCGAAGTTGGAGAAACAACCTTTCTTTTACTGTCTATGGAGCTAGCAAGCTGACATGATATACATCTGAGCTACTGCGCATGTGCGAGTGCAATCAAAGATAGTACAGAAGAAGAAGAAAAGAGGTCTCACTTTGTAGCTAAAAGAGAGACCAGGTGAAAAGAGGATCTGCAGCAGTGAGAGAGAGCTGTGCAGTACAACAAAAATATGGTGTTTCTTGAAAATTAAACCATGTAAACCTATTCTGGTACAACCTTAAAATACAATTATGAACCTGAAAATGAGCATAATACGGGCGCTTTAAAGCAAGCTGACATGCTGCATTGAAGGGGGTATGTGTCCATAAGTCCATCAGTGTGTTTATAAGCACGACTGGAAGCCTGTTATCATTCTGCATGAAAACAGTTGAGGCCATAAGCCAAGCTAATTAATTAAATAAATAACTGGGCTTACCGATGCATTCAAAACAACTGGTCTTGAACACAGCATACCTTAGTGAGAAAGTTAAAGCTCCCCCTCTGAGTCACCTCTGAGTCACTTCCGAGTCTATGGCTATGGTAGGAGAGAGAGACAGCCGTGCATGCGAGCGCAGACGAAAATCAAATTGTTAAATGGTCAAACTATTGTACATTATAGCACTTTTGGCATTATTGATCGTACATTGTGCAGAGGGCTAAATTAAATTTATTTAAAGTATATTGTGCTGATAATGCCTCTCTTTTCACTTGAAGTAAACATTTGAAAGCAGGACTATGCTGTATTAATAGTTTTACTAATAATAGTTTTTTTTTAGAATACCAAAATTCCCAGTTAGAGAAAGGGTGAAAGGTAAATCATTATATTGAACATTTCCGTTTATCTAGACTCCAAAACCAATAACTTTGTAATTTTAGTCAAACTGATTTCACATCTGACTTAAGCAGTTTAGATAACGGACACTCAACTGTCCTGCTGTTATTACAGACATGCACCATGCGCCACCTATTCTGCCCGTTATTAGAGCCAATCCATAAAAGTAATAGAGGTGCCATCGGTGGGATTGCGAAGAACCAGGATTTAGCCAAAAAATTTGAACATCGACAACTTCTCAGTCCTTCCCCCTTTCCGCTAAAGCCCAAAACTGTCTCCTAAGCCCCTCCCCCCACTAGGGAGAATATATGTGTGCGCATGAGCAGTGATTTACATGCAGTTAGAGATCCCCACTGGCCCTGATTGGTGCATCTGAACAGGGAGCGGTGGATTTTTGCAAATCGCACTGCAGGCTGTAGGTGGTGCCAGAGGAGCCGGATTATTTTTTAAATTACCTGCTTCATGTAGTTCTTCTGGAACATAGGGTCAGTTTCAGCAAATATGACAGAAAGTTAGTTTTATAAGTCTTACCTACTGCACCTTTAATCAATGAACCTGACAGAGTACAGCGCCGCCAGTGTGTGTGTGTGTGTGTGTGTGTGTGTGTGTGCGTGTGTTTGTGTGCATTTGAGAGAGAGATAGACAGAGAGGGGTGGAAGGCAATGAAAATAAAGAGTTAACTACATTTAAGTCTCATGTTTTTCGCCCGGGTTGATGTCGCCACACAGCGTTTAATCACAGCAGTACTGTTTCATCTGGTCATTATTATCATTAACACTTCAGCAGAGTTATTAATTTCCAAAGGCTAAGTGGCTTGACAGTTATAAAGTAACGTTAAAGCATGAATTTAATTAGCGAAGGTGTTTGCCCGCTGTGATGTTATTAGTGGTATAAGTTAGTACACTTACACAAATAGACCCAGGGTGAGTCTAAGTGAGAAGGACGAAGAGAGGCTTTGCCGAGATTATCTTCTGCCTTCTGTTTAGAAGTGGTGAATTTACAGATCACAGCAACTTAATGTGATATATTTCTGCCTTAATGTAAGTAGGTGGTAGGAAGTAAGGGTCCGGCATGCTTTTTTGGCAATAAAAGACAAAATTTGGTGGCCTATTGGTGGTACATTTTAATGCCACTATATACTATATACATATACACTGAGCTTAATTATTGCATATTTTTATGAGTTTGCCTCCCTGATTATAAATGTTGTGAATTATTTATTATTTATTTATTATTATTATTTAGCCCACACAGTTTGTAAATAGCTATTTATTTTGAAATCCAGACCCAAATCCAGGTCTGGCATTGAGTAATGAAAATGGCCCAACTCGAGGGGCATTTGAAAATCTCACTGCACGCAATTGGATAACACTACGACCAATCACAACAATACACAGGTTGACGTATCCAGAGCCCCATATGCTTAGCTACCAGCGGAGCTAACTGGTAGATTAAACTGTCGTCATCTGTTTAGCTTTCCTCTGATGTGATTGGTGCAGCTCGGCTACAAGGGCATAGTTAATGAGCATCATTACTCAATGCCAGAGTGACTCGCTGAGCAAATTCAAATTGTGCTCTCGTGAGAACTCTGGATTTCCCGGGTAACTGATCAGAACTTTTCTAATAAGAATCCTTAGACTCTATGTATTAGCCAGGGGGGGCTAATACATAGAGTCTAAGGATTCCAACATCTAATTCTCTCTAATTTAGTGTTTTGCCAGCAGACCAATTTTACTATTGTTCATAACTGACCAGCAATAGAAATTATAACAATTGGTAAATCTGATAAATTACAGACAAATTCATCCACATAAAATAAATTGTTTTATGTAGATACAATAGAAATTTATCAAAATTCACTGAACAGCAAAGTGTACAAAGTCAATTGCGCTGGGTGCAAGATAGGGCCCTAAATCTTTTGTAATGAACTTAAAGGTGCAATATGTAATATTGTGTATAATACTGGCAGCTAGCGGTTAAAATAGTTACTGCACAACCAATTCAAAATACTGGAGAGTCGTCTCCCCCGCCCCCTCCTGCCCAGACTCGAAGTTCACGGGGGTTGCCAGGCTGAGACCGCAGCATTCACAACAATGTTGCTAGACGCTTTTCTCACATAGCCAGACATTACTCCACAGCACAGCGGAGTAGCTAACGGTAGATGCTGGCTATATTGACAGTCATAAAAGCCAATAACCAACTGACAAACACACTTTTTCGCCTTAAAATTACAGTATGAACCGCTAAAAACACAACAACCTCACTGTCCTCTCCACACGCCAGTCAGGCACACTTCCTCGGCTTAGAATTACAATACAAAACGCAAAAAATACAACTACCTTGCCGACGGAACACACTTCATTGGCTTAGAATTACGGCAACAATCGCTAAACACACTGCAAACTCACAGTCCTCTCTTTCCGATTTACAGCCCCCCTCTCGTGGTTTAAAATAACTCACCGTTGTCGGCTCCAGCCGCTGAAGAGGCTACACGCTGTAAACAGCCATGGGCTGCATGCTTGGTCATCCCGGTAACATTAACAGTTAGCAGGGTTAGCATGGCGGCGTTAGCCAGGACCAGTCGGTATCACTTTACTGGCTGTGTCTCAATTTTTTGCGAGTAACCAACTCGGTTACTCTAGCTATATAATTCAATGTGAGTACACAAATGTTGAAATGACAAAAAATGCCCATCCCTAGTAGCTGTGATAAATTAGCGTGAAGCTAATGCTTACCTGTTCAGGAGAAAATAAGCCAACTCTGCGTCCTTTTGGGCTCTAAGCTGTCTCCATCTTTCAAATACATCTCCAATATTTACCAGGGGGTTGTTTCGTCTCTGGTCACGCAACTGTTAGAAACATGCTGTTTTCTTTTTTTTACGTCATGTAGAATCTATCTCCGTTGATCCTGTTCGTTTGTTTGCTGCTTTCATGGCTGTACTACCGTTACAGCTGTAGCGTGCTGGGTTTACAGGTATACTATATCTGGCAACCCAGCCTGGCTGTCAAATTGGGCCGTTGATAACAACACACAGATCAAAACATAAACATAAATTCCGTCACGGAATGTAAATTTCAAAAAGAAAAAATACTGACATTAGCATTGTTGTCAGAAAAGATAGTATTTCAGTTTAACATGTTTCCTTAATATCTGATGAGGCATTGGTGTCATTTTTGGATTTATTACAGTACAAATATTACATATTGGACCTTTAAGACGGCCTACTTTTAAGAGTCTGTCACTGATGTCCAATGCCAACCCTGTCTCCTAAAAATTACATTCCCAAACAACTAAACTGCTTTCAAAATTACATTTCTGGTGAAACATATTTTGTCCAGGATTACGTCTGTTTTTGACATATTACAAATACATTTCTAATCAAAGTCCGTGTTCAAAGTCTGTGTAGGTAGGACGTTTGGGTAAATGGATGTGTCAAACCAATCCATGGGACTTTCATCCAGGAGACCGCTATTGTTCATAACTCAAATGAAGCACGTTAATTTCACTGTCAGTGCGTTTGGGCCTTCATCACTGTGAGAAATACAAGGTGTGGCGTGTGAGCGTGTGAACTGGTTGATATGCGTGTGTCTCAAGCTGAATGCTTGACACTTGAAAGCCCTGATCCCAACACTTTCTCCACAGCTCAGTAGTTAATGTTGATCCATTTAACTAAGAATAGCTCAATGGTGTTTTAAGCCCCCAACGTCGACTTCAAGGCAGCGCTGCGACCGTCGACTTCAAGGCACCTAACCCTAAGCAACACCAGTATATTTTAAATAAGGGTGATGGCACAACTGTTTTATATGCACATTTTAAACTCCATGGTTCTCAAAATGTTCAGAGCATGGGCCTGGAGAGTAACAGAGCCTGGACCACTGCTTAGCGTCGGAGAGGAAGTGGATCCATCTTTTAAAAACCATAGACCCCACAGGTCTAAATGAAAATTACTGAAATGGATCCACTTCTCTTTTTAATCTAAGTTGTACAGGGTATTTTTAGAAATACTTACCACTGTTCTGATTTGCTCTCTCCTCAGCTTCCCACCCCCACCGTATAAAACCCTAACCTAACCCTAACGTTGGGGGCTTAAAACACTAAACACCCTAAGAATACCTGTAGCTCAGTAGAGAAATAACAGAGACTGATGGATATTGAGAAGTCAAAGACATCTTTTTTCTCTTTTGGGATCTTACTGGTCCATATTTAAACTCTTGACTGGCCCGTAGGCCTACTTCAATCAGGTAAGTGCCTCCTAGAGTAGCGCCGCCTGCTCTTATGGAGACGTATTACGTTTCTCAGCCGCCACATGAAGTAAACAAACACAGCTGCGTTAATTTCGTTAATTTGTTTTAACGAGTTAAATATTAAAAAATTAACGCAAATATTAACGCGTTCATTTTGACAGCCCTAATATATATATTCAATTTTCAATTCAATTTTATTTATAGTACCAAATCATAATGAGAGTTATCTTGAGACACTTTACAGATAGATCCCTGTACTTTTATTATATTATTGATTATATGGTAAATGACTCTGACGACTATGAAGAGAAGCAGGTGGGCTGGGCTAGGACCACACACAAGACTTTTTTTGGAAATAAAGAAACACCAAATAACAATGAATCAGTTATACACTATACTATTCGAGAGAAACAGTAAACCGGTAAAAGAGCAAAGATACCAATATGTCCAGGTAAGATGTCTGAGGTGACATACGTACAAATGTGAAAAACACTACCTTTACTATAGTAAAACTGCGACTTACTGTTTTTCAGAAAGTAGTGGAGGTGGAGGCAATGGAAACACCACATTCATTTGTATTTAGAGATGATGCAGGTTAATGACAAGCCAGGACATCCAATGTTATTTGTTTTTACCTTAGTACCTTTAGTTTTTTTCTCCAGTCATTACATAAACTACTACAGGCAAAATACAGTGAAATGATATATCTATTGAAGCAAACTGCTGATTTTCATTCCTTTTTTTGTTTCCTAAAAAAACTGGTGTTATAAAATAAAAATGTTCATGTGAAAGAATTTCACTCTTTTCTTTAAAGAAACTATTGATTAGTGTAACGTCCCTTTAATTATTGAAATTGTAAAAATTAAAAGTTTGTATTTTCTGTATTGGTGTTTGATGCTAGTGTTTTTACTCTCAGTATGTTCTGAGTGACGGTGTGTGTTGTCTCAATGAGGATTGTTCATAGTGTCAGGCTGCACTGACTGAGCCTGTTTTATAACGTGTGAAGAGTTGTGTTGTTTGGCATGAGTTTTGCAGGAGATGTGAACTGTAAAAAACTGTAAACTGGACCTACAATAAAGGCCTAAGGCTTATATAAAGTACATACCTTTTACTGTATAGAATACTAAGCTATTAAAATAGCCTAATAATTGTTAGATTTTATAAATCATCTTTTAATGTTAAAACATACATCTGGCACAGTGAATCCTTAGAGTGTATCTGTGAATGGCCTTAGTGACTACCTAACCTTACCTACAGGCCAGTAAGCAGTGGGGATTTATATTTGCTAATACTATTTTGGATTCATGGTACTGTAAGACTTTTTAACAACAATCAACAATAATTTGGAGGCCCCCCCACTGTATTGACTCTGAGGACCCCCTAGGGGTCCCAGACCCCTGTTGAAGATCTATGTTCTAGACAAAGCTAGTTTAAGTTTGCTGTGTTCTGTAGACTTCGGGCAAACACATGCTCCCCAAAGAGCTCTCAAGAGCCTGACTATTAATAACCTTAGTGTGTGTGTGTGTGTGTGTGTGTGTGTTTAGTTAAGTGGTGCTATCAATCTTCATTGAACTCTTCAGGGGAGGGAGTGAGGCCACCTTTCTTTATCAGCCACACATGTCCATCTGTCCCTGTCAGAGAGAGTGAGAGACACACGCACACACACACACACACACACACACACACACACACACACGCACACACGTGTGTGTGTGTGTGCGTGTGTGTGTGTGTGTTTGAGAGTTCAGTTAAGGCCAAAAGAAAGTGCCAGCCTAATTGGCTTTGGTCAGGCAGGGGATGTGACAGGGGGGAGGCGGGATGTGTGAGTGTGTAGTATTTATGAGTGCACTGGTCCTTTGTGGCCCCTCCCGGAAAATCCAGCTTTAGCATCCTGGCTGCTCACCTCTCAACCAGCTACACAAAACTAACAAAACAAAGATTGGAAACAGAAAAATAGCTAAAAAGATCTGTCACTAATTACCATGTTTGTTTAATCAGTACATATACAGAAATGACAATGATGATTTTTTCTAGTTTTTAGGGGGAGTTAAGTGCTGTAAATATTTCTTAATGAACAACCATGGATGTATAATAAAACCTGGATACAGCGTTCAAGGCAGAGCCCCGTTCATTCCTATGAGAATTGCTCAGTGGTGCATGAAGCCAAAAAAGTTCAACTTTTGGGGAATAAAATTACCCGGATTATGGGGCCCATAGAGCAAGCACACTAGAGGCCTGCGCTGGCCAGGCAGGTTACTTCCGGTTTAGCGCTCCGCTAACATGAATGGGGAATAAATGATTGCGGCTCTTTCAGACTTTCCAAATGTTTTCGGACCAAATTAATAGAATTTTGTTAGTGAAACAACAGCCACAGGGAACGCGCAACAATAACGGGACGGTTAACGGGGAAACAAAACGTCACACGCAGGACGCGATCCCCGGCCTCCGGGGTGAAAGTCCGGAATTGTTTGACCCATCCACCACCCCAACCAACCTCCTTACACAGATTTTCGGCATTTCATACTCCTCACTACCGTAGTCGTGCTGCGACCATGACATATGCTTCCCATTTAAATACATTAGTTTACATTTTCGTCCTGGCCACCACGAAAAAAACGACAAAAACATCCCCGTGAACACAAATCAATAGATTACATAATGTGACCATTTCACGAACTTCCATGAGACTGGGTTGAAATGAAAGACATCCGTGGAATTTCCTGTGGCACCTGAACAATCCTGGAAGTGGAACGTCATGGATATAGACTAGTCCTCACACAACTGTGTCAAACTTTACAATTCATCACAATGCAGAAAGGGAAACCACCCAAATTTGGAAGCCATAGTTAGACAACAGGCCTGTTGGGAAGGGATTGGTTTTCCAGCGGGAGATTGGCTAAAGTAATCATTACCACAGCATGTCTGTAATGCTGTCATTCTTACACTGTGTGTAACAATGCAGTCGTGTTTTACCTCTTGTAACATGCTTATACAAACAAACTAAAAGTAAGGCTTCTTTAATCTATTGATTAACCCTCTGAGGACAAAAGACGCACCAGCGAGTCCAAGCGATGTTGGACAACACTCCTATTCAAAAAGCAATATTACAAAATTTCATTTTAGACATTTATTTACTATTTTACATACGCTACTTTTGTGAACCCATGACTTTTGTAAACTCATTTCAAACACCAAAACAACTGAGTTTCACAAGAGATTTGAGAAAAATGTCTGGCATGAAAATTTCACTTAATGAGGTTTTTTAACATTAATATGAGTTCCCCCAGCCTGCCTATGGTCCCCCAGTGGCTAGAAATGGCGATAGGTGTAAACCAAGCCCTGGGTATCCTGCTCTGCCTTTGAGAAAATGAAAGCTCAGATGGGCCGATCTGGAATATAGCAAGGTTACCTCCTCTTTCTCTGCTTTGCCCGCCCAGAGAATTTGGACCGCCCATGAGAAAGAGAGAGACATCATGGCTTTCAAACGAGCAAAGTGGCAGTTGGTCAAGGCCACACCCCCCCCCCCCCACCCCCCTCCTCCTCAATAGCTGCAGACACAGAAATGGCACATACTAAGGAAAGCTCATTGTGGGACTGGCTCCAGTGGTTGTAATTCTGCACCAAGGCTGAATTTCGGGAAAGAGACTTCAGATACAGTATTAGGGGACCACTAAGGTCTATATCAAAGCATCCAAAGAGCACCATGTCATGGGACCTTTAAAAGGAGAATTATATTTTTTTAATTGCCCTTAGACCTCAGAGGGTTAATTAATAATATGTATTTGTGGAGTGTTTATATATAACTATACGAGAGCATACTAAAAGATCCATCTCACCCCGGACACTCTCTGTTTGAACTACTGCCCTCTGGCAGACTTATATAGTGACTCTATCAGTCACATCACACTGTTACAGTGACTGATAGAGGCTCTTATAGATTTATTTATACTTTTTTTTTTTAAGATTATTTTTTGGGGGCTTTTCCCTTTATTATAGTGACAGTGGATAGACATGAAAAGGGGGGAGAGAATGGGGGATGACATGCAGCAAAGGGCCGCAGGTCTCTTACTGGGTGAGCTAGAGGCCGCCCCCTGTTTCACACTTTTGCTAATGTTTCACACTGACAGGACTGCATCCAATTTTGTTGTACATGTACAATAACAATAAATACTATTTTATTCTAAATTAATAGTATCAGATACAAATACTTTGGCAAATTGCTCTTAATCCACGTGGCTACTTTTACCTCAGAATGATTTCCCTCATAGTTATCTGAGCAAGCCATCTCGCATCATTGTTTTATTAGGGGACTCTTCAATGAAAGGCAGTGACAGCAGCTATTCCACAGCCTCCGGTGCTGTGATCTTTCTGTCCAAATGGGCTGTTTACGTCAGTGGGCCGTGAGAAGGGATTTTCAGCTGTGTTGGGATGCAGTGTGCTGTGACTGATTCAAATACACAGGGGACATCTGCACCGGTCCTGACACAAACACACACAGCAGGAAATTATGCTTGTGTCCTCCTGCACAGGGAGGAAGTGAAAATACATTTGGCAATACCACACCTTTCTCTCTTTATCACACACGAGCACGCACACACACACACACACACCAGCTTTTGCTTTGTGATATAAAATATCACGTGCAGTTTAGAGGCAGAGTTCATTTCACACCGCAGGCGCAGGTCAGTTTTACATTACAGAGAACATCGTCACAGTAGTTCATATGTGTGTGTACATGATAGTGAGATGATGACAGAGGGGTGTCCACTGCGCATTGGTAGGTGAAGGGCCAGCACGTAATAGCAAACAATTGTGGGTTATATTTAAGTATGTGATCAAAATATAATGTATGATTCATGTGTTAGGTTTCCCTTAGTCTCGCATTGCCAGACCTTCTTCCACAGCGCTGCGGAGGAAGGTCTGGATAGTCCACACAGCATTCAGGGTTGGGAGAAAAACGTGCTCTGCTTTGTTGGCAAACCAATCACAATCGTCCTGGTGTATCTGCAAAATAGCCTCGGGAAGGAAGTTGTTTTGGTGGAATGTGTACGTTCAAAAGTTGTTTTAGTCGTGCAACAAAAAACTCAATTGGCCAGATAGTCTAGCTAGCTTTCTGGATTTACCCTGCAGAGATCTTGGAAGCAGTTAACCATGGTCCTTATAAATTACAACACAAAGAAAGTGGAAGGTAACGGACATCCGGCCAAAAAAAGTGAAGCCAAAATATCACGGATACGAGCGCTGCCATCTTGTGTGATTTGGAACCAGAGTCTGCGCAGTAGTGATCCTATCGTGAGTCAATTACAGCTGTCACTCATGACGTTTCATCCAGTTTTCATAGCATCAAATAACTAATAAAAACTAAACTTATCAGAAAAATGATCACTTGAACAAATATCAGTGTGATCAGAACTACCCAAAATCACAGAAACCATTCACGTTTGTCCAATCTTTGGAGCAAAATTTATTTAATGTGTATTTAGATTTTTTTGTTTGGCCTATGTCCCATCCGCTAACATGAAGGGGGCGGGATTTACGACCTATACTGCAGCCAGACACCAGGGGGCGATCAATATGTTTTTGCTTCACTTATTCAGTCTATGCATCAATCCCTGGTCCAGACAAGATTAGCCATTTCCCTTTGTTTCCAGTCCTTGTGCTGAGCTAGGCTAAATGCATGCCAGAAAATTGATATTGATCCTCTAATGTGACTGATCAGGACTGTCTTGTCCTCTCAATTAGGTGACACAGTTATTGGTTTGTGGCCCTGAATCAAGGTGCTTGTTTAAAGCCAGATCACCAACAACAGCTGTATCGTGTTTAAGTGAAAGCCAATATGTATTGGCAGACTGAGAAGAAATTGGCAGAAAATGGGCTTACTTTACTCTGAGTGGGGGGGATTTGTTCTCTGGCGCTCCAACCCGGAGGCAAGGGGAATTTATTTCTCCTTCCAGTGTGAATTGAGAGTATGAGAGACAGACAGTCGAAATATTGTACTTTTCTGGTTAATTTGTAATGGTGTCCGTTTAACCACTATAAACCTTCATTTGCCTGCGGGTGTTCGATGCAAAGGGATCTGCTCAGGCCTTATGAGCTGAATGGGTGGTTCCCAGTAGGCAACCCCCCTCCTCCTTCAAACTGCCTATTGGTATGAGATATTCTGATATTGAACTGCTCGTGTGAAGAATGTAAGAGTCTGTCCATTCTTTTCTCTGACACAGGTATTTCTCCGACTGGTGTCTATCGTCTCTTCCTGGTGTGTGTTTATCTCTCTCACTGGGTTGTAATACTAACAGAATGCACAGATTTGATTGGCTGAGTAGCATCACGTTAGATGATTTACAACACTAAAAAAAGTCAAAATATAATTTACAGTAATTTATCGGTTATAGATCGGGAGTGGATGGCGTCTAGGTCTAGACCTGGACCATAGTAATGAACCAGTTATTTTTTTTCTGAGCCCTCAAAAAGACTCAAGGAAGGCAATTCAGTGTATTTTGAACCATTTGTTAAACAGAGAGTGCCATCTAGTGGGCTCAGACAATAAAGAAAATGGTTAATGAAGCTTAATTTGGGGGAGGGGGTTTGCATTTTGGTTGTTTTGCTAACAATAGGGATGGCATCACCCCTCATCGCCCCTGAAATTGCGTGCTGGTGGTTCCTACACTATCTGCCGAAGAGGCATTTTAAATGGAAGGGTCCACCTCACACCTCTCCGTCTTCACTTTGTAAGTGAAATATTGTGTTTTATTATTGTATACTTATGTTCATTTTCTAAAACGCTGCAGGTTCAGCAGGGTGTCAGTCACACTAATTTCATCTGCACTTATTGTCACATTCAATTTGTTTGTTGACATGGTGAATTATGAAAGCAAAATTAAACATATTTCTTAGCAACAAATGAGTGGTTGAACTTGGCGACCTGTTTAAGATAGGATCGTGGGACTTGTGAGGAAGGAAAGCACGCAATATATTACTCCATAACAATGTTTTGATATTATCACGCTCACAGTAAGTAAAATTCCACAGTCTTTATTTAGAGCACAGAACAAGTCGCCGGCAACACTATCCAAATCGAGAGGCAGTAAGGGGCAGTCGAAAAACAGGAAATTGTCCGAAACACAGGAAATCAGGAACACAGGGAACAACGGTAACTGGGAATAAACGCTCACAAGCTGTCACAATGGAAGCAGACGATCTCGCACTGCGGTGAGGTACAGGTGAGTTTTATATACCAGAGGACAGGGGAGACAACGAGACAAAGGTGCAACACATTAGGGCGGGGAAAGGTAATCACACAAGGCGGGAAGGCTGACAAAGACCGGGATGTAAACGGACCTGAAACGAGACAAGACGGTGAGTAACAAAATAAAACAGTGAATGGAAAACCAAACAGAAAACATGAAATTAACTAAAAACGTAAACTTGACACAGGAGCAGGACGTGACAGATATGTAATATGCATTAAGTTTAGTTATTACAGTGTGCTTGCTTGGTGTGAAAACATGTATTTTAAAGCCATGCATATTTTCTTGGGAATTATAATGTGTGTGGCATTTTTGGCTGTGGTGTTTTGCAGCTTTACCGCAGCAACACTGCACATGGAAACAAACGTTGAGGCTATGCCAGTGTTGGAGGGACAATTGGAAGAGTCACAGCTGGTGTCTCATTCTTACACTATAATTTCAGCCTGTCAGTGTCAGTACAAACAGCGGACACAAGCACAACAGGAGGTCCACTGCTACTTACGCAGAAAGATGACACACCTGCCCCATGTGTCGTCTCCACTCTGTTGGCTGCCAGACTGAAGCAGCCTTCCCACCTGCCATAAGTCTCACATTCAAATGAGTACATGTAAGAAGGTGTATCAGGTGAATATGGAGCACATTTACACCTCAACAATTTTGACACGCTGTACATTGCAGTCCAAACTCTTTGTATCTGTTGGTTTTATCCACCACCATCATTATCTTCATCATCATTAAACACACCAGAAACCTTTAATTTCAACGTTCTTGTACTGAAACTCAGACTGCTCTGCACCTTGTTGTGTGTGCATTCTCAAAGTTGGAAACAATTTTAAAAATACATTTGTATTCAGGTATTTGGTCTACAAGAAAATTGAGACATGCTGCATTTACACTTTGTTTTTAAAGTGGTGACTGTAAAAATAATGGATGAAGCTTCCGGAGTCTGAAAAGTGAAGCAAATGCAGAAGTGCCTTAAACCTGCATTCTATGCTAACCCTGCTAACTGCTAACGTTGTGTATAAAGATCGACGCTCTTGACAGCTCAACCAAAGTAGTGATGGCCAAAAGAAGCTTCGTGAAGCTTTGTGAACCATTTACTTTATTTTCTGAGCCCACTAGATGGCGCTCTTTGTTCATCAAAGGGTTGAAAGCATACTAAAATGCCATTTCTTGAGCTTTATTATATTTAACCAAGAGTGCCAAGGCTCCACCGCCCAATCACTACTACGCAGACACTGACTACTAAATTGGGATATTTGGCTTTACTTTTGTACAGTGTGAGGAAGTGGAGTCGTGTCATCCATCTTTATATACAGTCTATGGTCTAAATAGGTGGAGTAGTGAGAGCAGCAAGCAGCTTCAGTCCTCCGTCTATGACTACGTAGGATTAATTCAGGGTATGAGGAAACTAAATGGACATATAGTCATTATTAACTTTATTCCATGGGTGCTGAGAAACAGGACAGGTATATCCTGATATACTGACCTGCATCAACGCGCCATGACAACAAGACAGTTATGCTTATGTAGGACACTGGGGTGCGTTCATTCGAATGCCTGCCAAACACTTAGTGATTGAACCATTGAACCATGACCCTAATCTATATCGACAATGTTTCATTTCTGGGAAACAAGTTCCTTCCTGAGGCTATTTTGTAGCGGCAACGGGGCTCCGTCCAGCGCTTAGCGCCGTCCGTGACGATTGTGATTGGTTTAAAGAAATGCCAATAAATCGGAGCACATTTTTCTCCCATCCCGGATTGCTGTGTGGACTAGCCAGACACTCCTCTGCAGCACTGTGGAGGAAAGTCTGGCAATGCAAGCCTACCATTAACCTGAACTTCCCAGCTTCTACAGCCTGCATTCTGAACAACCCGTTCTCACTCCCAACTCGTATAATACTGACGCCTGGTCAGTTGCCCTCAGCGTCAGATACCGATGCAAAAAGCACCGTTTAGCGACTGTGTGGAACGCACCTGGCAGAGCAGCATCTCGACCGCAGCACTGTAAGATGAGGTAGTTTTAAGAGTGACAATGGTAGCGAGTAGTACAAAGCCACTATCTTTTCCTAACCCCCTTTTTCCCATAATTTTGCTGCATGACATTTGAAGGTATGGCCCTACCCAGAGTGTCAAAAAGTGATGCCAAAGAGACTTTTTGTGTCAGTAACAAACGCCAAAGGCACCTGACGAATGCGCTGGGAGTGAGACTGTGCTTTTCTGAACACATATTCCCAATATAAACCAGTTTGGTGTCTTTTCCTAGTCTAGTAGCACATAATGCAAATGTACTGACATCAGTTGTCTTCACTTTGTCAGTACTGGATGGAAGTTTAACTGCTTAAATTTCAAGAGATATTCAATACTAAAACACCACCTGGTTGTGTCCTAATAAAAGGAACATGAACTTGAAATGTTTATAGAAGATGCTTCGTTACACATTTGAAATTATCCCTTCTGGTCATAGTCTGCTGCGGGATGAAGGTCTGAAAGCCAATACTGGCTTTGACAAACTTTACCGTTACCTCTTACTAACACCACTTTTAAGTCAACCATCATTCTAACCTGAACACTTCACAAGAGGATAACGTGAGTACACGTATTCTATTTTCTAACATCTTCAGCATCACAGAGGTAACATTAAATCCTCAGTATCTCTTTAAGTAGAGGAATTAAAGTTGCGGGTTGGATTGGTGTTTAAGTGAAAGATCTCCCGTGGCTCCCTGCCAACCTCTCCCATCACAGTTATTTAAAACCCTCTTATACTGAAAGAACTTTTGGATAGGAGGCCAAGAGACAGAGAGCAAAAGAGAGAAATAATGAAAGAGGCGTGGAAAGGGAAAGCGACAAAGAGAAAAAAATGGCAGAACAGGCTGATCCTTCACTGGAGTGAGTCATGAGGAAGACAAAAAGAGAGAGTGAGAATAAAACATGAGGGGCACACTTTTAGATGATGCAGAAAAAAAGAAGAAAGACTGAGAGAATATTTACTTTTAGCTTTACACTGTTTAAATGGAGTGCAGTGCACACATTTTACATTGTAAGGTTACATTTTTTTCTATTATATTAATCATTATGTTTTTTGTCTTTGTCACCATGCTGGTGGGGAGGTCCTTCCTGGTGCAAAAAAAGACGTGGTCTAGGTTGAAAGAATAGGCCTGTTCAAGATGAGCCAGGCCTGCG
Organism: Perca schrenkii; assembly: GCA_025617405.1. Taxonomy (NCBI): domain Eukaryota; kingdom Metazoa; phylum Chordata; class Actinopteri; order Perciformes; family Percidae; genus Perca; species Perca schrenkii. The sequence goes on from CM046796.1 coordinate 32,112,045, forward strand.
CAGAATCGATCACTGGCGATCACCGCCCAATGCATGCTGGTTAGATTTGTGTCTGACTTCATCCCGACTTGATCTGACGTCATGCACATGTGGGCAATGATAACATCACAAGATCAAGGTGGCCGCAGTTTTTAGAGGCAGGCGCTGCTGTTGCTTTCCACCGACTGCAAGACCCAGGGCATGACAGGAAACGCCTGGCTCTCAGCTGACCTAACAGCTGGTTGGTTCAGAATCGACTCAACGTGATGAGGTTTTATATTAACTTTTATTGGAGAGATTTTCAGAGTGACTAAATCCGTTCAGATTACAGATCATCTTCGGTCTGTTTTTTTTAACATCAGCAACAGATTGCGTGTAGAGCATTTTGACAGCTACTCTGTCATGATAAAAAAAGACTATTTACAAGCTGATATATGTGTCTGATAACATTTTACTAAATCAGAATCGGACCTAACAGGATGTGAGTGTTTCTGTGACTTCCTGTTCACCCTATACGATGCTGTAAACGGCTGTTAACTGTCTGACTTGAACGCAGCTTTTTGTCACCGGCCCCTGCTGCCGCCGCCAGCTCTCATCCACTTTACAGGCGAGGTGCAGTTCATCTCGAACGGTCCTACTGTTATATCCTGTGGGCTGCCAATTGGCCTGTTCCATCAGCTACCATGTTGGAGGGGGATTTGGGTTTAGTTTGGCTTGTGCTTTGTATTAGTTTTAGTAATGTCTATCTTGGTTTTTTTTTTAAAAGTAGGATACTCAACTCACAGCAACCTGTTTCACAGGTTCAAATATGAAAACTTCTGTGGGAATTTCTGAGTCTCAAGTCGACAAATCTTCCTTATTCTGCTTTGAGTGTCGCATAATTACAGTTTGAAAAACAAGTTTACCGTCTTTTTGGTTTGGTTTGATGCACATCTAGGCGGGCCAAAATATATCGTGAACCTGAATTGATATGTGAGCCTTGAGTTTGACATATGTGGCCTAGATATTAAGTTCTTGGTTTATATTGTTTTGTATTTTTGGGGTGAATAAAAACCCTCTTTTTCAACAAAAACTCTCAATCAAAACAATGGATGTAAACACAGACTTTTGATGATGTTGTGTAGTGGCATTATGGGAGTTGTAGTGTTATACAATTGCCGATTAAAATAGATCTATTCATGGGTAGGTTTATCCATTACAGTTTTATCCTTGTTACGTTTAGTAACGTCTATTCATGTCATTCTGATAAAATATCTGCAGTTTCCCCCCGCATAATTACGTTTTCTTGATTCGATTTGTATTGGTAGCTAACGTTAGCTAGCTAGTTGACCAGTTAGCGACCAAGCAAGCTAACATTAGCCAGTAGCTAACAATATTACAATAGATTTCACCTCAGTGTCACTTTTCGGATGTTTTCGGCACCGGGGGGAAAAGGGTTTGTTGTAATGATACTCAACACCTCTGAAAGACTTGGCTACTTTGCGGCTGGGGCTGGCCGCCGAGTATCTCTGGTGCCGAGCCGCGGACCCGGACCGGCCGAGGATACGCTGAGAGTCTTACTTCACGGCTGGGGCTGGCTGCCGAGTATCTGTGGGGCCGCAGCTCGGCCAAGGATACGCCTAGCTACATCGGGTGTTGCTTTCGGACTCTCCCCACCTTCACCTTTCGTCCACAAGACAGTCCCCATTTGTGGGTCAAATGTAACTGTAAAGAAGACCGCTAAAGGGGGGAAAATTTCAGCACAACACCATGGCCAGCCAGACTCGGACACCTGGGGCGATATGGTCTTTTTCCCCGATGGAACATACAACTTTCTGTTACTGCCGTTAGCATCGTTATCAACCGGTGCTGGAGTTTGTGCTGGCTGGGTTTGGATTGCTGTAAGTTTACAAGAGTGGCTGGCTGCTGGCTGCTGGCTAACTGTGGATGTGTCGTGTCCGCTCTCATCCCGACTGAACTAGTCCCTTAGCGGCGGGGAGTGAGGCAGAAAAAACAGGGTGGGATAGCTGGCTAAATTAGCATTAGATGTGTCTTCTATCTATACAGCTAGCTAACGTTAGCTGGCAAACGTAATCGTGGGTTAGCCCAGTGCTGTTTAATGGTAACTTTACCTTGATCAAAGCAATTATACTTAAAATAACTTCTTGAACGATGTTGTAACCTTATAACGTTCACCACTGAGCATTAGCTACGTTACTTGTCAATGTAGCACATTACGTTAAGCTGGATCAATCGATATTGATAAATAAGATTGAAATGTATCAATAAATAAGATTTCTGCCTTATAACTGTGTTGTAAGTGTAATCAATGACAAAATGATGCTGTGTGGCAGAAAGCAAGCTGTATAACAGTTACTGAGTGTTATTCTTTATGTAAGATTGTATGATTTACGATTACTTTGAACGTATCATCTGAAACGGACCGTGTAATTAAAATAAAATAACAAATTTCTCTGGGTTTGAACGTTGTTGGAAACATTTAAGATAGTGTAAGTACACAACTCAACACAATATATAACATAGGTATAGTCATTTTTAGACATTTTAATGTAGAAATGTTACATATTGTACCTTTTAAGTATCAAAGAGAAAATGTGGAGGAGATCTTGTGTAAAAAGAGACAAAAAACTGAAACCAAACAGGTACAGCTCTACATATAGAACATTATTAATATGGAAAGGGACAACAGAGAGAACAGAGAATGATAGAGAGCAGATCTAGCCGATCCGACAGTACGGTCCAGTGGCTGACTGCTGCTGACAGGAAGAAGAGAAGAAGAGGACAGGATTTTCCACTCTCTGAGAAACAACAGATACATAAAAGTAAATTAATAACACGATGGGCCATCTGTTCTTTTTCTGACCTCTTGTCCCAGTCTAAGGTTTGAAGCCTCAGTCAGGAGCGGCTTTATGTTGCCCCCTGCTGAAACCATGTTGCCTTTTGTCCGTAGTGGTTCTGCACAATCCCCTTTTTCTCCTCTTGAATTCTCTGAACTCTAAACCTTTGATTCAAGTAATAACCTAAACAGGTCATAGTCCAGTCCCACACCCCTCGTGGTCCATGATCATCTCGACCATTCTCCCTCCACGGTCCTCAAAGCTCTAATAACCTTTCACCATCCCACTCCAGTCAGAACAAGCCCACAATTACCACTGTAGACTAATTTTGTCAAGGAGGCCCTATTGTTACCTTCTCCAAACTGAAATACATTCACACACCCCCTCGAAACCCTCTGCCTCTTATCATCTGATTTAATCTCCTCTCGTGGTACTTCTAACACGAGAGTCACAGAAGTAAGGCCACTATGGCTCTCCTCCCCAGAGTCTACAAGTGCTAGTGTACAATGGAATTGAATAGGATATAGAAATTCAATCTTATCCCACTGTTGGATTGGATTAAAATTGTTCTGGACAGGGATGACGTGATACAGCGAAAGACTTGTTCTGTGAAGTAGGCAAAGTAAACAAGCTGTAGTGTTTGTAAAGGGTTCCACGTCTTAACCATTGTTGTATAATTTGAGGCGACCACAAAAGGCTGCTAGTCAGTAGAACAGGGGCGGCGAACCTGCGGCTCTTTGCCTGCTCCTGTGAGGCTCTTACTGTGTGGGGGCGCAGTTTTTTTTTTTTTCACTTTGTGAAACATATTTCAGATAAGTCAAATCACATTTGAATGCAATCTGCCAATTCTGCCAGTGCATTTGCAAGTAATAATGCAGCAGAGTTTTGAGGACCTGAGAGAAAATCTCCAGTTGGAGATGACTAGAGATGATCTGCGATGAAATCTTTGTTGAGAGAAAGAACCACAGAGTTCTGAAAACAATGCCCTGCAGACAGATATCCCAATGTTAAACAGGCTGCACTCAAGCTAGTGTCAATTTATTTCTGTGATTCAGTGTTTTCTACAATGAAACAAGTCAAAACATTGTGTTAAGACTAAAAGAGTCGCTTCGAGTTGCCACAACTGAGTACAAAGCCAGCCATAAAAAAGGATTGTGGATAACAAAGACTGCTATGTATTACGACTGCCATTAGATCTGGAAGTCGCTGTTGTGGTGTGAACGTGCATGTGTTGTGTGGCTCTTGGCTATGGTGCATTTTTTTGGCTCTTTATGCTGAACTGGTTGGCCACCCCTGCAGTAGAACATTGAGGATTGTTATGTTGTTTCATTATAAACCAGGCCCGAACCTCTAAATATATGAAGCTTTTGAGTTTTTCAGGTGTTTCCAGTATTAGGCATTGTGGTGTGATTTGCTTTTCTCACTGTGATAATTCTGTGTATTATTATTGCACTAAATAAAAGAAAACTGTAAGATAAATGAAGTGTTTACATCAACATGCAAAACAATAACCAAACTGCAGCAGTGAGTCAAGACTGTATCCACAGGTTAATATAGAAGAAGAAGACATGCCTTTATTCATCCCCAGAGGGGAAATTCAAAGTACAGTTGCACACACATTAAACACAGGCCTGATTTGTTGTTTTTAGGGAAATGTCTGTGTGTGGGTTGAAGCCCCGAGGGCAGGGGGAGAGGTGAGATGGAGCCCAGAGGAGATGCTACTTACATTAATATAGCACAAATATTGTGTTATGTTTCCCTCGAAACGTAATTTAGAAGGCAGTTTAGTTGTGTCGAAACATAACTTTTAGGTGACAGGGTTGGTAGAACGGAGTGTGAATATCTTGGTTGCCCAATCGTTTTTTAAGACAATTCTAACCTTACACAAATGTTATGCCAGATTTCTACACATAATCACCTGTGTCACTACATTACACGGGATGCCCAACACTGTGTTTAATAGGTCATTTTAAGCATTTGAACAAATGGCCAAGTCTGTTCTTTTTCTAGTGAGTTCACTAATCTCTAAAAACATTTCAACCAACTTAAGCCTATCTGCTGTGACTACAAACAGTATATTTACATGCACAATGTTTCTCTGTGTTCCTTAAATGATAAACAACATAGGAGAACAATGAGAACAACTTGTTTCAAAATGTCAGTGATGCATACAGTCATTTAACATTATACAGTACCTCACCTGGAAACGTACGTCTGCTATGCTTCCCTGTGACTGTACGGTGCCAAATCTCATCAGAAATGAAAATGGGCTTCTTTGTACTTTGGCAGATTACAGTTGGGTTTTTCTGTAGGATGATGGCTATACAAATCACACACAGATCAGATCTCATCCCTAGATTACCTCATCTGTCAATCCTTCCCTTTCAATTTTTCTATCGTGCAATCAAGCTGTTGATTTTCACATAGCCCCCAACATCAGAACAAACTCAGAGATAATCATTCTATAATTATAACTCCAATTCATTCCCATCTGTTCTCTATGTATGTGTGTTTGTCTGTTGTGTGTCTGAGTAAAAAAATCCTCTCCTGTCCATCCCTCAGGCTAACAGCCTGCTCCTCATTGCCCTTTGTGGTTTTTTCATGTTACATTTACCACCTGCAGTGAGAATTTTACAACCCTGCTAGCATGTATTGGGGATAATTCAAAAATAGATGCCAGATGCTGCAAGTGACAGCTCTAACGTCCGTTTTCGGAGCATCAGAGAGAAGCGCAGGCATTTAAGTGGCACCTAAGTAAGGCACCGAAATCCGCGTTGCTATTCTGTCCAGTAGATAACGGTTGTTAAGGCATTTATTAGCACCGGGTCTCGGACCCCATTCAAAACGGCGATTTTCGTCGAAAAGCAACTAGTTTGCAGGTATGTACTACTCTTTGGCCGGCTCGCAAGCAAGTGCAAACAAGTGTGTGCAGCGTGCATGTTGTTTTGTTTCCAGTCTAGCTAGATCCGGTGTGGTGTTGTAGTTTTTCTAACATTTACTAGTTGTTGTAACAGCATGTGAAAAAAACTACAAAGTTTGCTGGGCCAAAAAGAATGTTAATCTCGCGATAAAAAAATTTACGCCGTTAAAATGGGTTTGCGTTAACACCGTTAATAAGCGAAGGCAGGCAAACCCCATAACATCGGAGATACATTGCTGCTCCCTGCAGCTAGAGATATGTGTGTACAGTGATGCTGGGAGAAGCAGCTGCTGCTAAACTTGACGCAATCCCTATCTCTGACAATACACATCCAGCGACGAATATCAGACATGGCTTGTGATGTCAAAGAGCAGGTCCAGGACGTTGTTCGGGAAAGCCCCTTTCACGCCATTCAGCTGGATGAGTCCACTGATGTCGCACACTGTGCTCAATTGATGGTGTACGGTCGGTTTATGAAAGAGCTCAGTGTGCAGGAAGATTTTTTGTTTTGCGTTCCTCTACCCACCACAACAGCTGATGAACTTTTCAAGGCCTTGAATAACTTTTACCAGGCTAATGGCCTTGACTGGGGCCAGTGTTGCGGGATATGCACGGATGGGGGGAGGGCAATGACTGGCCGTCACAGCGTTCTCGTAAAACAAGTGCAGGCAGTTGCCCCTGCGGCTGTCTGGAAGCACTATTATCCATCGCCAGGCTTTGGCAACAAAAAGGCTGTCAAAATTGTGAACCTAATTAAATTGCGTGCCTTAAACGCCCGTCTGTTCTCAATCCTCTGCAGTGAGATGGGCGCTCACTTCCAGCAACTGCTCCTTCACTCCGAGGTCAGGTGGCTCTCCCGGGGCAAAGTCCTCACCAGACTGTGCGATTTGCGTGAAGAAGTCCTCCTCTTCCTCACCGAGATTAACTCCCCACTGGCAAAACATCTGGCAGACATGAACTGGCTTGCTATGTCTCTCCGACATCTTTGATAGGATCAACGTTCAACACCTCTCTCCAGGGCAAAGAGTGCCACGTCTTTTCCGCACACGACCAAGTGTCTGGGTTCAGGATAAAGCTGGACTTGTGGTGTACTCGTGTTGAACGAGGTTTGGTGGGAAAATGTTCCCAACCCTGGAGGATGTTGCGGAGAAGACAGGGCTGCCTCTTAACTCTGTCCAACCGGTCATCACTGCGCATTTGAATGGGTTGAGTGACAAGTATTTTGGAGAGGATGCAATGGGAAATCAGTGGGTGAGAAATCCGTTCTCTTTCCCCGCCACACCCCGTGATGGACTGAGCCTGCAGGAGGAGGAGGCCCTGGTCGAGATCAGCTCGAATATGTACTTGAAGCAGAGACTGGGAGAAGATTTATTTTTATTTTTATTTTTATTTATATTAGGACAATGCACATTAATCAACATTTCTGTAAATGCGCCAGTGTTAGCCAGTCGGCTAATTTTCAACTGTAGTCCTAGTTGCATGCAAGCAGAGCCTGCGAGAAATGCCGATCCCGCGTTTCTGGTTGTCTGTGGAGAGCGAGTTCCCCCCAGATCTCCACTAAGGCTATCAAAGTCTTAATCCCCTTCACCTCCACCTACGTATGTGAGTGTGTAGCCTGGCTGACACCAGACCCTTCTCAGTTGGAACTGAGAGTGGGTCTTGACAGAGTTACAGGTGCATAGCATTGGCGACAGCGACACAGGATATTAAACCTGTTTCTTTGAAACAGTAATTGTTTGCACTCCGTCACTAACTGACAAGTTCGCAAGTTCTAAGTTGAAGCACTAAAATTATTATCATTTTTAGGGGGGCTGAGATGAAATTTCATCTGAGCTCATAAAATGGGTCTAAAATCGCCACTGTGGACAATTAAATTGAAACTCAAAGTTGTGTAGTCTTGAATGCATAAGTTGGTTGGGCCATAGGGTTGATGCCGCTCTTGTAGTGCAAATGACGTGAATGGTGCATTATGTTTAATGTGGCTGAAATTGTTAAAAAATGTGATGTAAATATGTGAATCTGTTCGATCTGATAACATGCCTTCAATGCAGTTGACTGTTAAATGTTATGTGTTCCCGTGAACAAAGATCGTTGTCGTTCATTGATCAGAGAGCTGTCCATTGTGCTGATTTTGTTAGAGACGATGTGCATTTGCTTCAAATGTGCGCTTAAGGCCCAGACACACACCGTGCCGATTTCAGCCGTCGGGTGTCGTCTGCAGTAGCCGATTACACATATTAAGCATGTTTTGTTGACTTGTGGATAGGCATATATATATATATATATATATATATATATATATATATATATATATATATATATATATATATATATATATATATATATAAAACTATTAAAAAATAAAAAAAAGCTTAATTCAAGTGATTGTGAGTCATTTCTCCTAGCAGTATCCTTTTCTGAATATGTAACATTCATTGTGAGTTGGAATTTCTTTCATTATGAATACATACATGATATTGTTTCGTAATTCCTACCACTTTAAAAAAAAGTAAAGAGTAGACTGGGGTTCACCCTGCCTAAAGCTTGATATTTTTTTAAAATACTGTGTATTGAGTTTGCAGTGTCACCTGGTGTAAATGTGCTTTCAGAGGGCTTCTTCACACCAGTCATGAAGTGTTTTCCTGACAAACACTGGTCACATTTTGATTTCATTCTCACTGGCAACGCATCAAAAAGCAATGCTTGGTCAGGTGCCTTTGACGTTTGTTACTGACATAAAAAGTCTCCTTTGGCGTTATGTTAGGCTTGTACGAGATGAACTGCGCCTCGCCTGTAAAGTGGATGAGAGCAGGCAGGGGCAGCAGGGGGCGGTGACAAAAACCTGTGGTCAAGTCGGACATTGTACAGCCATTTCCAGCAGCCTTTAAGATGAACAGGAAGTCACAGAAACACTCACATCCTGTTAGGTGCAATTCTGATTCATTAAAATGTTATCAGAACCATATTTCAGCGTGTACACAGTCTCCAGTTGTTTTGATTATGACAGAGTAGCTGTCAAAATGCTCTATAGGCAATCTGTTGCTGATTTTATTGGATAACAGAATGTAGATGATCCGTAATCTGAACCGATTTAGTCTCTCTGACTTCTAAACGTAACTATCAACCATACAACATGTGTTCTGTACAGAATAAACCTTAAAATCAGACAAATATCAATTGAAATCTCTGCAATTCCACAACATTAAAAAGTTTACGTAAAACGTAATATTATAGAGTCAATTCTGAACCAGTCATGTGTTAGATCAGCTGAGAGCCAGGCTTTTCCCATCATGCCCTGGGTCTTGCAGTCAGTGGAGAGCAACTGCAGCCGCAAGTCGGGATCAAGTCGGACACAAATCTAACCGGCATGCATTGGGCGGAGATCGCCAGTGATCGATTCTGCGTAGACCTGGCTCATCTTAAACAGGCCTACAGTATTTAGACGCGCTTGGTTGGGACTCTTGGCGTCACTATTTGACTGACATGCGGCAATGTGTTGTTTGACCCATCCACCACCGCTACCTGCTGCTTTACGCAGCTTTTTCGGTCTTTCATACCACTAGCTACCGTTGACACTCTTAAAGTGCTCATATTATGATAATTTTCAGGTTCATAAGTGTGTTTAGAGGTTGTACCAGAATAGGTTAACATGGTTTCATTTTCAAAAAACACTTTGTTGTTGGGAGTCGCACATGTGCAGTACCTAGGTAAGGACAACTTCCAAGTCAGAAGCAAAGTATGAGGGCGTGCCACGCTAGCAGCTAGGCGAACATTATAACGTGTTACAAAGTGATGAGGGCTCGTCACGGTAGTAAAGGCTGGACTACAATAGAGCTGTTTGGAGCAGTTGGTGAACAGTGTTTTCTCTGAAAGATGGTAAGTCCCTTTGGGGTAGACTTTGGGCTTTTTTCACTTTGTAAACCTATTACATGCACAAAAAAGATCTATAAGGCAATAAAGGAAAGGGAAAAGCAAAAAGCATAATATGAGCACTTTAATCATAGTCATCTTACAGCACCGTGATCGCTGCGTCACATACAGACACTAAAGGGTGATTTTTCGGTATCTTATACCAAGAGCCTGCCAAGTGTTCTGTCTTTACTCACTTCTCCTCTCTTGTTTTCTTTTTCCCCTACCTCTCTTGTCATTACCTCTTGTTTCTTACTTTCCTCTCTAGCTTTTCTGACTTTTGTATGGAGCTGTGAATGTTCTATAAAGTCACTGGGTCTTCTGTTACGCTCTTCCTAAACCCTGGGAACAGTAGATAAGGAGGTGGAGGAGGTAGATCCCTCCTCAGGGTCTTTTCTCTCACACTCGCTCAATCTTAAACCCTATGATCTCCCTCTTTGCGCAGGTGCTCGGTTTCTCATTCACTTTCCTGCAATATACAGTATTTCTCTTGCATGTTTTCCCCAACTTTTACTTCCTGCCTTTTCATATCTGTTTGTAAACAATGTTTTTCTGTCTCCGCCCGCCCCTTCTTTTGTCTCTCTCATTTGTTCATCTTCCCCCCCTCTTTCAATCTTACTCTCTGATCATTCTGTAGCTGTGCCCTTGTGCTGTAAGCTGTGTGATGCTTCAAAAGAGCAACAGTAAGTCTACTTTTCTCCCGACGGCGACGTCTTTCTTGTTGAACACCAAGGATGTTGCAGCGAAAAACTTGGCAAAGGAGGGAAACAAGAGAGAGGGAAAAAAAATGAAAAGACAAAAGGACAGATTAAAGAGAAAACTCTGAGACACAAAAAGAGAGCGGAAATACAGAACAAGAGCAAAAAGAATCTCAAATTCTCTGTTGTGATGATATGTTTCCTTGGATCACAGCATGAGTGGCGCTCAAATGTCAGAAAGGCGAATAGTTAGCGTTGTCTTTGTTACAGAACACAACTGAATAAGTCATAAAAAGACATCTTTCATTGAGGGCTATCTGGAGTTCAACATGTGCAATTGCATCTCTACGGTACATGTCAACGTTTCAGCTCTAACTATGGAAAGATCGGAAAATAAGCATGGCCACAAAGGTACTTTTGGTCACCAATACAAGACCTCTGATATGTTGAATATGTTAATGTGTAGCCATCAAAAACATTTCAAAAACGTTTATAGGGCATCAATGTGGGGAGTAACAACAGTAGGCGTTGTCGGAGGAAACAAGTGATGGTGAAATAAAGCTCCATGAAGCTTCGTGAACCATTTTCTGTATTCAACCCTTTGTTGAACAGACAGCGCCATCAAGAATTGCCATTCCTTGAGCCTTTTTCTGGAAACAACAAACACCATCTAGTGGACTCAGAATATTAAAATAAATGGTTCACGATGCTTCATGAAGCTTCATTTGGCCATCACTAGAAAAAAATGTTCTGGGGACTCCCTGAGAGGATCTACCATCTAGGGAGCTCCCCCCAAGAACTACATACCTTCAAGGGCTTTTTTTCCTGTCTACATTCCCACTGCCAATAGGAACGTTAAAGTGATGAAAGTCCGCCGGTCCCTCCGCCTTCTTCCCCACCGCTGACAGACTACAACGCCAGAAGGAGAGGGGCAGTTACACATTTTCTGTAACCAGTGTAACATGAAAGCATGATGGAATTATCAGGTTAGCTAGCTAACTAGCCGACAGTTGGCTAGTTAGCTAATAGTTGCTAAATGCTAAACAGATCGACGTCGTCAGAACTACAATTGTTCCTAGTTCTTGCGGTGGGGATCATAGAAATAAAATTAATAGACGGGCCACTGAACTGTTTTCCGTGTTCATTTGCTTAGTGCAAAACAAAATTGCGATCGTTGTTAAATGTCATGGTGACAAAATGTGTCAGTGGGTTACTACACCAATTGCTTGTTTGTCCGTTACTGCAAAACCTCACCTCTGCAACTTTCCACAAGTCTGTTAAATATGTTGCTTTGGCAATGGTACACATAAAAATGGCTGCCGCCCTGACCATTTTGCTATGTTGATATTAATGGCACTGGCATTTCTATATTTATTTCTAGGGTGCGGAAACAATAAAGAGCAGGGTAGTTAGAACTATATTCTTAGAACTATGAAAAAGTTCCTCTGGTCTGAAAATGCCTATTATGTCTTACAGATGTTACCAATTTTTACCACTTTCCTGCTTGCAAAAACCAAGGGGGTAAGTCTCTCTCCACAACGCGTACCTCTTATGGCGCCATTTTGATGCTACCTAGCCCTCACCCACCGTTAGCATTCCATTGACTGCCATTCATTTTGACGTTGTTTATTTCTAAAGAAACACTACAATGTATAAAAGGCTCCATTAAAGTCATTTTTCATCATATTTTCCTCCAAAACAAAAAAAATAAAAAGAATTATAAATTGTGGGCTGAGGAAGAAGTAGAGAAAATGTATTAATCCTGTACTTGCACTTAAGTAGCCATTCATGCTTGCTGCCTCTGTACAAGCCCAGAATTTAAATTAAGCACAGGAACTACAAATGAAGTCCACATAATCTCTTGGAGTTTCTATATCTAAGCATTTCGAATCTAATACGTCCCCTGCCTCTCTTGGCTTTAAAGCAGTACTCCAAAGTTTGACATTGGGAGGTTTGAACTTGGCTAAGAACTTGGCAGAGCCACATTGTTCTATCCCATAGCCTGTGAGGGGATGTAAAAGACAGAATTGTTCATTAGTAAGAGAGTCAGCGGCTGCACACGACAGGCTGGATTATGATGAGAGACTGGAAGGGAGAAAAGGGGGAGGAGGTAAAAGCTGGCAGAGGGAGGATAGAGGGAAAGTGAGATGAAACAATTCCGCTTTTAGCACAGAGAACCGAAGTCACGCCCTTCTACTTCTGGTCCATGGGACCTATCTTTCGAAAAAATATTAACGGGAGTGAACGGGGAGAGGCAAATTCTTTTTTGTATCCTGTTTGAATTGAGCCATGCATTACAAATATGATGTTCATCAATTTAAAAGATATTTTTTCAACCGAAGAAAGTCTCAGTTTATTGTTAAACTCTTGAAGTATAAGTATAATACGTAATTAGAAAGACTACACACTTCAAAGTCGCATGGATGACGTCTCGCTGAAGCTACGATGCAGAGGATCTTGCTTGTTCTTTTGCTTATCTGCTGAAAACACTTCACTGGATAAAACACAGCTGGTAAGATAACGTTACATGTGTTGTGGAACAGAGCTAAGCTAGGTAGCTAGCGAGCAAGTTGAGCATCAAGCTAGATGACGTAAATTGTGTGAGACGAGAGATGTATTTCACTGAGCGGTTTCACACAAAACTAAGTGGTCATATGACAAACCTACAGATAACTGAGACTTTCTTTATCCGTTATCGTTATCCGCTAAGCCCATGGTGGCTTTAAGACATAGCGCTCTTCATGGGGGCTTGCAGTAACCAGTAACATAGCTCAAACACAGCGTTCGTGATTCGACTGCTCATGACTGTTTTCGAAAGATGGGGTCTGAATGTAAACACAAACTCTACTGTCTTTATAATCTATCTTTTTAATAAACTGTCTGTACACTTACAAAGTTCTCAATGCTTCGGTTTGCATGTAAGGACCCTCATTATGCTACCGTTTAACTGTGGTGCTATTTTGAGCCTTGTTAGTGGTATAAAATAATGATTTACCAAGTGCCCCGAAAGCTAGCGTTAGCAGCTAACCACAGGTTTTGCGGTAGGTTGTTTAAAGCTAGAAACACATTCAATTAGCATGAAAACATATCCCAGAGAACGGTCGACTCAGTACACATTATGTTATTAATCCCTAGGTTAATTTTGCTTTAAGGTCCCATGAGGTCCACCGGAAGGGCCATGACTTTGGCTCTCTATTCTGCCAACCAAGGTAGCTAACGCTAGCTGGTAACTTGGCTGTCACCATCTTGGTTTTTTGAAACCGGACGTGACAACTTTTGGATGAGGGGTGGAGCTGGGGAGTATGACACAGCTAAACCGGTGTTGTTTATGGTTGCAATGGCACAGTGCTAAGATAAATACTAAAAAGGGAAAGTTGGCAGCTAGCGCTAGCTAGCTAGTTTGGTTGGCAGAATGCTGAACAAGACATTTTTAGGCAACTAAAATGTTCCAATAAAAAGGTTTACTTACAAGGAATTTGTCTTGGTGGTTTGTGCATACATAAACAAACAAACTTATTAAACTTTAATATAAAATAAACACTAAATATAGAAACAAATATATATTAAAATAGCTGTTTAACATGAGAAAAAAAGAGGCTACAATAAGTCCTAGAATTACTTTAAGACCACCATCGTAAAAATAAGATATCTTTTGTCTGTTTATGTATGCACCAACCACCAAGGTAAATTCCTTGTAAGCACTTACTTGGCAATAAACCTTTTTCCCATTCAGATTATTTTTTTTATTTTATTTTCATGCCAGGGTTAAATGTACAAGCCGCATGCTGCTACATATGTTTGTGCAGCCATACTCAGAGTAAAATATTCAAGTATCAGATTGGAGGACGCTCCTCTTTACTTTGTCATGTACACAGAGCCTTGTTTGCGATCCACTTGTTCCAGTACTTTCAAACAACCCATTTTGTGTCCCCAGCCGAACTATACAGATAAAACCACTCAAGTTTATCACATGAATGGGCTAACAAATGAGTGTGAGTTGGGAAGAGCGAAACCAGGACAGGCGCATGTGATTGTTTCTCTTTTGTTATTTTTTATGATACATTAGGTCATAAGAAATTCTAGTTGTTCAGGTTTGGAACAAAGGTAGGAGATCAATAACATCCCCTCCCTGTGTGTAGTGTTGATAGCTCGTTTTGCCAGGCCAAGAAGAGTGCTCCTTCCTTTTTTCTCCTGAGAATAAGGAATGCAAACCGTAAAAAGACAGTGATTAAACACAACGCCGAACTTTTAAACTGAAGCACGTAGTAAGTCCAACAATGGGAAGCATGAATAGCATTGTTAGGGGCAGGGCAGGTTAGAGGAGTGAAGACAATGAAGGAAGGGAATAAGTCAAGCTGGACGAGCTCAGAGCCAGAATTAAATACCCAACCCTGTCTCACTCAAAAGCATACAAATAACACGGGTTTACACTTTGAAAAAACATGCAATGTGTACGCCAAAGTAAAATTCTTCGTGCATTATATACGTGGAGCGCTCCAATTGAAGTAAGGGAGACCGGTGCGTTTTATATGCACGCGGCTCGCGTCGCCACATTGTGTGTTATCGCAAGAACAGCGTCACACAAAAACAAAAACTAAATGGTTGGGTTTAGGAAAAGAATGCAGGGAAAGGCTTTAGTAACACAAGAAAGACACAAAAACACGGCACATTACCACAAAAACACGCTAATAAACGGTTGGGTTTAGGGAAGAAACATTGGGGAAGGCTTAACAAAAAAAAACACAAGAAAGTCACAAAAACATGCCACATAACCACAAAAACACGATAATAAACGGCTTAACAAAAAAAAACAAAGGCTGACAAAAGGCTGAAAATCGTAAAAAAAAAAAAAAAAACAAGGCTGAAAATCGCCAAACACGGGACTCGAACCCCGATCTCCCACGTGAAAGTCCTGTGTTTTACCCAACCAACCTCCTTACATGGTCCCACGTCCCTTTCTATTACAAACGCACCGGTCTCCATTACTGTAATTGGAGCGCTCCACGTATCTACTGCACGCACAACTTTACTTTGGCGTACACATTGCATGTATTTTCAAAGTGTAAACCCGTGTTATTTGTACGCTGATTTGAGACTGAGCTCAAATACCAGAGGGACATGCAAGACTGCAACATCATCTGCCTCACTGAGACATGGCTAACACCCTCGGTACCAGACCATGCAATTCAACCAGTGGATCACCTTTGAGTTCACCACAAGGACAGAACGAGGGAGTCCGGAAAGTCGAATGCAGCTGTCATCGTAGCCGGGGATTTTAACAGTGCTAACCTGAAGAGAGTCAGACATGACCTTCGGCAGAACATCACATGCCCCACCAGAGGAGAGAGAGCCCTGGATAACTGTTACCCTCCCTTCAAGTACGGCTACAAAGCAAATTCTCCCTCTGTTCGGCAAATCTGACCATGCTGCAATTTTCCTCATGCCAAAATATAAACAACGGCTAAAGCAGGAAGACCCGGTGCAAAGGGAGGAGACAAGCTGGACTGACCAATCAGAGGCCGCCTTACAGGACGCTCTTGACATGTTCAAGTGCAGCTCTGACGATATCAACATGTTTACCATCTATTATGACATCTGTTGTGTTCTATATTGCTATTTTTATGGATTTTATTGTCGTTGTTTTTATTGAGTCGGAACAGGTACACAATGAATTTCACTGCGTTTGTACTGTGTATGATTGTGTATGTGACAAATAAAAAATTTGAATTTAATTGAAGGCCCAACCATTAAATATAAGCAAACATTTCATGTTTAATACAGTCTGTGCCACAACTCCCAGCCAAAATCTGCAAAGCATAAGATTAAAAATACACAAAAGCGGCCAGAGAGCAAGACAGATGGACATGGACAGAGACAGATTGCCAAAGCATGGGTAAAGCCCACAGAGGAAAGAGAAATAGATGAACAGGGAAGCAAAAGTAAAAGAGATCAATGCTTTATCAGTGTTCCCAGACACTAAAATCCCTTTCGGCTCAACATCAAGATAATTGCAGTTGCTGCTGTTTTTTTCTGAGGCGCTGTAACAATTGATTTTACAGTTCAATTAATTAATATATTTCCTTGTAATTGCAGACTCATTCCCACACACCATCTATGGATATCTTCACACAGAGAGGTTTTCCTTTTGTGCAGTAAAGAAGATATAGAGAGGAGGGGAAAGAGCATGAGAGGAAGTAAAGAGGAAGATGGAGAAAGTGGTATTTCACAGCATTGGCTATGATTAATTTATAATTAATGCTGCATTCCATTTGGGTGTAGCAGTTCAAACATCTTGGTATTGTGCATGCCTGCTCTCTGGCTTAGTGGCACATCTAAATGGAACATAGCCATCATAATGTTATTGGTTAGTTTGAGCGTTTGCTGCTATGACAATTCAAAATGCATTGAAAAAGACAAAAAGGTGGGTTTCACCTCACCACCTCACCATCTAATTTGGGTCATGGGGAAGGTAAACGCTCCTACATTGAAAAAAAGTAGTAATTGGAATTTTTATATAATTTAATTTGTAATGTGCCTTTTCTCTGACCTGGAACTAGTGTTGCAGCCCTCAAGAAAAACCAGAGACAGGAGTCTGTTGTGTTTGTTTAGCAGGCTGTTCTGTCTTTTCAAAACAGAATTACCCCTCTATCTTTGTTTCATATTTAAAACCATCATAATTACAATATGATGTTATTTCTTGATAATGCCTTAGATATTGGTATTGAAGACATTAGGCTAGTCTTCGTTGGATCAGGAATATCTTGTAAAACAGATGTGTCATAGGTGAAGGTATAAACTATGAACTTCTCAAAATTAACAAAGGGGTTCCACAAGGCTCAATGTTAGGTCCTTTCCTCTTTACAATTATTTTTAATAACCTAGGCATGCATGTTAATACTTGACATATCTATGTGTGCACCTGCAAATTATATTCAAAAAACTGGACATGCAGGATGATTTTTGACTTGATACAAAAACGTTTAATTCCCCCTAATATGCACGTTTCAACAAACTACGTGGTTTTAATATTGATAAAGTTTCCTGTGCTGTCTTGATATGTAGGACAAAAGTGGACAATTCTCTGTTTTCCAGACCTTTATCTGTCAGGACAAATGATTGAGTGTCTGTAATTAAATTTCTGGGTCACTACATTACAGATCAGTTATCTGGCTATATCTGGATATATACAGGTAGCCTTGCGTATTATATGCCCAAGCTAACATGCTGGTAAGAAAATTCCACATGAGCACGGATGATGTCAAAATTAGTCTGTTTAAAGCATATTGCACTCCTTTGTATAGGCTACTGCTCCCTTATGGACTAAGTTTAAAAAGGCATGCATGCAGAAGCTTAAAGGAGAATCTTAATCGTTAATCTTGATCGCTATAAATATGCGTGTACTTTCGATTGAAATAAAAAACGAATCAGTGCAGGCAACACGGAGTAGCTGCAGCTACGTGTATGAGCTTCCACTGAATTAAAACAGCAGTTGTCGGGGCAAGTTTTAGAGTGCCTTTGTGCCTCTTAACAGACATAAAATGCAATTAAAATGCCTGTGCAACATGAACAGGGCCCTTAAGTGACAACAAGATGCGTTTTCAACTCAGACATTGTTTAAATTCACCTACCCTGGTCCCTGTCTCGACCCTGCCGGTAGCTGCTAGCTGCCGTCCGGTGAGTGTGTTCATCCAGGCTTCTGTGATAATCATCCCAACAACAATCCACGGAGCAGCGGTGGTCTGGCTATGTCCTCCAGAGGATGAGTTCAAAGTTCGCTGGGATTTGGTTTGGTGGTGTGTTCATCCAGGCTACTGTGATAATCATCCCAACAACAATCCACGGAGCAGCGGTGGTCTGGCTATGTCCTCCAGAGGATGAGTTCAAAGTTCGCTGGGATTTGGTTTGGTGGTGTGTTCATCCAGGCTACTGTGATAATCATCCCAACAACAATCCACGGAGCAGCGGTGGTCTGGCTATGTCCTCCAGAGGCCGAGTTCAAAGTTCGCTGGGATTTGGTTTCATGCTAATCAAATGTGACCAGTTTTATCACAAACCGCTAATTACCTTATAACGCTAGCCGTCGGTCCCTACATGTAAGGATGAAAACTTGAAGTTTATTCAATTCAATTCAATTCAATTTTATTTATAGTATCAAATCATAACATAGGTTATCTCGAGACACTTTACAGATAGAGTAGGTCTAGACCACACTCTATAATTTACAAAGCCCCAACAATTCCAACAATTACAGTAATTCCCTCTCAAAAATAGGTAATTGAGCACTGTAGTGGTTATGACCATATCAGTGACTATGTAACTACATGGAAACGGGACAAATGATGTCTGTGGCTTGCACAGTGATAGCGTTATTAGCTGTAGTCTTGCGCTGAAGTCCCGTTGTAGCAGGAAAAGGGAAACAGTGTGCAGATCGCTCCACACTACCGTTTTTTTAGGGGGGAATAAACTTCAAGACGTGACATGACTAAGGTTGGGTATCGTTTGGGTTTTTTCCGATACCGGTGCTAAATCGATACTTTTAAAACGGTGCCGGTGCCTAAACGGTGCCTGAACCGGTACTTTTCAATAAAGTAAAAAAAGAAAAAAAAGAAAAAGGGTAGTAAACAACAGTCAGTGACTTGTTTATTGCTAAGGCCATGGTCAAAAAAGGCTACCTGTTTTAAGTAAACACACCGTCTGTGTTGTTTAATTCCGACAATGGCAGCTGCAAGTAAACACACCGTCTGTGTGGTTTAATTCCGACAATGGCAGCTGCAAGTGAACGCACCATCTGTGTTGTTTAATTCCGACCATAGATATAAACATATATCTATGAATTCCGACAACGGCAGCTGCTGCGCTGCAGAGCAGACTGTTACATCCCGCTGTTGAAGTCCTCCACAGTGAAATACAGTCACACTTTACACTGTTTAACGTTAGCTGTCAGCATTTTAACCGTGTTTAATCCAGCTGCTAGCTAAAGATAGGCTAACGTTACCTGCTGTCAGGTGTAGTGTAAAGTCAGGCACTGAAATGAGGCACCGAAACTTTCATTTTTATTCGGTCTCGTTACTACCGTTTACGTCGGCACCGGTCCCCTATTGGCACCGCGTTTCGGTACCCAACCCTAGACATGACCTAGTATAAGTGTCTTTTATAGAAATGCAATATTGTCTTTTTTTTATTTCTCTGTACTGTATGTATGTTGTATGTCATGTCTGTGTCTTCTGAATGGATCTCGAGTCTGGCAATAAAGTTGATGATGATATCTTGTAATTTGATCACTAAGCTATTTTTTAAGGGTCAAGGTCAAATGTATTAATAGAGTACTTTAAAAGCAACCCGGGTTTGTTCTGAAGTGCTTTACAACAAACACAAAATTACTTATACATGTATAAATACAAAGCGCAAACTTTAACAATTTACTTAAAAAAACAGTACAATGACACAAATATTAACTGTGCTGTAGAGTACATTCACAAAATCATGGACCAGTGACATAGGTCTTCACAATAGAAAACATAGCAGGCATACTCAGTTCTCAGGAATATAAGTAGCAGCGTCTCTGCCATATGTCGGCTGCCAATGATAGCAGAGACAGTGTAGTACTTTGCACTTTTTGTACATTCTCACTGAAGGTGGAAATGGTTTTATACTTTATGTCCTTTACTATGGGGTGCATTATACTGTCATGACATGCTATGTACATTCCTTTGCAAGAGGAGTCACAAGATTCTGCTGTCCTTATATTTTCATGGATATAATTCCAGAGTCTTGCTGCAGCTCCTGAGAAGGCCCAATCTCCAAACAGTTTTTGATGAGATCATTGGATGGTTAACAACTCTTGATCTGTAGATCTGAGGGGCCTAGCTGTACTGTATGGGGATAGAAATTCTGGAATATAGCTTGGGGTGAGACCGTGCAGAGCTTTAAACAGAGGAATCTTGTAAGGAATTCGATACAGAACGAAGAGCCAGTGCAAAAATCCTAGTACAGACGTAATATGTTCCCTTTTTTCCCATTGGCATAGGAGTCTAACTGCAGCATTCTGTACAAGTTTTAAAGGACAAATCCGGCGCAAAATTAACCTAGGGGTTAATGACATGTGTACCGAGTTCAAAGTTCGCTGGGATTTGGTTTCATGCTAATCAAATGTGACCAGTTTTATCACAAACCGCTAATTACCTTATAACGCTAGCCGTCGGTCCCTACATGTAAACCAAAGCATTGAGAACTTTGTAAGTGTACAGACAGTTTATTAAAAAGATAGTTTGAAAGACTGTACCGTTCACGTATACAGGCGGGCGCCATCTTGGGAAAACAGTCACGACCAGTCGAACGCCGTGCAACGTGAACTGAACTGTCACTTGAAATCGCCCATGGTCCGTGGTTTCCCAATGGGCCGATAGGAATTACGTGTGTGCAGTGTAATTACATGGAAATGCATGAAATATATATAGAATGTATATTAAAATATATGCACGGCGTTCGTCATTCGACTGGTCGTGACTGTTTTCCCAAGATGGCGCCTGCCTGTATATGTGAACGGTACTGTCTTTCTAAACTATCTTTTTAATAAACTATCTGTACACTTACAAAGTTCTCAATGCTTCAGTTTACATGTAGGGACCCTCATTATGCTACCGGGGAAGTGTGGTGCTATTTTGAGCCTTAATAGTGGTATAGAAATAGCGATTTCTTTTTACTTTAGCTGTGCCCCGTTGAATATTTTTCCAAGGTTTTTTGCATAGGGTCTGATGTGATTGGATAACTGGGTCACATTGAGATGTGTTAACTCAAACTGGGCATCTTTTATAGAAAAAGGAAGTAAATATATACAGTAAAGAAATTAAATCTACATTTTCTTTAAATTCCTATTAATTATAATGGTGTAGCTTATATGCACAGTTCAACTGTATCCATGTCACTTGGCATCCTTACAACAGCATCCAACAGGCTTTGTCATTCCTTGAAATAAATTGCAAATACATTACAAACCTGTTTAGAGGTAACCTTTTCTAGTACAAAAAAAATTAGCAAAATGGAGGACAAACTGTTTACACTTCAAGGCATAATAATGTTCAATCCAACGAACTAAAACCAACAAAACAATGTGACCATACATTTGTAGTTGTAACTCTTGGATGGGTAAAAGGACGGCTTAATGATTGCTCTTTGCACACATGAAGAGACCAATGCTATAAATGATGTTCAATCTCCTACACCTCTGGGCATAACTCACAGGAACAAAACAATAAAAAAAAATAATAAAAACTGTCATTCCCTATTAAGACTGCCTTTTTTTCAGTGCATTCAAGAGCTTTCATTCCAGCCACAGACCTGTGATCACTCATGGGTGATGTTACCACCCAGGCCTTTGTAATAACTACTGAACACTGATGTGTGTGACTTTATAGCCAATAAGCAGAGGGACTCCCATATCCTTCATGCGAACTGTGGTGCACCTCCACTCTTTTTCCTCCTCGTCTCCCTTGTGTTTATCGCTTCCCCCGCATTCATCTTCCCATCCCTCTCAAGGCCTTTCCCTCCACCCACTCCTCTCTTGACACCTCCGCTCTTTCTTACTTTCTCTCTCTCTCTCTCTCTCTAGCTGCTCAAGCTGGACATTGACGTAAGATCCTCAGTTAGCGACAGCCCACCTCTCCTCCCACACACACACACACACACACACACACACAAGACACACACACACACACCTTTTTCAGAGCCCACACAGACACAGAGCACGACTTCCTTTCAAGTCTTCTTTTAATTCAACAGAGTGCTTGAATATGAATACATATCTCACTATTCCACATTCAAAGGTGCACATTCAAAGTCACCAGCCTGACACTCAAATGGGAACATGATAAAGTGGTGCATTACATAGAACAAAGACAATTATCTGAAGTGTGTAGTCACACATTTGTGGAGAAAAGGAAAAGATGAACAAACAAACTTATGGGCAGAGGGAAGAGGCAGCATTCAAGTCTTTCTTTTTTTACCCTAAAAGAGTGAAATCTGTGTGGCTTCCTTTCATTTTGCCTAAATTCAAGTCAACCCGTGTGATAAAATTGTATTGCTTCAATTGTGGTTTTGATAGAAATGGAGTGAAGTGCCTTTTTCTTCTTTATTAAGTGCCTGTTTCTAGAAAATAAGCTCAGCAGTATTGGAAACAAATTGAATTGTCTCTCCCCCCACTGGCAGAGACCTCTTGCTTTCATAGCATCAAATCACATAATTGAATATGACATTCAATTACTTATTAGTGTGTAGTTTTTTGCCCAGTGGGCTACAATCTGCTACCAATGTCAGTCACTTAATCTCACTCTCTTTGGTTTTTACTCATTCCAATCAGCATGAACACTATGTATAAAGTACTATTGTAATAGTGTGAAAGGCTTACTGCGGTCAAGCAGTCGGGGGGGGCGCAGGGCTATTCACAGACTGGTCCGAAGAGAGAGAGGGACACAGAGGGGCTGAGTGATTCAATGTGCTGTGCTCAGCTCCACAATGAAATAAGATTTTACCCATTTTAAATATTAAAAAAATAAAATCAATACGTGGCGGTTAAACTTCGATATTGTGTTGTACCGCCATAAATAAATCAATATACGAAACACTGAGTACAGACAGAATTAATGTAAGAGAGACCCTTTGAATGCTTTGTTTCTCTACAGTTGCAGCAAGGTTATGTTGATGCCTTGCAAATAAATTGCTGAAAGACAGTCCCAGGAGGTGTGGTACTCATCCAATATACAATTCATCGCAGCAACAACAACAGCAACAGCAAAACAATGGTTTGGAGGAAGAAGAAAAAATAATTAAAATGTGACTGATGGGTGCATACTCTTAGTTAAAAACACTAGCCACACACACACACACACACACACACACACACACGACAGACACACACGCACACATCCCCTGGAGGATGAACAGGAGTAAGAAACAACTATATTACTCAGCTGTTGAGAGTGCACAATGACAGTCAGTCCTCCACTGCCACCATGACTCACTGCTCATTAATCAAAACCTTCCAGATTCAAAGAGAATCCCCTTCAGTCCAACACCAGTGATGAATAACCTTTTTATGTGGGATTGTGTTGTGTTCTTTACCATTGAACATTGTAGTATAGCCTACTTTATGTTCTGTGACTAAATATCAGGTAGATGGAGGCATGCACTACCTGCCATTCGGCATGGTAAGATGGAAAAATCCATCCCCATGGATGTGAAAATGTAAGAAAACTGTAGAACATGTTATTGTGGCTTACTAAAGTCATATTTTAGAATGTGTAGATGATTTTAACTAAATTCTGTAGATGGGCATTTGATAACACTCGCTGTTGGAGGATTTTAACCCCTAATATAGTGAACCATCCACATTAATGCAGTCTGTGTGTGTTTGTTTTTCTGTTTGCCTTTCCTAACCTGTCCACCAGGTGCCCACAGTGTGATCCCTGCATACCTGTGGCTCATTACCTCGTCAGTCTTTCTGACCTGCTTCACCAGCTGCACCTCATCTCATTCATTATTAGGCACTGTGTGCAGGCAGTGTTCTCCCCAAGTCTTTGGCAGATTGTTCAAGCGGCTCTAATGTTCTTGCTGCCTCCTGACTTGCCAGTCTATCTTAAGGGTAAAAATACGTAACGTGACGAGGCAAGCAACTAATGTTGACCTTACACCAAACGACTTTTCAAGCGATTCCACTGTCACCGGAAGTTTTCCAATACCGGAGTGAAATCATGAGAGTCCTGCTAGGGTTGGGGCTCGCTCCCGTCATCTCAATCGTTTGGAGTAAGGTGGCCATAAAAGTCTTTTTCCCGTCTTGACGTTCCGACTAAATCAAACGTGGTTGCTATTATCGTTTTAAGTCTTGGCAGCGAAGTTAAATAATCTGAACATTGTCAACAACCAATGGGTGCATTCCCTCCGGCACCAAACAGGAAGCAGTAAATGGCTATAGCCAGTGATTATGGTTACAATGGCGCCGCGCTAAACTGAACGCTGAAGAGGGAACGTTTTTCAACCCTTCTGAAGCGAGTCATCCAGCGGAGATCTACCGGCGTGTAAGCGCGGACCTCTGGGTACTTGTGCCGTTCATCTGCATGTACAGAAAATCTGCCAAGATCTCCTGTCTTTACATATTATGATAGATAGTCTTTAGATGTGAGATGGTGTCAGTCTTAGATCTTTTCAGAGTCTTCTAGTGTATAAAGTACCTGTCAAAATGCTTAAAGTTTACTGCTTGTGTCTATTGTTGTTGATAATTCGGCTCATAGGGAGACAAATATGTGCATGAGCTACTTATTATTGGAGTGCTATTTCAACAGTAACATACTTAGCTGCAAATTGCTATCATTAAAAGTAAATATGCAGGTGTCATGGTTACCGTGCCATGATTTTCCACCCCTTTCAGATCACACTGTTTCTGCCCTGAGGATAATAGCGGGCTCTCTCTCTATATATGCTTTCAAGATGGTCCAGTGATAGAAGGCAATCATAAAGTCATAAACCACTGGCATTACTTGGTAGAGATACACGGCAGACTACGCGTTGGACCCCAACCAATCATAGCTTGCCCTCTCTCACGACTAGAGGTGTTGAAATTAATCAAATAATCGATGCATCAAATCGTGGACATGGGCGATGCTGCATCGATAATTGGCAGGCTCATAATCGATTATTTCTGTTTACAATTTAATGTAGGCCTAAACACATTTCCGTTTACATATTCTGTTATGTTTTGTACATTCAGAAAATGCCATGTGCTCAGTGCTGTAGTTTTATGTATCCAGTTTATTTAGTATTAGAGCACTGCAGAATGTTTTGTTTTTGAAGCTTGAAAAGCTATGAATTAAATGAATAGAAAAATTTATTTGACGCATCGTGATGCATCGAGATATCGAATGGATTTGAATCGCTGACATGATGATCGTAATTGAATCGAATCGGGAGATCAGTGAAGATTCACACCTCTACTCACGACTTGCACATTATGGTAACATAGGTGATCAGGACAGCTCGATCTCACAGAAATATGTGAAATGAACACGACCTCTTTACAATGCATTGTGTGGTGGCGGCACATTATGTGTTAAAATTACGTGGCGGCACCATGGAAACAATACCAATGGAAAGTCAATTAGGATCCTTTGTCATGGTTGACTGGTTCAACACAGCCCTGTCTCAAAGTCCACGGAGTGAGGTAGACGGGTTGGATGGATGGGTCAAACTGAACTTGCAACTTTGACCCATGATGTTCATGTCCTGTGTAAAAGTAAAAGTCAACATTGTCTTTTTTTTAACTTCCATCCATCGCCATCTGCTTATCCTGGGTCGTGGGGGCAGCAGCTCCAGCAGGGGACCCCAAACTTCCTTTTCCCGAGCCACATTAGCCAGCTCTGACTGGGGGATCCCGATGCGTTCCCAAAAAAACGTTAAACACAACAGCCCAAATGTTTTTCCTATAGCCTCAACTAGGCAAGCACTCAGGGTGTCTCTTTTTTAGAATCTGCATACCTAATTTTGTGAAACCCATCTGAATTATTTTGATGTAAGGTGAGGCCAAAACTTACTGTGGCACTAAAAAATGTGTTAGTAGCCTATAATGACATTGACAAAGAAAGTGTATTTAATAAGGATTAATCAGCTCATGCTGATACCAAATGCATTTTCAAAAGGTTTTTATCAGTGCCTATTACAATCCAGCATAACTGCGCATCTCCAAATCACATTGCAAAGTTGTCCCAGACTGGTCCAGCTCCTTACTCACACTGAACTGTACCCATCAAGGTCTGCTTACATTTTTTGGGAATCACTACTGCTTATATGACATAAGTTGTATAGAGTCTTTAGTGTTTGTGAGGTCTGAAAAATGTCCTCAAACGATGTCACTTGAGTCGTTCGAGCTAAAATACTAAAAGTTTGAAAATGAAAATAAATATGTAGGTGTTGAGTGTTGAGTTAGATAGAATTGCGACACTTACCAAACCTCTGTACCCCCCTCCTCATCTTTGCTAGGCTAGCTGCACAAGGCTACATTAGCCACTACTGGCTTACAGTTGCGTTGTGGGTAATGTCGGCTGCATCAATTTTTAACCTGTTTGTTTGAAACTGTCCATTGTGTCCAATAATGTTATAGGAGTGTGATGCTAAATTGGTGTAGTAATCTTTGACATCGCCATGCTGCAGATTTTGGACAACACTGATTTTCACGAATAAGGGTCTTTCCTCTGATCAAGAACCCTGAATCGCTTGTTTGCTTATATTTATTCAGCTGAACATACCCACAATTTCCAATAAAGGGCTCTTGCAATGGTGACTTCTTTTTTTCAACAGCAAGAACTCATTAGGTCCTTCGGAATAAGCCTCGATATTCACCTTTTTTCCACGATGAGACATCACATTAAATTTGACACAAGTTTGATAAAAGTATCTTTATCAAATGGCAAAGCAGTCCTTAGAAATGTAAACTTTTATTAAGACTCAAGTTGTCAACATTCCCCATGAATGTGTTTCAGTCTTTTTTTAAACAAATAATTAAGTGTTGAAAGTTGACTTAGCTGGCTTGCACCACGTTCACCAAATTCACACTTGGCAGCTGTTACACTCTGCATTTTGTTCATTTCCCTCCCCAGGCCATATTTTCTCCAGCTGGTGCAAAGAGTCAAACTGGCAACTCTCAGCTTGTGTGCTCTGTTTTATAACCTCAAGACCAATAGTGCCACATGTGCCATATGCTTCCTGTTAAATCGTGTGGTAAAGGTGTATCTTTGATGAAAAAGCGCTTTGGTTGAAAGCACACTTTGTCATTAATTATAATTGGATGAATGGTCAGGTTATTGGCTCCAATTTGTCTTCCTGGTTTTGAGATAATGAGCCTCTTTCTTTATGTTGCTCAATTCACTAGACAACACACACACATACGCTTAAACACACACATTCACACTAGTCATACACATTTGTATACATGCACACATGCAGTTCACATGCGCTGCGCGCGCGCACACACACACATACACACACACACACACACACACACACACATGCTCACTCACGCCATATATTCACACATACGCCATTAAGTTAATTAACTAATACATCTTTTCACGGTCTGGCCATATCTATCACAGTGGATATAAAGTTCCGCACAGGAGGCAACAGACAATGGCCTGCAACGACAAAGAGTTTTCAACAAACTTATCTTGTTTCTAAGGGGAGCAGAAGAGAAGGACACAGAGGGAAAGAGAGAGAAAATGAGATGGTGGAAAGAGACAGAATCCGAGAGATAACACACACAGAGACACACACACACTACCTGCCATAGACTGTTATGTCTCTACTGGCAGTTGCACAGTGCAGTCCTGTGCCTACATCACAACTGGTTTATTGTAGTACACTGAGATAGCTTGACACAATGCAGTGGTACAGATGGTACGTGTGTGTGTGTGTGTGTGTGTGTGTGTGTGTGTGTGTGTATGTGTGTGTGTAAGTAAAAGGAGGGTAACCTGGAGGTGTTTTGCATCAGTACTTGAATGTAAACTGAAGAGGAGCCAGCCAAATAAGGCTTAGGAAAAATGAAATATTTAAAGAAACGGAAGGGAGGGAGTGAAAAAGGAAAGACAGAAGAAAGGAAGGGAGCAAGAGGCCAGATGTGGAAGGAGAAAAAGAGAGAAGGAATACAGAAAAAGAGGAAGTTGGATTGTCTATGTTCTGAAAGTATGTCTGTTGTGTCAATGGAGCAGCTACAAGGTTTGCAGCTTCATTCAGAAACAAGCATTTTAAAAGTGATTTGCTTGTTGTCTTGCAGACAGACATGACAAAGTATTTAATTAATTCAGACTTTTTACAAATCGGCATCAAGATGTTATTTGGGCATACTTTTTATATGTGTTTATTGCAATTAAATCATAGCAAAATCTGTACCTCAATTAGCGCTGGAAGCAGCAGTCATCCAGACATGAGGTTACTTCCTGGAGTAGGCAGTGCAGCTCATGCTTTATTCTTCTCTGGATGATGTTATTAATCCAGACACAATGTCATTTGTTTGTATCTGGGACTTCCACAACAGGTACAAAGCAGTACGTATCTGGGACTAACACAACAGGTACAAAGGAGAAAAAGTGATTATTTCGGCCATATTGATGACGGAAAGAAACGTTGTTGGTGCCTACAGCGCTACACTGGCGAAACGCGAGTAAACACAAATGATCCCAAAATGATCCTGCGATAAAACTCATCTGAGTAACACAATGCCGATATTCATTTCACCTAGGTGTAAACACTAGCCTGGTCCTACCAGACTCATACATTTCATTAGTACAGAGAGTCTGGCCACTCTCCACTGACAAGTGTTAACTTCCTTGAAGGCGGGTACTCTGTTGAAGTTTAAAACTATTGGATCTGCCCAGAGCCACTCTGGATCTGCCATAACCAATCGCTAACATTTGGTCTGTCATGCGCATGTGCAACAAGAGGGGAGACCGACAACAACTATCGGCTTATATTTAGCATTAGCATCGCTAGCGTTAGCCTTAGCCAACTCCTTCACCACTAACTTAGATCTAACTTTTCCCGAACCCCGTGGGGAGGAGGGCTACAACATCATGGCCACCAACACAACTCAGCAAATATTGTTCTTGCTCGGGCTTTAACTTCTGGATATTCGGCAGCGTTGCCACAACGGACCGAATGGCTTCGCTCGCATCTTTCTAGCGCACAACTTCAACGTCATCATTCTCAGCCACTCCCTCAGTTCGTTGATTGGAAGGCCAAATATTTGGCCGGAGAAAACCCAAGAAAAATACCGCAAACCCAGACGGAGTACTGAAGAGAAATGAAAATTGAGCGGAAGTACGTAGGAGGGCGGAGCCAGGCTTTGTAAAACACACCGTTAGGAATGGTTTTCAGTAATGATGATTCATGAAGCTTCATGAATCATTAGTTGTATTTGTTGACCCAACTAGTTGGCACTTTTGGTTTAAAGAACAAGGCTCAAGGAATGGCAATCCAGTCTACTTTCAACCCTTTGTTGAACAGAGAGCGCCACCTAGTGGGCTCAGAAAATTAAGAAAATTGTAGTTTTTGCTCGGTTTTCCCTTCTTTTTTTACAGGTTAATGGCATTGACACTAAGGGCCCTAGCTTGCACCCGGCGCAGCGCGGTGCAAAGCCCGACTCAAGTGTCTTTGCTATTTCAAGACCGTCCAGCGCCCACATCGTTTAAATAGCAAATGCACCTGCGCCCATCTTTGCGCCCATAGGCATTGCTATCTTGAGGCAGCGGAAAGTGATCGCGCCATTGACACCCAAAACACACCTATGAATTAATGAAGACACTTAAGTACAACCCTTTTGAACCATGCGCCTGGCGCACGGACCCTTTTTTCTGCCATCAAACTAGCAAAAGCGGATTTGGACATGCCCTAAACGCACCTGCGCCATGCGCTTCACGCCATGCACTTAGTTAGTTAAAATAGGGCCCATAATGTCTCAGATAGTCTTCCAATATATTTTTATAATAGAGATAGCATAGAGAGCAAAACCTCTTCTCAAGTCTCCAAAAGTCTAAACACATTTTCTGCTTTACACACATTTTGCAATTCAAAATGGCACTTTTTAAAGTGTTCTCTGCATAACACACAACAATCTGACATAAAGTCACATGTTTGCCATTTCAAAACACTGCCATTTTAAATAGGCTAGGTTTGTATATTGTTTCTGTGGGTCGTGTAGATTTCTGTTCACTGTTGTGTATTATTTCCGTTTCCTGTTTTATTTTGATAGTCTGTTTTCTGTCTTGTCATGTCTAGTTTTACTTCCTGTGTTTTCCCACCTTGTCTGATTGTCCTGCCCCGCCCTAATGTGTTTCACCTGTTGTATCACCTGTTCCTTGTTTGCGCATCACCTCTTGTATTTAGCCTCTGTGTTCCTTTTGTCTCTTGTCAGATTGTTTTGTGTCCGCTTGTGTCCCTGCCTGGCTAGTTTGTATGTGTCTGCGTCAGCTCCCTTCAGTTTTCGTGCTCCCTGTTTTTTTTTGGATACCTTTTTTGGTTTTTGCTAGAATTTTTTTTTTGGTTGTTGCAGCTCACGGGACTCCCTTGGTTTGTTTTTGTGTTTAATTCAATAAATCGTCGTGTTCAACCTTCTCCTGCCTGCCTGCCTCTCCCTGCATTTGGGTCCATTATCCCCTGCTCCTCACAACATCATCGACCATGACACCTGCCTCTCAGCTGATCTAACAGCTGATTGGTTCAGAATCAAATCAACATGATGATGTTTATATATATATATATATATAAACTTTTTTTATGGATTTTGAATTGGAGGGATTTTACTGTAACTACTATTTGTCTGATTTAAAGGCTTATTCTGTACAAACCATATGTTGTGTGGCTGATAGTTACGTTTAGAAGTCAGAGAGCCTAAATCTGTTGAGATTACGGATCATCTACAGTGTGTTTAATTAAAATCAGCAACATATCGCATGTAGAGTATTTTGACAGCTATTCTGTCTTAATAAAAACAACTTGGGACTTGTGTACAAGCTGATGTATGGGTCTGATAACATTTTATTAAATCGGAATGGGACCACAGTGTTTCTGTCACTTCCTGTTCAGCCTGAAGGCTGCTTGAAATGGCTGGAAACTGTCCGACTTGACAGCGGATTTTTGTCACCGCCCCCGGCTGCTCTCGTCCACTTTACAGGCGAGGCACAGTTCATCTTGACCAAGCCTATTGACACTACATGAGCTAATTGGCAAATACATGTCCCACCTGGCCAAACACCTCAATGGTTAATTGTTACCACTTCAATCAGGAAGTAAGCACTATGAAAAGACAAATTTCTTTTTTGCACATTGTTGCAATTTTCTTTTTCAGTTTACTGTTTTTTGCGAGCATATTTTTGTTGAGTCCAATGTAAATATATCTGCTGTGCATATGTTGCACTTGTTTGACGAAAAATAAAAAAATAAAATGTTTCAACAGCGTGTGTGTGTGTGTGTGTGTGTGTGTGTGTGTATCTGTAAATATTTCTGTGCATGTGAACAATCTGAAGAATTTTCTACAATTTGAACTGTTTTAGTATTATAGCAAAGCATACTGTCTTTTCATTATTGAACAGTGTGTAGTTGGTTAGACAAAAACCTGGTAATATGAATGAAGTGTGTGCCATTTGGTGCAAAAGTTTGATTTTGAGTTTGGGTGTTTGGTTTTGTGAATTGTGTTAAGTATTTTGAAAAAAACAGCCTAGTTTGCAAAATTGTGTTTTAGCAATTGGAAAAAAAACTGTAATGACAGCAAGAAGGTGTATCCATGGAGAGAGTGAGCAGAACAAGCTTTGTTGGCCTACTGTTCTTCACATTTTTGCGTATCCCCATGGAAAGTAATGCTGCCCTAGCAACTAGCAGTTTGTGTTTGTACTGTATCCATGAATCTGCAGGCAACAGTCACTGCCTCATTTTTGATCCTAAAGAATATGACATTCGATTACCAGGCAAGATCTCAAGTTACTGGGAGCGTCTTTTTCAATGATTTCTAAGCAGCATTTTGGATGTTTATCCCCCATGAACATCAGAGACACCGCTATTGATACTGCATCTGCACTTGAAAGGTTAAGTCCTGCTGATTCCAGGAGAATGTTTGTTTCGATTTGGCTCTGAAGAGAAGGTGTACGCGAGCTTGGTCACAAACTACAATAATCCCCTAACTTGTTCCCACGCTCTTTTATTGGCAAAATGTTCAAGATTTCAACACTGGATGAATTAAACTTACCGTGAGAGTAAAAAGTAAAGTAGCTATTTTTGGCGGTGTACAGTGTTGTGCTCAGCACCAAGGACACCACTGGGAACACATTTTCATGCTTCTGTCACGACTCATCAATCTTCAATTGTCTCCTAATCAACAGGCACACAGGCAGAGAACAGCCTGTGAGGCAGCATTGCTGCAACAGTGCTTTTGTTTTTTAGGGCAGCATTTATTGACACTAAAACTCACTATAAAACACAGTACTTATAAAAGTTCTTTCAGACCATGGTGCTGTAAACTAAGACAGTAAAAGGGAGTATTTAGGTTTGTTAGAAACACTGGACTACAGTGGGGCCACCAGTGGTGCCAGCAGGAAAATGTCAAAACTTTGTAGGAAAAGTCAGAGCTTTTTAGGTTGACGATGAGTTAGTTGACTGCTTTGTCCTCCTACACGGAGGAGAGAAATGCAGCAGTTGTGTGTGGGCTATAGCAACAGAATGGCTGGTAAACATTGGTCTAAGCCAGTGTTTCTCAACGCGGGTGGTACAGCCCCCCCCCCCCCCAGGGGGGCGTTGAGAGGATGACGGGGGGCTGCTGGAAGCAATATTTTGGAAAAGGGGAGCCCTTGGCCCCCCAAGGCGAGTTTACACCAAAGATTCACAACAATACCAGTTAACACTTTAAACTACTTGCAAAAAACAGTGGTCTGCAACATTAAAACCTGCCAGTTTACGCCACTGCAACTTGGACGAGACGGTGTATCGTAAAACCTGTCTTTAGTGTTTGTCTGCTTCGTGTGGCGCAGCTCCGTGCTGCCTTCACGAGAACGGGTATGAGTATCATCTTAGTCCTATGAACTCGGTACTGCAGTGTTTATAAATCGGTCTTGTAGTGATTTTATTAAACATTAACAATCATTAATCAATAATCATTTATCTTTAATACGTTTATGAACATAGCCATGATTTTTTTTTTTTACAATAGTAGGGCCTAATCATTAACATTAATATTATTAATATAGCCTACATCTTATTTGATGGGGGGCACTGCATCTAAAAAGGTTGAGCACCACTGGTCTAAGCAAAAGACACATTGCAAGTCTATAATGAGACTTGTATCATGCGAGTCTCATCCACATTTGGGATAACATTTTCATTTTCATGGAACATAGACAAGCCTTATGCATGTTCCTATTTATTTGATTCTACCATTATGCAAGTTGTCTGTCAGTCCAGGCATCTCTTTGACTCCTTGCCATTTAGCCACTCACTGTTATTTATTACCTTAACTTTCACTTACAGATGATCATATTTTCATTGTTTATTATCATTCATATTTCTCTGTCATACTGATAGAAATAGTTTGACATCTAGGCTTTTTTGTAGTGATGGCCAAATGAAGCTTTAGGGAGCTTTGTGAAGCATTTTCTTTATTTTCTGAGCCAACTAGATGAAAGCACACTGAATTGCCATATCTTGAGCCTTTTAAACCAAAATGCACCAAAGTTTGAGCTTTACTTTCTGCTCACTGTTAGCAGTGCATTCAACAGAAATTTAAAGTGCCCATATTATGAAAACAAATCACTTTTTCTGGGATTTGGGGTGTTATTTTGTGACTCAGGTGCTTCCACATGCATAAAAACTTTGAAAAAAAAAAGCTGTTCAAAATCGGCTATTCTAAGTCACTGGCCGAAACCATAGACATTATATAATGGACCAACAGACCCCGTTGCTCTGGACGGAGACCAGTGAAGGATATTAGAAGCACTTTTTCTGGTGATGGCCAGATTTACTGCGCAGCCTCCAACTGAGAGAGACAGCGTAAATGTGACGTGAGCAACATGTCTGAAAGTTGGAAGTCTTCTGGTAGCTGTGCCAAGAGAAATCTCAATCATTCCCAATCTTACAGAGACGGAGAGTGGAGGTATATGTAAGGAGATAACATGGGCACAGGCTAATTAATGCTAACTAAAGTGCTAGTTAACATTAGTAATTAATCCTAAAAAGCTCATTTAAGTCGAAATTTATCCTGTACTATACGGTAATTCCTCTACTATGTGACACAATCGTTAGCCTATTTTTACAAAAACGTTTGCTATGGAGCCATAACGTGAGGTACAAGGTAATGGAGCCTTTTATACATTGTTGTGTTTCTTTAGAACTAAACAATGGACAAATAGAGTCTTTAAACGCTTCAGATGTAAAGTTATTCGCTGTCAAGTGGCGCCAAAATGAATGCTAGTCAGATGAATGCTAACGGGAGGGGATGGCCAGGTAGCAACAAAATGGCGCAATAGGAGGTTCGAGTACTGAAGCGAAGCTTACCCCCTTGGTCGAAACGATGGGCCTAGGGGGCTAACCGTTAGCATGCTAGCGCCTTCTCAATGGCAAAACACTGCTACAACACACACAAATTCACCCTAATCTACAAAATAAATTGTATAGAACTACTTACATGTCCCTCATCTGCAGGTATTCCACGCAAAGTTGGAAGTGCGTCCTCGTTTAGAAGAAGTCTCCCGGCTAATCCTGCCTTGTACATGCCGAAGTTGGAGAAACAGCTAGCTAGCTCATGTAGTCCTTACCTAACTACTGCGCATGTGAGACTGACAACAAAGATCTTACAGAAGTTGAGAGGCCTCACTCTGTAGCTAAAACAGAGACCTGACACAGGGTGAAAAGAGGAGCTGCAGCAATGTGCAGTACAACAAAAATATGGTGCTTTTTGAAAATTCAACCATGTAAACCTATTCTTATACAATCTCAAATTACAATTATGAACCTGAAAATGAGCATAATATGGCCACTTTAAGCATGTGGATTGGATGTTTCTTACATGAATGTGTTAACTTCAAACCTTACATTGCATCTACACAGGGTTCTGTCTGATAGAACAGGATGTTTTCTTTTTCATTAATGATTCAAACATGACAGTTTTGTGTCCGTCCGAGTCATAGAAGTGCTTTAACTGCCTAACAATGTGTATGGAGAAAATGAATGACCTGATTGATGGAACTTGTACAATATCTACACAGCAATGTCATGGCTCACAGCATGTCTATTCATTGGACTTTATATGTTGGTATAACAGAGTCTTTTCCCAGAGACTTTCCAATAGTGCCCCATTAGAGTGCAATGATTCAACTATCCCATAAAGTAAGAGACAAGGGGTCAAACTCTTTAAGCCTGTGCAGCCTTTTCAAAAAGTGATTTTGCAAAGCCAAAACTGTGTTAGAAAAGTTGCAGCAAAGGCCAGATGACCCTATTTCAAACTGCTACTCTGGCTCAGGATTTAAAAGTTGATTTAATGGAGAGAAAAAGACTGAAAACTGATATACAAGTAAAGTAATACCACTATATAAATAAATATTAAGTACTTTCTCGCAGACACACACACACACACAAACGAATATTAGTCTTGTAAGGACTTGCGATCCTCTGTGATACCCATTCAACACAGGTCAGCCTGCAGTAGAAATGATGGGATTAGATTCAGTAGCTTATCTTGCCATGAAAATGTAATTTGAAAGTAAACTCTTAGACATGACACAAAAGCCTTTCATTTATTCGCTGCACGCAGAGATACCAAGTGTGGGTATTCTTTACTGTAGTGAGCGGCAGATGATATCCTTGAAATACACTATAACATGTTATATTACAGCCTTCCACGCAAGCAGGCATTCAGTCCAGCTCTAGGATATGAAATTAGGATGTAATATGATTAGGGAAGGATGTAGTACAATGTGATTTAATTTGATGGAGTGGGCTCAAGCCAACGAGAGAGAGAAGGAACAGGGAAGGTCTCTATTCTTTTGTGTCACATGATGGGATCAGGTTTTTCTATTAACGCTATAGCGATGACAGCTTTACAATGCCATCTGTTGGCGCTCAAACTCAACTGAAGGCAGGAGATAAGAGCTTCAGCCTTCTACCTACAGCTCCGCCCCTGCCTGGATCTCTCTCACGCTCTCCCTTTCTCTCCGATTTTAAAGTGGATTTGTTAGAAAGAGATAAGCAGACCAGCCAGCGCACCCTGTTTTAATTTCCTCTCCCTCTCATTCCTGGGGGGTCTCTCTCTCTCTCTCTCGCTCTGTGCATGGCTCCCCTTACTCATTCTAAGGTTCTTATATTCTCCTACAATCTTACCGTCTTGCATTCAGTCAGCAACCTGCTGCTCTATCCTCTGCTCTAAGTCCTTTACTTTGACAGTTATTCGTCCTGGTTTCTGATCCTTAACTGGACTGGAAGACAGGAGATAAGAGGGCTGGCTTGTTTCCTGCTGCTAGATCCTGGATCATTCTCTTCACTGGATTTCCCTCCCTCTTGCTCTCTTTTTGCTTTGCTAAACAAAACTGGCTTAGAAACTGAAGATTACATGGACAAGGTACCTCTTTACCCCTGGGATCCCCACACCAAATAAATACACACAGAAAAGCACTTTTAAGAAAAGTTTTACAGAGTTGTCAGGCTGGAATAGCTTTTTTATTTAAAAATATATTTGGTATATTTTAATGAGCCACTATTATACTCCTTTTAAGCAACATATTTGTACTCTTGGGGTCTACTAGAATAGGTTTACATGCTTTAATGTTCAAAAAACATGTTTCTCATAATGACCATTGCTGCAGTGCCTCCACCTGAAACACTCTGTCAGAGCTCTTGGCCCGGCTTCCTGAAAAGCCCAGTCTGCTCTGATTGGTCAGATGGCCCACTCTGTTCTGATTGGTCAACCTAATTCCGACAAGCCAATGGGTGGGCTGTGCTTGCTCAGATTCAACATGGATTCAACATGAATGAACGAGTTCTTATGTCCTTTCGATTTCTTACAGGTTGAGTCGTTGTTGCCCATAACACGCTAGCATTCTGCTAATGAATGCTGATTGGTCAGTGAAGGACTGATTGGAGTGAAGGATACGATTGGAGATCCTGCTTGACGGCATCCGAAGCAGAACCAGAATGTCAGAGTGAATATTTCGGCGTGGTCTTTAAAACATTAGCAAACTCTTTCTAGCATGTGTATTGACAGGGAGATTCTAACCTGTCAGCTGTGTTGTCGATGCCTCAAGAGAACAAAGGAAGCGACTCAGAGCTTGCCGGAAAGCAGTATCTCTGGCCGTACGATGCGTATGATGTCATTGACATTTTAAAAGGCTTTTTAGAACAAAAAAGCCACTTTAAAAAAATCTAACACCCAGCGGTGTGTATTTACTTAGCCTCCCCTTTTGAATCCAACATTCAAATTACTAGACAAAAAATGATATCCTGATAAAAGTGGATTTTGAGGGGTATAACTCCATAGAGTCCCATTCATTCTGCACTGGCCTGTGAGCCCCCCCTATATGGAACTCTGGTGGAACTGCAACCAGTTCAGAAGCCGTAAGTAACGAGAGCGTGGAACTTCTCCCTTGTTAGAAATTCTTTAGCAGCACATGAAAACTGGGCTGGCTTTCTCAATCAGTGACATCACTAGTTGAGAAATTTTGTACAGGAATGTTGGCGAGGCATTTTTAGGCAGTTGAGAACAAGTGTATACAGTTGAATTGCATACATACTGTACTGTGTACATAACTGTATACTTTAGGGATGGCGCTTAGAGCTATGATGAACACTAGTTTATGTCCAAGCCCTATCCTAGTCTAAATTGCCACTGCTTTTTTACAAAAACGTTTAAATCACTTCTTAAAACCAATTTTTATAGACTTGCTTTATGTCATGTCATGTTTTTGTTGCTGTTATCATCTTTTTATTGCTTTATTTTGAATGAATTTGGTCTTGCTTTGTATGGCCCTATGATTGGCTAGGATGAGTATCCTTGCTTTTGCCTTTATTCTGTCAAAGCACTTTGTAAACTCTGTTTTTTTAAAAGGAGCATTAAAGTTAATATTATTAAGTGATGCCCAAAGCATAGATGAGTCCTTATGTAAGCTACATGTATTTTTTAGTGTTTATGTATGTGCATTTGTAGCAACATGAGTCACTGGCCACTTCTTTAACAAATGGACGGGTGTACCAACACAGGATTTCGGATGTACATGTTGACACAGCTTATGTAACACGTTGAATTCAGTATCAAACAATCACTTTCTAATGAGCCACAAGATTGGAAGCACAGCTGAATGGTAAGAGAGAGAGAGAGAGAGAGAGAGAGAGCGAGTGTGGTTTTTCCTCCGGCTACTCTGTGGACAATAACCTGTTTGAACCTGGCTGAGTTGTTTTTACTGAATACTGAACACGCTTCCAAGGACATTTGCTCAGAGGAGAGTGGGCTGTTTCTGAAAAATCGTTAAGTGTTTTAGAGTAAGGATGTAATACAATATTTAAATGATAATTCCAGTTTATTACATATATAACTTGGGTCATATATGTGTGGTTTAAGCTGTTGCACTCGATAAGCTTGTTTCTGGTATCTTCTAAAAAGTCACACTCAGCCAGATGATCTAGTTAGTATTAGATGGAATGAGGTTGAAGAGACACCGGAGTAATGTTATAGCGTAACTTGTTAACACTGCAATCGGCACACATGATGTGATTGGTCACACTGATTCCATTATTCCTATAATATTGGGAGATTATACGTAAATATGTCTGAGTGAGCAGGGCCGTGGTGCAGGGCCGTAGAAAGTGAGTTTTTTTTTGTTGTAATTTTGGATGTCTTTGAACAGCATTTCAGTGACTGTTTCAGATTGACCGTTTGTAAAGCCTCCTTTTCTTAAACTGGGCCCTGAAACAACACAAATCAGAACACATTCAGAAGGTATCAAACTGAAATAACAACTGTTTGACTTCTTCATTTAATGCTGTAGGTCGCCTTATCTGGAGGGAATCTGAACTCATTGCTGCAATTGAGACATTTTGGACCTCCAATCTCACCAGAGAGGCCTGCAACAATTACATAGACCACTTGGACAAAGTGATACCGGAGGTCATTGCGTGATATTAGAAAATTCATGGTAATAAACGTATATGCCTCCGGCTAACCTGCTAGCCAGGTTAAAAGCTTCAGTGAGATTAAGGGTTCTGTAATTTATCTATGTTATGAGTTTTTGGGAAAGGTCTTTAAGCACTTAGCTTCCTACTTTTACCAGACAGCAGGAGGGCTATTAACAAAACAAAAGTTTGGATTGATTACAGATGTCAAACTTACAGAAGCATATTGCTAATATAAATAATAAAAAAGGGATCAGTATCAAGTCATAACGTGACAAATTTACTGGTATTACAAGATGTATTTGACATGTTAAACGTGCAATGGCGCTCCAGAATTGGTTCCCACACCTTCAATTAATAAGTCACTTAATCTGATTTGCAGTTTCCTACATCAAGTTTCATTCTGCAGCAGAAGCTATGAGTTCAGTGTCAGGGGTTAGTTCATGTCTTTACCAGCAGGACAGTCGAGCAGCTGTGATCCAAACTGCTAAACTCAGTTGAGTGAAATGAAGAAGTAACAGTGGAACCACCTTCTTGGAACTTGTAGGGTTAAAAAAAAAACTGGCAAATCCCACTTTAACCCCCATTCATAAGAATACCATAATTAATTAAATATATTGATGCATATTTTATCCATTTAATTCGTTGCCCACGCGGGATCTCCAGTTGCTTGTAAGTAAACAGAAGCACATGGCTAGTTATGCAGGATGAATGTTCTATTAATAAATACCAGTCTATGATTTATAGCTTTCATTTATGGACCTTTTTCACAGCAGACATTTTGACTTGTCATAGTAGGAAAAGCACAGCTGAAATTGATAACCTTAACGATGGCTCAATTCCATCAAGTGTCCCAGTCAACCTGTGCTTTTCCTACTATGACATGTCAACATTTCTGCTGTGAAAAAGGTCTATGGAGTATTCCATGCAGCTGAAATATTGGTAATAAGGTTCATGTCACACTTGTTACCAAAGGTTTTATGTTCAGTCCCTCCAGGATTTCGCGGCCTTTTTTTGAGATTGTTGCGGTCCAAAATGCCTGATTTCGCGGGAGCTTTTGTAAAAAATTGCGATAAAAGTTTTTTGTATGTTTGTTGCAATGAAGTTGCGGGAGACAGTGAAAGTTGCAAAAAAGTTGCAATTTTTTTTTATAGTTCTTTAAAAAATTAAAAAGGAAACAGGTTTTGGGGAGAATAAAACTATCTTGGGCTGAGTTTTCCTAGTAACCTTACCAAAAAGGCTCAGGATGCTGCAAATGTTGGTATAATATGAAAATGGCTGGTGGATTTAAGACAAAAAAAAATAATAATTTATTGAATGAATCAAATTTGAAAATATCTATCAGTGGCTTGTTGATCTTTACATTGTTTCAAATTTCCTAACCTGGCCTGGGACTCACATTCATACAGTTTGATAAAGTACTGACTTTGACTTATCATTGCACTTACAATAACGAGCGTAGCTGTCCTCAATTTAGGTCATCGTGTCATCTCATCTTTTTCTCCTGCATCCACCGTGTGTGTTGTTTGTGTGTGTGTGTGTGTGTGTGTGTGTGTGTTGTGTGTGTGTCTGTGTGTGTGTGCAAGCGTCAGGCGCGGAGGGAACGGAGCAGTAGCCCCACCCGCTGCAGAGAGCCGACAGCCAGGTTTGAAACGGCAGCGACTTTTAAATCGTTAAAGTCTAAATCGTCGCACGTCTTGCAAAACAGTTTACCCCCGCTTTCGTAACGACCATGTGGATACTGTTTTTCATGGTCCTTTGCTGTTATTTTTGTTAGTAAATGTGAGACGTTGGCAGCACACATGTCTGCTAGGCATGCTGCTGCATCTTCTGAACAAAACAAGGAAGTGAGTTTGCTGACGTATGAGGACGCTTTGCAGGAGACCGCGATGATTGGTCAAAGTTGCAGAAAAGTTGCGGTGATTGGTCAAAATTGCGAGTCGAACAAAAGTCGCGGTGATTGGTTGAATTCGCGTGAATTGGCGCGATCGCGACATCGCGAAATCCTGGAGGGACTGTATGTTGTTAAGTGGGATTGTTTACTGTAGGACAGGAAATTCCTTAATTGACTTGTTCTTTGTCAATCTTCCTGGCTAGCGCTAGTTTGGTTAGCATGGTGTAACTGAATGCTTAACAAGACCAAAATGTTCCACATAACTTCAATGAAGTGAAAAGACACAGTGAGAGGGTCAAAGTTCTAAGACAAAACCCAGACACCCTAAACAAGTTCACAGCTATTTTAATGTACACAGCCATGGATAGCATTGCTAAACCAGTGGCTAAATCTGTTCGAAATTAGAAAGAATGTGGTTTAATGCACTTTGGCTGGGTCTGGCTTTACTTTCCAGACCCAGAAGCCACGTCCGTCCCCTGTTTTATAGATTATGATCATAACACAAATGCACATTATTAAATGAAGACTCTTGGATGTGTAAGTTTACTGTACAGTGTCTCGTTTCCAAATACTTTCATGGCGTTCCTCAGTCTACCGACAGGTCAACTGCATCTTGTCAGCTAACATGTGCCACCTGGTTGTTGTGGTGTGCACAGCAGCTACTGCAGCTCCTACTGAAAAAATCCTTCACCCTGTTCACTGACCCCACGGCAGTACCGAGCGACTACTGCAGTAACGCGTGAAATAAAAGCAGACATCTGTACATACCCCATACATTATTCACGGCATTATACAGACTATAAGGTCTACATTTACAAAAAAAACACAATTGCACAGGGGACCTCATGTGATTTACAAATTGCCCCCCCCACACACACACACACACATCTGTGTTTCATGTTGTGCATTTGCACGGAACAAGCAAAGTCTGTATTTTACTCTAATTTACTGACATCATCATGATGTCAAGCCAGTACGACCTTGAATCACAGAGATGTCAATTTGCACGGGACTTATTACACAACCTCTGTGTTTGGTGAAATATGGTAGATAATTTGCAGTGGGCTTTTTACTTGACAAATTACGGACATGGCAGATTCGCACAGGATTAAAATCACAGTCAACGTCTGCAATTATTACAAATTACTAGAGGTCCCCAGATAATACTATTCCTGTGTGAATAGGGCTAAATTTGAACGATCCAAGCCCAATTCAAGCCTGGGGGAAGTTTGAGAAATCGCAGCCTGAAAAGAACCAGTAGGGTTCCAGTGAAAACATTTGGGTATGTAAGAGTGGATTTGCCATAGTAGGGGTTGTGGTTCGAAAGCCTGGCTCCTCTTATCCATTAGCGAACACTGACCAAATTACTCTCAATGTATGTGAAAAATACTAATCCTGTCCCAAAGCTGACTATATTCTATAGCATCCCCAGTCCATCTGCTTCAGTTCTGTACCAGTGCCCATATTTGTCCATTACTCCAGAAGTGATTAATGAAGACACTGATAAATGACTTTATCTAACACACTTCAGGCAGTACTAGAAAATTGGAAGAAAAAGACATAAATTAAGAGCGAAATCATTTTGATGTGTAATTACATGCAACAGTAACTATAAACAAAGTTTTCAGATCAGAGCAAGTGTTATGTCTTTCTCTGAAAAGAAAAAAAAGATCATCCGTTAACCTGTTTTTTTGCTGTTCTACATGATACAGGGACAGGAAATGGGGCAGAAAGGAAAGACGGAAAGATGAAAAGACAAAACGTTGACAGGGTTTTGTTTTTGAAAATGGACATTTTTGGCATTAACCCTTCTGAATAACAGCCGTACAAATGGAGTACCTTAAGTGACAGAGAGCTGGGTGGAGAGAGTGCTTTCTGCCAAGGAGGAACACACACTCACACAGTGGCCGGTTGCAGGCTGCTGGGCGGTCTCTGGGCAAGGTAACAAACAGCCACACTTCACTGCTGCAGCACTGCCAGCAATCACTAATCAGCCTCTGCCTGCATGAACACTCGCTTTCTGGACCAGAGAGGAAGGTGACAACGTCCCCCCCCCACCCCCCCGTGGCGTTCTGAATTGCTCCGGTGCCATGAGCAGCCCCAAGCGCTGCCACTGTTGGACTTCAGCAACTCTGGCTTATTACTGTGAAAATTTGGTTTTGTGTAAGTGGACAAGCCCAGGGGAGTGACTGATGAGTGTGAGTGGGATGTAAGAGATGTGGATGAATGGACTCCATTCCCTTACCTGAACTGTGTCTGGCTGCCTTTGTGTTTCTACAGGAGAATCAGTCAAACATACAAATTATAGAAAGGATGTTGTAGTAAAACTTCCAGCTCACGAACTCATGCTGTGTAAGCTGAGACAGTGGTACCCCGGGTCTCACTCAAGTCAGTGTCCAACATAACAGCAGTAGGTCATAACCTGTCAAATGGTACGTGTCCATATAAGCGATGTTTTCATGGCAGGGATCGCCCCGCCTCCCAGCATTGCACGGCAGTGCACGGCTAGCCACCATCAGTTATCAGTCTGCACCTTATTGGGCAATTGCGTCACATGGGGTTCCTTTGGAATACTTTTATTTTACGAAAATAGTTCGGCAACATGTCTAGGCTATGCAAATGTTGAATCTGTCTTCATTTCAGATCAACAACTGTCAGTTTGACCAGTTATGAAAGGGGGCGTGATTTAATCATAGATGACCCATGACAAAGGAACTCTCTGCTGAGTTCAATGATAGCTCACACAAGACTCTACCTCCAACGCTTCAAAAGTTATGAAAGGGGATGTGGCCTGACTAAGTGGGCGTGGTTAAAGTATAGGGGGCGGGTTACTATCACATGTAGACCACACATAAGTTTCATATAAATCGGATGATGTTTGTCATACAAGGCTGATTTCCTGTTGCCAGCGAGGGGTGCTATGACCAAAAGTCAATATTGGCCTGTAGATGTCCTCAGGCCTGGACCCTTGTTGATTGTGGGGAATTTCAAGCATAATGGACAATATACACTGTAGTTACAGCCACTTTCTCGTTCATCGCTAAACACTCCAAATGGCCGCCATGCCACGCCCACACGGCCATGCCCTATGACGAAAAGTTTTTCTTTTTAATATCTTTTCATCTTGAACGTCTTAAGATGGTACAGACCAAATTTGGTAGTCGATCGGATAAAATCTCTAGGAGGAGTTTGTGAAAGTATGACGTGGAAATGGCCAAAAACGCACTCATTCCGAACTTTCAATTCAAAATGGCGGACTTCCTGTGGGGTTAAGGGTATGGGTCCAATGAGCTTTTTTGTACGTCATGACATGCTACATATGTGTACCACATTTCATTAGTCTACATAAAACGTACTGCAGGGGCTCAATTTTTTACATTTTGTAGGGGGCGCTAGCGAGCGATGTTTTTTCACGCCTATCTACGAAACCCTTAAAATATCAAATTTTACACCAGGCCTGATGCGTGTGCAGAGTTTGGTGAGTTTGTGAGTATGATAAGGTCCCCAAAAAGGCTTTTCATTGCACGGAAGAAAAATAATAATAATTCCTTCAATTCCAATAGGGCCTTCACCGCTGTTGTTGCTCGGGCCCTAATTAAATTAGAATAGAAGCTAGTGATGTCCAAATAAAGCTTCACGAAGCATTTTCCTTTCTTTTCTGAGCCCACTAGATGACGCTTTCTGTTCAACAAAAGCTTCAAAATACACTGAATTGCCATTCCGTGAGCCCTTTTCTTCAAATCAAGATCGCCATGTAGTGGGCTCAGAAAATAGAAATAAATGGTTCACTTGCCATCGCTAAGAAAAGCACAACAAATGCAGATACCTCC
This sequence comes from Perca schrenkii, assembly GCA_025617405.1. Taxonomy (NCBI): domain Eukaryota; kingdom Metazoa; phylum Chordata; class Actinopteri; order Perciformes; family Percidae; genus Perca; species Perca schrenkii. Next base: position 32,156,786 of record CM046796.1, read on the forward strand.
ATCCAGGGCACAAGGCCTTACTGAGTCGATTTATGAGCATAAGAATAATGTGAATCATATGCTTTGTCTTTTGAAGACACCGGACCTCAACACATACACATAGGGAAGATTCTGAAGTAACGTCAAATAAGGAAAAATCTTTTGTTCATCTCTTCTACAGTTTGAACTTATTCACTTTACAAAGAAAAAGTTTTTTTTCTTTCATGTGACACCATCAGAATCTAATCTGCGGAATGCCATGAAATCTGCAAAGCATATTAAACCTGCATTCAATTCTTTTTTTAACACAAAAACAAGATGTTACCATAACATTGACATGTTACCACCACGTTGTTTTTGCTGAACATGTTAGCAAACAGTTGTCGACTTACACATCCAGCAGACATGGAGCAACATGAGCTTTCATTCTGAATCAAGTTTGACCGCATGGTGGCACAGTGGTTAGCATGTCTACCTCACAGCAAGAAGGTTCTGGGTTCAAACCCAGGTCGTCCCAGGCCTTTCTGTGTGGAGTTTGCATGTTCTTCCTGTGCTTGTGTGGGTTTGCTCTGGTTTCTTCCCACCGTAAAGACATGCATGTGACTACAGTTGAAAATTAGCCAACTGGCTAACACTGGCACATTTACAGAAATATTGATTAATGTGCATTGTCCTAATCAAAATAAATAAATCTTAAGTTTCTGGTAGCCTGATAGATGTACGAAGTAAGTCCAGCATTCACTCTCCTTTCAGCTCAGTTTTGGTCTCTACCACCTGTAAGGGAAATATCTGGCTCTTCAGCTGCTAAATGTTCTATTATATTTATCAGCTATTTGTCTGTGTCATGTGTCTGTCTGCTGTTTGTTGCTAAACAGGTAGTGTACAATGGGTTATTAGAGCTTTTTTGATGAAAACAGTGGCCTGCTGTGGCTGGACGAACTTGATGAAAGCAGTAAGAATAAATCCAAATAGTTAGTTGCAGATCATAAAACTGAAACATTGAGCTTAAAGATGCTGAAACACTCCAGAGTTCAGGGGGAACTGCAGATGGGATAAAGGGCCGTGGGTTTGCCATTACGAGCAACTCCTTTCACATTATATGTAGTTATGTGATCCATTGTTAATATAAAAATAGAATCAGTGCATTAATGCATCCGTAAGAGATAAAGCCTTTAGTTGCCAGATGATCTTCACTTTAGTGCCACTTTCACTCTCTCAAACTTTACATGTTTAACCCAACTGCAATAAAAAAAAAAATGTTTAGTTTTAGTCTTATGTACCACAGTCTGGTACATCAGACTCCAAAACAGGACATAAGCTACCTATCACAGTCAGAACTGCCACAGTCTAAACTACTCAAGCTGTAATACATATTTCAGGTAAAAAACACAACAACAGAATATTTAATAACGTGCAAAATCAACTTTAATAAAAGAAATACAGCTCTGGGTTGATCTCACAAATCCTGGATGTTCTTTTTAGATCAACACACGGAATGGTTTCATTCTGAACCATATAGACCTTTATCCTTTTTCGGAGAGGCTTTGCTCTTTGAAATTCACCCCACTATTGTTTTCCAAAAGACACATTCTATCCTCAGAAACATGTCTAGATTGTAAGCAAAGACCTGAAGATGACATTGCACTTTCATTTAGACATTTTCAATAACTTTGCCAGAGATGTTTAAGTATGAGGAACTTTTAAATGCTTCTGAAACTGTGCAGTGTTCCATCTGATGATCATAAATGACCTGTAACAGCAAACGAGACTAACTGTGAAAAGAACACTATTTTTTATGTAGTTTTTATGTCTTTGGCAGGGTGTGATTTTTCTAGCGAAGTCACAAAATGATTTACAGCAGGTAGACGGCGCTACAGAGCACACATTCTGACGGGTCATAGATTTTGGTGTAAGTCAAGTCAAGTCAAGTTTATTTATATACTACGTTTAAAACAACCAGAGTTGACCAATGTGCTGTACAAATTGAAGTGCACGGCACAACAAGTAAAATCAAAGCAAAAGGGAGTCCATAAAATAACACCAATAAAAATAAAATAGCAAGAAAAGCAAGAAAATACAGTACAACAGAATTTTAAAATAAAAATAAATAATTATTAAAATGCTAAAAACCTCTAAGAGCAACCAAAGGCCATTGAAAACAAATATGTCTTGAGATGTGTTTTAAAACCAATCAATGGAGGGGGAACACCTGAGACAAAGTGGAAGATTATTCCAAAGCTTTGGAGCTGCCACAGAAAAGGCACGATCTCCGTTACCCACTAACCTCAATCGAGGAACAGTTAAAAACAATTGATTCGAGGATCTAAGAGGCCTGGAATTGGAGTAGGGGCTTTGGAGTTCTGAAATATACTGGGGAGCCTGTCCTAATGTCATCAGAAGACAGGATGGCCTCCGGTTTAACAATATTGAACAAGAGTTGAAAAAAGCAACATTTCACCACTGAATTGATCCGCTTCTAGAAACCAAGTGATGAATCAAAGATGAAACCAAGATTCCTGGCATGGGCGTGCAGGTTAAGAGACAGCGGACCCAGGTGGCTTGCTATACTCGCTGTGGAGTTAGGGGGACCTAAAAGAATCACCTCTGTTTTGGAGTCATTCAGTTGTAGGTAGTTTTTGGCCATCCAGCATTTCACATCCTGGAGGCAGTTGAGAATGGATGTTAACACCGGAAAAGCCTGTGTTAGTGGGTATCCAGCCAGGTAAAGTGAAGCAGGAGATTTCTTTTATATAGGCCTAATTGTATTTTTATTTTAGAAGTTATCTGTTGTAGTATAGTATGGCTGATAGTGGGGCAGGGCCATCCCAGAAAACAAGGAAATTAAACAAAGAACAACTAAAAGCTAAATGAGGCGACCGCTCTACCACTGAGCAGTCAACAATACAATACAATACAACTTCCAATCGGAAGGTTGGTAGTTCGATCCCTGGCCCTGCAGTCCCATGTCGAAGTGTCCTTGGGCAAGACACTGAACCCCGAGTTGGGGAGTGTAAATGTGTGTGAGTGTTTATCTGATGAGCAGGTGGCACCTTGTTTGGCAGGCTCGGCCACTGTGTGTGAATGTGTGTGAATGGTTCCTGTACTATGTAAAAGCGCTTTGAGTAGTCGTTAAGACTAGAAAATCGAACGTGCGCTGGCACAAGTCCTCAAGCCAGGCCTGTTGTCAGTCTCATCTACCTGAAGATTCCGTGATTTTCGCATGGCAGCAGAAGTGTAATCAATCATATGGCCCACCTGCAATTCGTTCACATTTCTTGATAGGATCCAGTAAGCAGATCTGTCTGTGACAGTCCTCATTTCCCTGCACTGGAGTCGCTTCTACTTTGTAAAGCTGGGCCCCACATGAGTGTATGTCTCTGCAACACCAGCCATGCATGTACAGTGAGCTGAGAAACTTCACCAGTGGAGCTGATGATAACCCAAGCCTTCAGAGGAACTGCGCTGAAGCGCTGTGAGTGCATGACTGGTTTCACAACAGAACTGTAATCAATGACAAATCATGTGAACAAATGAATAAAAGACGAGTAACAGCAGCATGCACACATGCCTAAAGGATCGTCTTTTTATTCAGGCTAACCTGTGAAATCATGTCTTCATCAATTTCTACTCCACATGACCAAATACTCAACATATTTTTCACTGCAAGTTGAAAGATAAATGTTTTTTCAACAAGGTTGATTATATTATTATATTATAGCAGATCTTTATTAATAATGCGACTGATCAAACCTATGACACATTATCACATAGCTGAATGTTTTTGGTATTTTGTTTGGTTTGAAGCTACAGTTAGTAACTTAAAAAATAAGTTACTAAAAAACCTAACCAAAAAATTACTTTTTGTCATATTTACTTAAACTGTCACTATATCCTGAAAGTGCTGCATGAATCACATTCCACTGCCTCCTCCTGGTGTTTCTAATGGCATAAGGAAAACAACCAATCAGAGCCGAGGGGTCTCTAACGCAGCGTCAATGCTTATTGTTTATTGAAATTGTTAAGAGGATAACACCTTGAGATGAATCATCTCATTTACGAGGGGGTCCTCAAGACATAAGACAAGGACAATACAGCACATGTACATCTCATCTCGCACTCTGCTAGAGCTCTCATCCCATCTCGCCCACCCCACCCGCCCCACCGACTCCTTATTGAAAACAAGTTTGTGTATAATACATATTGCGATATTAGGAGACATGACAACATTTAGCCCATACATACACATACACACACACATATATATATATATATATATATATAGATATATATATATATATATATGTATATATATATGTATATGTGTGTATGTATGTACATACATACATATATACATACATACATAATATTCATATGCACACCTGCACCCATACTTGCATGTATACACATAAATAAAAAAGGACAACAAGTATCCCAACTATTTGGATATATATAAAACGAAAAGTTTTGAAGGAGTGCAAAGAAGTGAGAGATCTTAGAGACCCAGGCAGGCTATTCCAGTCTGAAGGAGCTTTAAATTTAAAGGTATGTCTACCACTCTCTTTATAGATGTTTGGCACAGTGAAGAAGGGATATTCAGTGTGTCTCAATCTATAGCTGGGTCTGTATGGAAGTAAATATTCCTTCAGGTAAGGAGGATAATCAGAGTACACACATTTAAAAATAACCTGGTACCAGTGATACTGGCTTTTGGTGATAATAAGTTCAGTGAGTCATATATTACACAGTGATGAGTAGTAAAAGGACATCTCAGCACAAATCTGCATATATACATATATATTATTGAAAGCAACATTTAATGATTTAAGATTTGATTCTGATGTGTTTTGATAAACAACATCTGCATAGTCTAATATAGGAAATATTAACTGTGACACAATTCTTAACCTAATCACTTGAGTGAAACAGTTAATAGAGCGATACAATATTCGTAAATTACAGTTGATCTTTTTTACAACAGAATTTATATGATACCTAAAGGAGAGTTTTGAATGAAGCCAAAGGCCCAGATATTTAAGTTCATCAACTTGTACAAGTGAGGTATCATCTAAAAATGTGAGTGAAAGGTTGTTATCTTGATTCAATGTAGCTGATCTGGTGGGAAACAGTATGCTATATGACTTTTTCTTATTCAGTAGAAGGTGGTTGGATTGGAACCAAAGTTGAATAGCATTAAAGTTAGATTGCAGTGAGGATTGAATCTTAGAGACAGACACATTAGATGTGTAGATCACTGTGTTATCTGCATATAGATGAATATTACAGTCTGAGCATATTTGAGGAAGATCATTGATAATAAGGAAAATAGGAGAGGCCCTAAGAAAGAGCCTTGAGGGACACCTTTCTCCATTATTAAGGGCTGTGATACACAACCATGAAAAGAGACACGCTGACTTAATTTGATTTTGGTAGCAATGCTTTTAGTAGAATTACTGAGTAAAGAATTAAGACTTTTCCAAAACTTCTTAGGATTATTAAAGTTATTAGACAGGGAATTTTTATAATAATTCGATTTAGCATTTCTTGTTTTAGTTGTGCACAGATTTCTTAAATGTTTATATTTATCCCCGTCTGCTGAGTCCTTTGACTGTCGGTACTTTTCCCATGACTTATCTCTTTGTTTAAAAATATGTATTAAATCAGCATCAATCCAAGGTAAATGTCGGCCCTTGAACCTTACTGATAATCCAAGGGGCATGTTTGTCAATTACTTTAAGAACTTCAGTGTAGAAAAAGTTCCAAGCATCTTCAACAAAGGGTATGAGGTGAAGCCTATTCCAATTTATATCTGATAAATCTTGGATGAAAAACTCAGTGTTAAGATGTTTACTCTGCCTTACCCTGATTACCTTGGGTGGTAGGCGAGGTAATCTAATTTTCCATACACAGAAAACCATGGAATGATCACTAAAGCAATCGGGTAGAACACCAGATTCAATGATTCTGTCAGAGTGGGTGACCAGAATCCAGTCTAATAGAGATTTGGATCTGTGGTCAACCCGAGTGGGTTCTCTGATTAGTTGAGTTAGGTTTAGGCTTTCAAAGAAATTTCTGTCGTTAAGAGATGAACAATCTAACCAGTTAATGTTAAATAGATTTAATAGTAGTACCTATGCAGTGTATTGACCCTGTAGGGGAGCTTGGGGGTCTCTAGATGTTCCCTATGATCAATTGTTTATTCACGTGAAAACAAATTTTTACAAAAAGACATTCAAAGTGTACAGGGTTTTCCTTTGGGGTTACAAACTCGGATAATAAATTTGAGGAGACATAAGTGGCTACCCCTCCTCCACGAGCACCCCTATCAGCTCTATACAAAACATAACCATCAAGTTTAATTTCCTCATCTGATATATTATTATTCAACCAGGTCTCAGACAGTGTGATCACAAGCATAATCACTTACAATCACAGACCGAATGCAGATACCGCTAAATTTCTCACTGTGGTTAAATGAAGTGAAAGTCTCTAAAATGAAATAGTTTTCCATGTAGAAATAATCATTTGAGTCAATTTCAATCCAAGCCATAATGGTTGCCTATAAAATAAGATGAGTATTGGCCAATATCATTCTAATAAGGAGGAAACAAAAACAAAACAAAATAAAACAAAAAGAAATGGCTCAATAAAGAGATAGCAAGCCTACTTAAATTAACCATTCATCAACCATGGGAGCTCAAACTCATACATACATATTATCATGGCCAAAATTAGGCTAGTCGGCCTGAAAAACAAGTGGCTCGACTACTCAAATGAAGATAATTGAGTTGATAATCAATAATTCAATCATCAATAATTATAAGCCTTTCATGCCACAAATAACAGCAACAGCAACATCAAAATCAAATCAGTTAGTCTTATACCTCAAGTTAGATGAGACGAGTGAAGTCAGTCATTCTGTGAGTGAGTCTCAAGATCCCGAAGGAAAGACTCCGCATCTCCAGGGCTTCTGAACAGGACTACTTTGCCCACTGCGTTGATCCTCAGTATGGCAGGATAAAGAAGAGAATATTTAATGTTCAGTGGTCGGAGCTTTTTCTTAATAGCATCAAACTGCATACGTTTGAGTACACTGCCAGCGCTGAAATCAGGGAAGATGTGGACGCGGTTGACTTTGTACATTCATTTCTTCTTCTCACGTGAAAGACGTAGAATTAGTTGTTTATCCTGGAGGCTGAGGAGTTTCACCAGGATTGGCCTTGGTCCAGCTTTCGGCACTTTTGTTTGTAACGTAGTGGGAGAACGGTGGGCTCTCTCGATGACTGGAGGAATGGTAAAATTCTTTTCCCCCAGGAGTAGTTGGATAAGGCCTCTCATGAAGCTGACGATATCCTGGCCCTCAGATTTTTCCGGAACATTCAAAAAGCACAGGTTGTATGCCCTACTACGATTCTCTGCATCCTCAATTTTGTCACGGAGGTAAGAGTTTTTCTCACTAGTGTTTTAACATGCTTTTGTAGTTCAGTTAAGTTGTCTTCATTTGAGCTTACTCTTTGTTCAAGTTCTGACACATGCTCACCATGTGTGGACAGCGAGCCTTGTATTGTTTGTAAGCCTGATTGAATAGTATCCATTGTCGAGATCCAATCCAAATCCAATTTCAGTTGGTGTATAGCGTCCCAAATTGATTGATTGGAAATCAGTGTCTGCTCCATTGTGGACTCTTGAAACGCAGATCTCAGTTTGAATGGTGGAAACTTTGCAACAAACAAATGTTCAGTTCATATACTGTTTGTTGCGAAATAAATAGAGCTTTAGTATTAGGGCATGAAGGCCAAAATTATGTCATTTAGCAGACTACACCTGACGCGCACGTCACTCACGTCACCATCTTGTAAGTGTGTTGCCAGCTCGGAAACTCAAACTAGGCAGCGCTAATCAAATATGAGTCAAGTTCTGTTACTGCATCGTCTATTTCTCATCTCAAATGTTTTCAGAAATTTAATTGAAGTTTTTTGCTGTAAAATGAGAAAGTTTGTGACCTAGTCAAGCAGAAACCAAGCACCGTACCAGGCAGACCAGCCGTAGCCAACTTTCTCATTTTACAGCTAAACAGTGCACTAAAATATGTTTTTGTCTTGATTCGGTCAGCAATGCCTAGTTTAATCGCAGTTCATTGCAACTGCAAAACTGTTCATGAGCTTCTAAGGAGTTTACCTTTTAAACCTATAGTGCATAGTTTCTGTCGCCCCCATGAAGAATTCTAAGTATTGACAACAACACTGTCGGCGCGTCCACATGACACATGAGGGAAAAGATGCAGACTGTGGTGTGAGCTAGAGAGAGAAAACAGAGAGGGAATAAGGAAAATGCTTGCCATGAAGTTGCTTTTCTACCCAGGCTTCTCCTGTATGAGTCACTATCAGGCTGCGTCTGCCCACCGCTGACGGAAAATCCTGTTTGATGAAGCGCCAGTGCCTCACTAATCCAAGCCCTTTGGCAATGGAGGTCAGTGGAATCAAACTGGTTTAAAAAGAGAAACAAAGGCAGCTTTTCTTCGGCACAGTCAATAACCTGAAACTCCATTTGACCTCCTACTTAGCTGATATCCTGGAAAGAAAGCCCTTCATTATTTTTTAGAATATTACTAATTTAGAGCTGGGTGTAAACTTTTGTTCTGGTGGTGTTAACAGTGAAAGGAGGGCAGCTGTGCACAGTGAACAGAGTCTTCAAAGGAAAGTTTGTGTTGTTTGACATAAGGTGGTTACTCATCAGCAGGGATATTATAAGCTAATCTTTATTCAATTTGATAAATTAATACATTAGCTAGATCTTCCAGACAGCTGGTAGATTTTAAAATTTTTTATTAGTATTATTATTATTTTTCCATTTCTGTCTCACCTGTTATAGAGGTTGCAATGTCTTCAGGCAAAGCACAGTCATCAGATGTCCTGTAACATATATTGTATCATTCTTAAATGAAGTTTACAGAGTCCACAAGCATTGAAACAGTGGCAGTTTTTCTGTTGTTTTGGCTATGTAGTGTAGCAAATTGGATTTGGAATTACTGTGAAAAGAATGAGCTGATGATAGAATGGGAGAATATCAGTGTTTGTGTGTTTTTCATTTGGTTTTATCGGTAGATGTGTTGCATGTTTTAACAGTGAGTATGTTTACATGCACACTAATATTCCACTATTATTACGAATATGAAAATAGTCTAATTTCTAATTTATAATTTGATACAGGTCATGAAAATAACATATTCCATTTGGATATTCCGAATAAGGCCCTTTTCTGAAAATAGTATTTTTAGATTAAGACTAGAGATGCACCGATTACAACTTTCTAGGCCGATTCCGATTTTCTTTGAGTTAGGCCAGCTGATCTCAATTTTAGCCGATTCCGATTTCATTTTTTTCTAAGCACTTTACAGCACACGCAAATATTTATTTTCTATCTTTTCTTGAATAGAACATTTTGCACAGAACATTGAACATTTTTTGAACAGATAATGGCTCACTATGAAATAGAACTATATAAATTATTCCTGGTGTGGGAAATTCACACACATCTAAAGTGCAATGTTAGAACCATTTCCTTCTTTTCACATCCAATATTCAACTAAAAAAATGAGATTTTGGTTTTTGGTGTCGTCCCACTTTTTCCTTGCAGGTGTTGCATATTGCAAACTTGTTATCTTATGCACACACGATGAAGAATTTCCAAACAGCTGACATGTTGCAGGTTTATTCACGAGGTTCCCTACATGTGCGAGAATGGCGCAGACACGCGCTTCACACCGCGAGCGGGTACGCGCCACACGCGGCGGAAAAGTTGAGAGAAAGGAAAAAGAGACCATGCTGTCGCGTCCGTGTGTGCGTGCGTCCTTGAGAACTGTAACTCATACAACTTATGTTGTCGGTTAATTGTAGCGTTGACCGGCATGAAATCGGCATTTGTTATACTGACCTGCCGGTTGCCGGTCATGGCCGAGCACGTGAAAACCGGCTAATTCCGGTCACCCGGCCGGTCTATCGGTGCATCTCTATATGATATGTTGATATTATTCGGGTTTTAGAGGCATTCTTTGGACATGTAGGCAGCGCAATCTGAAGATGCATCTCAATTGGGGTTTTTATTACAGTTTGTTATGGCCACTTGCCTGTTTATGGCTTACAGTCAGCTCTGTGCGTTGATATGGTTGTTGTACACAAACCAACAAGCCAACAGTTTGCAAGGCTGCGGTAGAGATGCATGCCTAAAAGAAAAGAAGGAGAAACACACCTACTTTTAAACATTATAAAAGACATGGATATCAAGGTTTTTGGATATGCACAAACATCACAACGACGACCTTTTTAAGAAGGTGGTTGAAGGAATGAAAGAGGTCATAACTAGTCGAAAAACGAGCGCCGTGCAAATAAGTCTGAGATTCCCATACTGTCTATGGAGATTCCACGTTGCACGGCGTTCGACTAGTCATGACTGGTTTCCAAGATGGCTCCTGCAAGTAAACATGAACTCGACTGACTGTATAATCTATATTTTTAATAAACTATCTGTACACTTACAATTTTGTAAATGCTTCGGTTCACATTTAGGGACCCTCATTATGCTAACAATATGGTGTGGTGATATTTCAAGCCTTTTTAGTGGTATTAAATAACGATTTAATTTGACTGTCCCTATGCCCCAAATACTAGCATTGTAAGCTAACCAGCGGTCCGCGGTAGCCTCGTCAAAGCTCCAAACTCATTCGATTAGCATGAAAACATGTCCCAGAGAGCGACCGAGTAGGTACACATCAGTTAATAACCCCTAGGTTCGTTTTGCTCCGGAATTGTCCTTTAACACCGCAAAATAAATCCTGTCTACCTGAGTCTGTGAACCTAACCTGGTCGTGAGCATTTTTTTTTTTTTAATAAACCTCAAGTTTGTCTCAGTCTCCTTCCCTCTGACACAGAGCTCTTTCATTTCCTCATTCATTCGTTTAGTCTGTATCAGGCGCATTTTAGCGCAGTTTGTTATCTGCATGAATAAATAAACAGATGGTGTATTAACTGTTAGTTATAAAACGTTCTTTTTTCTCAAAACATGGAATTTCCTTTTGTCGACGATCCCTTTAATGAAAAAGCTGTATTACTTCGCAGGGAGTTAAACGTAAGTCAGGAGATGATATTGAGGACCTGACTAGATGTATATTTATTTCCAGATAACTACCTGTTTGAGCGGTATCGTTTTTCTTCACAGTCCATCAGATATGTAGATACCTTATCCGTTGTCATATCGCTAACGTTGGGACATGCTCTTACATCCCAGCAGATTCTTTGTGTCGCATTATGTTTTTTTGCAAACAGCAGTTTTCTTTACAACATTGGTGATGCGGAACATATTAGTAAAGCCACTGTATGCAGGGCCGTCAGAAGAGTGTGCCTCGCTCTGAAATGTTTGTTCTTTAACGTTTTTGTAGTGTTCCAGTAAGAGCCATTAAAAAGGACTTCCACAGTATTGCAGGTGAATGATGTAAACCCTTTGAAATAAAAGATTATAATATATAATTCTGTCAATGATGGTGCTGCAGCCTCAGAATGGGATTAGTAGGCCTAGGACTTTTTCGCCTGCAGGATTGCACCTAAATTAAATAGATTATAGGTTCAATACCATTTCACCAGCAATATTATACTTGTGATTAAATATGAAATGAATACACTATATTGGAACTTACGCATTTACTCCAGCAGCAATTTCTCCCACACAAGTTCTCGCTCTTTTGCAGCAGCCATGTTGCTTTTTTAACCAAATATATGTTCAAACTCGCTGTATGTGCACATGAGTATTTCCGCTGACCAGTTTGTTTGTGGTTGTTGCCATGGTGAATTGTAGTATCCTGGCTCCATTCATGCTGCCTTTTTATTGTGGTGGTGCACACGCTTAACTCTGAGTCGACCTACTCTGAGTTGATAGAACCAACTCAAATCAGCTGTTCTGGAACCGAAAACTCAGAGTTTCCCATCTCAGGGTAAATCAACTCAGAGTTCAGGGTTAGATTCAGAGTTTGTTAAACCTCCTTCCTGAAACGGGCCCCCGGACAGCTGTATTTATTTATTATTATTGCCAAAATATATTACCCAGAGTAACACAAATGATGCATTATTTCTTTAAAATAATGCAAATTACTCAACTTATTACGAAAATTATTAGTTTCTCAAAGGGGAATCTGGTGATGCATTATTTTTGTTGTGCTCGAGTAGCAATTTTAAACCTAGTTCCTCCCATGACTGTATTATAACAAGTATTACTAATTTACATTTTTTAAGCAAGAACTTTGCAGGAATCCTTTAAAGGGAAGTGTCTCATCCATCAGATCAATAGCCATTTCTCTGAACTTGTGTCCCCACAGATTAGTCAACAGAATGTCCTGTTTGCCTCATGAAACACACACCATGGGTCTCATAGAGAGCATGTGTGTGTGTGTGTGTGTGAGTGTGTGAGTGTGTGAGTGAGTGAGTGAGTGAGTGAGTGAGTGAGTGAGAGAGAGAAAGTGAGAGAGAGAGAGAGCGAGAGAGAGAGAGAGAGAGAGATAAAATGGTGTGTTTGTCCTCTGTGGGGTCATAAAGTTAACAGCCATAACCAACATCATAAAGACTGATCACAGGAAGTCTTCCCTGAGGCTCACACACACACACACACACACACACACACACACACACACACACACACACACACACACATATAAAAAAATAAAAGAAAATCTGCCTGACACTGCAGATCAATCCATCACAGTAGTGGCACAATGTGCTGCATGGACTGCATGCATCAGGTAACAACAGCCACTAACAGTCTGTTCCTCTGGAACAATAGGAGAACTGTATACTGGAGGAGCCTATTTAAAATAAGGTAGAGGCTTAATTAACTTCTATCTGTGAGTGAAATAATCCCCCCTTTTTAAGCCCTGATGGCTGATCAGGTGTCGCATTCAATTACAGAAGTGACTTAAGTGTTAAAAATTCATTAGGTTTAGCTGTTAGGTTTTTGGCTGATTGATATAGGCTCTAATTGATATTTTGTAAATTTAGAATCTCATCAAAAGGTTGTATGGCAACATTCAGTCCATTCTCCAATCAAAATAAATACTGTCTCTTCTTCTCGTTTTCTGTGTCACAGTCTCCTTTCCCCACTCTTTTCCTCACTTTTCAGTTTTGAGGAAACTTTTTGACATTAAATAAATATTGGCTGTCTGCACCAGTGTTCGGAATATTCAAAACAGTGCTGCAAAAACATGGATAACACTGGTGCAGGTGCCAAACCAAAAACTGAAACTTCTAGACAGATGTTTGAAAACAAAAAAACACCTCAATTATTTTCTGTTCGGTTAAATAAGAGTAAAATTGGAAATTGTATCATGCTATAAAATCATAAAAATCTTGTGCCTGTTTGGGTTGCACATCACTGCATGTCAGGTCCTTTATGAGCTGCTCCAGTAGAGTTAAAGGCAGGTAGACACAGGACTGGTGTGTGTGATGGACACCATGCTATTGTAGAACTAACTTAAAAAAAATGCAGGATGGGAGAGTACAACTACTGGAACTCCAATGCAGAAAACAGGGATAAATGCATAATGTATCTGTAGAACTCACAGTCCTGATATGGTGATACATTGGGGTGAGATTTCAGTCTTTTCTAATGTATTTATACGCTTGTCTTTTAAAATGGACATTTAGCTAATTTTACATTTAAAAGTCAATTTACAAGTCACCGAGAGTTCTACACAGCCTGTGAAAACAGTTGCATATTGTCTGCTTTAACTCTGGAGGAGCTTTGTCAAGTCTGGAAAATATTTAAACCTGCATTGATTGATTTTTTTGGCCACAGTGCTATAAACACAACATTGCTGTGTGGTCACCTTATTAAGTTGTTAATGGTGAACATGTGAGCAAACAGTTGCCCATTCATTTATTTTTATATATATATATATATATATATATATATATATATATATATATATATATATATATATATATATATATATATATATATATAGTGGCATCATAAGGGGACGTGTGGTAGAGGGACGCTATGTTCCTCTACAGGAGTGGCTACCCTGTGAAAAATGGCCGCCACCCAAACTACAGGTCCCAGAATGCACCGCACAGGAAGTCGGCAGATTTGTCGCTAGTCGCTTTTGTGAAAAAAAAGTTGCTAAGGTGGTCTGAAAAGTCGCTAAATCTAGCGACAAAGTCGTGTGGTAGAGGAATTCGCTTGACACTGTTCTTGATTATAAAGGTTTTATTACATTAAGTTTTCAGCATCAATACAAGCCCTGCAGAGCTCGGAGCGGCACAAAGCCAAAAAAGGCACTCTGAGTTTTTTTTTGTTGAGACATGAAATATATTTTCTGTGAAGACGTGGTGATGGGGGGTATGTTCAATTCAATTCAATTTTATTTATAGTATCAAATCATAACAGAGTTATCTCGAGACACTTTACAGATTAGTAGTAGGTCTAGACCACACTCTATAATTTCCAAAGCCCCAACAATTACAGTAATTCCCTCAAGAGCAAGCATTAGCAGTGGCTGTTGCGACAGTGGCGAGGAAAACTCCCTTTTAGGAATAAACCTCGGACAGACCCAGGTAAGTCCAGGTCCTGGGTCCACCAATCAGTAGTCTCCACATGGCCCCACTGTCACAGTGCGCAGGCAGGTATAAAGAGGAGAAGGGACAGAGTGCGGGGCCAGTGTAGGTAGGAGAGACAGTGGCAGTGCCACCGGAGCAGGAATGGCTGGAGCAGCCGAGGCCCGAGAAAATATCCCCGGCTGGCAAACTTAAAGTGATGGTTCGGAGTAATTTCACCCTAGGGTCCTTTGCACCATGACCTCGAGCCAAACGCCCCCCCAGAAGCTTTTTTCACCTGGGTCGAACACTGGGAGAGTTAGCATAGAGTAGCGTTATCAGCTGAATAGCTTAGCGCAGGGGCTAATGGATCCGAAGTGTCTCTTAACATTACCCCACTAATAATGCCCGAAATGATACCAAACGTCTACACTAGTACAAATAGGTTATGCACTCATAAAACGATGGATTGTAAAGTTTGGAAGTACACCAGAAGTTTATCTAAATAACACTTGCCTGCTGGCTTCTGCTCTCTGCTGTTGTTGTTGCTGCTGTAAGACGAGTGCTTAGGGACGTCTACAAATTACAACACCGAAAAGAGATGCAACAAAAATATTTATTAATTTAACTTATTTTTTAAAGTAAGTGCTGTAGAATAACTAGAAGGAGACAAGTTATAATTGAGGTAAGTTTGGAGACATTACCTTATTTAATCATTAAATTAATAAATATTTTTGTTGGATCTCTTTTCGGTGTTGTAATTTGTAGATGGCCCTAAGCACTCTTACTGGCCGGTAGTAACAGCAGCGACAACAACAACAACAGCAGAGAGCAGAAGCCAGCAGGCAAGTGTTATTTACATAAACTTCTCGTGTACTTACAAACTTTACAATCCATCGTTTTATGAGTGCATAACCTATTTGTACTAGTGTAGACGTTTGGTATCATTTCGGGCATTATTAGTGGGGTAATGTTAAGAGACACTTCGGATCCATTAGCCCCTGCGCTAAGCTATTCAGCTGATAACGCTAACTCTCCCAAAGTTCGACCCAGGTGAAAAAAGCTTCTGGGGGAGTGTTTGGCTCGAGGTCATGGTGCAAAGGACCCTAGGGTGAAATTACTCCGAACCATCACTTTAATAGGCTCATTCCAGATGAGCCAGGTCTGCGCAGAATCGATCACCGGCGATCGGCGCCCAATGCATGCTGGTTAGATTTGTGTCCGACTTGATGCTGACTTGCTCTGACGTCATGCACACGTGAGCAACGTTAACATCACAAGATCAAGGCAGCCGCAGTTTTCAGAGCTAGGCGCCGCAGTTGCTCTCCACCGACTGCAAGACCCAGGCGGACCCAGGGCATGCTGGGAAATGCCGGCCTCTCAGCTGATCCAACAGGTGATTGGTTCAGAATCGACTCAACATGATGACGTTTTATATTAACTTTTTATTGATTTTGAATTGGAGGGATTTTAGTTGCTATTTGTCTGATTTAAAGGCTTATTCTGTAACATGATGTTTGGCTGATAGTTGATGTTTTAGAAGTCAGAGAGACAAAATCCGTTCAGATTACAGATCATCTACAGTGTGTTAATTAAAATCAGCAACCGATCGCATGTAGAGCATTTTGAGAGCTACTCTGTCATAATTAAAACAACTGGAGACTGTGTACAAGCTGATATATGGGTCTGATAACATTTTATTAAATCGGAATCGGACCACAGTGTTTCTGTGACTACCTGTTCAGCCTGAATGCTGCTGGAAACGGCTGGAAACTGTCCGACTTGACAGCGGATTTTTGTCACCGCCCCTGGCTGCTCCCGCTTGCTCTCGTCCACTTTACAGGCGAGGCACAGTTCATCTTGAACGAGCCCAATTTCTGCTCCGACGCATTTAAACTCATCAACTAATGTTACTGTACAAGGCACCAGAGATACAGTTTAGTTACAGTTTAGTCATCCTCCAGTGTGTCGCGCACACACACCAATGCAAAGTTTCGACACTTTCATTACAACTAGTGTTTGTTGTAACGTTACCCTTGGGACATAAAAAAGCTCCACTTCCAGACAAGGAATCACAACTTGTGCTGTAGATAGTTCAGTGTCTCAGCACGGGGACATTTAGCGAAGAGTGAAGCCCACAAGCACACAGACAGAGAGCAGCACAACAGCAGCAGCAGCACGTTGCCCATATAACTATTATCAGACCGGCCCTCGCGGCCTCGAAAAACTACCAGCCCACCGGGAAAAGTCCCGACTCTCCCGATTGCCACTCTGCTACTGGTTAAGTGTATTATTTACATTGCAATATAAATGAAAACATAACTTAAAGGGGTGATAGAATGATTATATAGAGTATTTCACACTGTTCATTATGGTCTCCTAATTGGATATGTAACATTTGGTGGGGAAAATGGCCTGGTTGATATTTTATTGGCCCTTATGCATCCCTGTGTCAGGTGCCAGAAAGTAAAAATCCTGCCATGTTTTTGGATCTGCCTCTACATCTAGAACAGGTGTTTTCACTAACGAGCTCATCTTCCTGGTAAAGGAGCTGGTTTAGTGATGGTTGGTACAGCTGCTGGACAGGATTTCTACTTTCTGGCATCTGGACTATACACCTCTGTGTGAGAGTGAGAGCGCGGTCAGAGAGCTTGTTACACCAGCAATCTCTTACCACATGTTACACACAATGTCACGCCACTTAGCTATACAACATCTAAATGTCTTATAAAGCTTACAACGGTGTCCGATTTCAAGTTAATTAATATTTGTGAAGTTTAGCTAGCTAGGTGTTTCGTTAGCTGCGACTGTCCCTTCAATCCTATCTATGTGTAGCTACAAATCACGGCTAGTTAGCTTCATTTTTGGTCGTAATTCAAGGATATTTACAGTTTGAATTTCGTCACGCCACTTACACATCTAACTAAATGTCTTATAAAGCTAACTACGATGTCCGATTTCAAGTTAATGAATATTTGTAAACAGTGGGGGTTTCGTTAGCTATGACTGTCCCTTCAATCCTAGCTATGTGTAGCTAGCTACAAATCATGGATAGTTAGCTTCATTTTTGGCGTAATTTCTGTATATTTACAGTTTGAATTTCATCACGCCACTTATACAAGATCTCCCTGAAGGTCTTATAAAGCTAACAACGGTGTCCGATTTCAAGTTAATATTTGTGAAGTTTAGCTAGGTGTTTCGTTAGCTGCGACTGTCCCTTCAATCCTATCTATGTGTAGCTACAAATCACGGCGAGTTAGTTAGCTTCATTTTTGGTCGTAATTCGAGTATATTTACAGTTTGAATTTCGTCATGCCACTTACACATCTAACTAAATGTCTTATAAAGCTAACTATGATGTCCGATTTCAAGTTAATGAATATTTGTGAACAGTGGGGGTTTCGTTAGCTATGACTGTCCCTTCAATCCTAGCTATGTGTAGCTAGCTACAAATCACGGATAGTTAGCTTCATTTTTGGCGTAATTTCTGTATATTTACAGTTTGAATTTCATCACGCCACTTATACAAGATCTCCCTAAAGGTCTCATAAAGCTAACAACGGTGTCCAATTTCAAGTTAATATTTGTGAAGTTTAGCTAGGTGTTTCGTTAGCTGCGACTGTCCCTTCAATCCTATCTATGTGTAGCTACAAATCACGGCTAGTTAGCGTCATTTTTGGTCGTAATTCGAGTATATTTACAGTTTGAATTTCGTCACGCCACTTACACATCTAACTAAATGTCTTATAAAGCTAACTACAATGTCCGATTTCAAGTTAATGAATATTTGTGAATTTCAGAGGAATTCTAGGAGGAGCTAGCTCTCATTGATAGAGCTACATCCAGCCGCAGGCTCTATCAATGAGACTCGCTGACAAGCGGCGTTTATTTCCCCAATCGTTTGTTTAAATAACTCAACACATTATAATTACACACATTAAAATATTAACTGGAACCTGTGGTAACAGATTGCTGGTGCAACAAGCTCGCTGACCGTGCTCTCACTCACACACACCGGGCATTTAGCTAGCAGGAAGAGGGGAGCTGGCCTGCAGGCCCTGGAGCTCTGTCAGAGCACCAGCGTTTAGTAATCCATTATCCAAAAACCGGTGACTTTGCGCGGGTGTGGAGTGCTGTCGGCTGCAAGCCGTAACGGAGCTCCAAGTACCTCAGAGCAGGCCGGGGTGTGTGAAGGAAGGCAGGCTGGGCGGCGAGGCAGCAACACAGGCAGCACCGGTGCTGAACTCCGACACACAGTCGGACAACACTTGCAATTAACCATCCATTTTCGTAAAACGGCCCATATTTGAGCTTTACATAGTTGATTTCTCGCATAAAAAAGTTTCAGAAGTGAATTTTGTAATGGAATAGCAGAGATCTGCCTGACCTAGCTAGATTCAGAAGACTACCTGATCTCAGGTCAGTTGTGTAGCCTATGTAAATGTTGGGGCGTGACTGTTCTCTTAAGGTTCCGGATTTTGAGATGCTTGCGCAAGCAACTCAGCTTTGTTGGGATTCGCCCGTTTTCAGCTGCAGTTTCAAATTGTGAGATTGGCATAGGAAAGGGATGTCAATGGGACTTTGAGGTTCTCTGTATGCCCATTTCACCCACCGAACTGTCGTTATTCAACTATGACAAGGTAAACTCGGTTTTGCATTCTATCACCCCTTTAAGCAAGAGCGCTGCAGTCTGCAATGGCGAAACAAGCTATAATGTAAGTTATGGGGCAATTGTAAAGCATTGTATTTACATTCACAAAAGTGCTCGTTTTGCCACTGACAGGCTCAGATTAAGTGTCTGACAACATTATGGAAAGGATCCCTTCACAGATAGACCTTTTTAAAACCTCTTTGAGACCTTTCTGTTTAACCAGAAACAGCTCTGAAGTCGCTAGCGCTAAACCCACCAGACAAAACTTTTAGCATGTACAGAGCCAACATATTTTCACATATAAATCGGTAAACTATGTGAGAAAAAAGGATCTTATTCTTTAACAGAAAGGTCGACCTCCTTAGAAATCCTTTCCATAATGTTTTCAGACACTTAGAATATTAATCTGAGCATATCAGCGGCAAAACAAACACTTTTGTGAATGTAAATACAATGCTTTACAATTGCCCCATAACTTATATTATAGCTTGTTTTGCCGCTGCCAACTGCAGCGATCTTGCTTAATACTGGACCAGTTACAAAGATTGTTGTTCCCATCAGTCAATTTTTAGGTAAAAGTAAGTAAGTGAAATTTATTTATACAGTGCTTTTCACAGAAAGGGTCACAAAGTACTTTACAATGTGTATACACAATAAAATAGTCTAAGAATAGAATAAAGTACAAATACAACAGATACAATTATCAGTAAATAAAAGACATAGGTTACCCAAAAGCTAGCCTGAACAAGTGAGTCTTCACTTGTCCCTTAAAACAATCCACATTCTCAGCAAACCTAATGCTGGTTGGCAGAGAATTCCATAGTCTGGGTGCCATAGCGGCAAAGGCTCTAATGTAAGTATCATCAGGAAAATGTACTTAAAAGTATTAAAAGGAAACGTACTCAATGCAGAAAAATCCTCACATTTTAGAAACTGGAAACGATCCAGTTCTGTCAATCAACTATGTGCTAAGTCGGCTAACCAGCTGTACTTGTAGGCCTATATATTGTTCTCTATATTGTTGGGTAATTTCATTTATAATAAAATATTGTAATTTACAAAGTACATGTGTTTTGTGTGCAAAAATCTTAATTTTTATAGTACAATATTCTCTCTTTCTTTCTCCGAAATGTAGTGGAGTAGAAGTAGAAAGTGCAGAGAAAAAAAAAGACTCAAATGAAATACCTCCAAGTACCTCAAATTTGTACTTAAGTATGTTACTTGGGTAAATATACTTAGTTACCAGCTGCTACAATCCGAAAGGCAGAGTCCACAAAGTGCAAAAAGATTTCAGAATCAGAATCAGTTTTATTGGCCAGGTTTGCGTAAACAAACAAGGAATTTGACTCCGGTTAAACTTTGCTCTCTAAGTACACTCACTTAAAGGGATACGCCACCGTTTGTTGAAACAGGGCTTATCACGGTCTCCCCTAGCTGTAGATAGGTGGGCCAACGCATTTTTTGTGCATGCATTGTTTTAGTCCGGTGCAACACTGGCAGCGCCGCCGCTAGTTAGCTTAGCGTAGTGAATGGAATGCTATGTTGCCGGCTAGCATGTTGTGAGTAAAAGTGAGCCAACAAAAGACAAAAAAACAACCTAATTACTTGCACTGAGACAAAAAATGCGTTGGCCCACCTATCTACAGTTACATATACAGTATAACACAGTATAACAATATATTTCATTGAAATCGGACTAAACCAATAACTCTGTTCTCTGTGTTTGCTGTCACTGTGGCCTCATTATAATGACTGGCCGCCATTGACTCTTAGGGGCCATTCTGTTTTTCACTCGCACAAAACAATGCAGGTAAACAATCTACCAGGAGGCCGTGTAAGGTGCTTTGGATAAAGTGCCCATCAAATGGCAGATGTGTAGGTGGTGACCTGTCTTGTCTCTGTCTTGCAAAAAAACAATTTTGTCAGGCTGTGGGAGCGGAGTGTTTCTTTATTTGTTTATAGCCACCTTCACCTGAGAGTTTAAGGTCTTAACTTTGGAGTTTGCTCGGTATGCTGAAGAGAGCATTAGGGGTGCTCATGTGAAGAAACGTCCCCTCTCCATGACTCTGCAGATTTGTGTTTTCCCGGGTTGAAGGGAATGGCAGAGAGAGATTGACACACACTAGCTCATGACCGAGAGGCAGTGATCGGCGTGAAAGCCTCTTATAGGATTCTGAAAGAATGAGATGCAGATGACAACTGAGAGATGGAAACTGCAGGATGACAACAATACACAGAGGCAAACACACACACACACATTCACAAATCTCATCTCTCTCACCTTCACGCTGACTTAACCTTCAGCAGCTAATGAAGATGGAAGCTGCTTTTTAGCTTTACTGATCAATATTAAGACGTGTGTGTGTGTGTGTGTGTGTGTGTGTGTGTGTGTGTGTGTGTGAAACCGTGTTCATCTGTGTGTGCATGAGTGTGGGTGTGTGTGTTCTTAAGCTGAATAGAGAATCTATGAGAAAATGTTTTTTTCCACCTTGCCTTACCAGCTTCTCTGCTTCGGTAGCTACAGCAACAACTCATTCTCCACACAGACAAGACACACACAGTATAAGAGACACACATTTTGTAGGTTATTTGTGTGGATGTGAAAGTGTGTGAAGGATCTTTTTTTTTTCTGAACCCAATCTCTTACATTTCCCTGTTCTCCCCCGTTAGAAAAAGGGATAAACCATATATCTGTCTTCACATGTCCCAACCCATTCTTACTCCCAACTCGTAAAACACTGACGCTTGGTCAGTGGCTCTCAGCGTCAGATTCCGATGCAAAAATCACCATTTAGCGTCTGTATGGAACGCGCCGGGCAGAGCAGCAGCTCGACCGCAGCGCTGTAAGATGACGTAATCATCAACAAGCTCCAGACTGCAGTGTTTCAGATTTCGAGAAGCATGCGATTCCGTAAGTCCAGCAAGAGAACAGGCTGAACACATTTGCCTCCCTTCATCTTAATTTTCAGCTTTTAATAATAAGTATAATGATTTAAGGTAGTTTTCACCAGACTCCTGATATGTATTTTCAGCTTAGCTGAGACCACGTTCAAAACAAAACAATACACAGATTATGCAAAACTGAAGAATTTTCACAGTGAACTTTGTCAGTGAAACTGATAAGATATTGCAGGTCTAATTTCAATTCCTGACACTTCACGTTGTCCTTTATCTTTGCAGGTCCACTGGCCTAGAGGAGCCTGCCACCCTTATCAGTGTGCTTCCCACAGATGTAACACCTCTCTCTTTCTCAAGAGGAGACTGAAATCTTCCAGTAAAAGAATTAAATTCTACTATCGCTTTGCATCTTCGCCCACTCATAAACCCAAGGAGAGACTTACTTCAACGTCTCCCTCAGATAAGTGTTCCAAGGCCTAAGTAGTGAAGGTTAAAACTTAAAACAAGTGTTTACATTTCTAACTAAAGTAACTTTTTCTTTTCACAAGTTTTCAGCAGTCTCGGAGGAGCACAACACTTCACACAAGGGGTACCTTTTTGTACTGGAATAGAGGGATTTAGCCATTTAAAAGTGAGAATACAAGTAATGTATGAACAATGGACCATTCATCATACTGAGGTGATATGTGGTATTGATTGAGAAATCAATAAGGGGCTCACAAAGATTGATAAAGCACTGAGTAAATGATAAACACTGCTGCTCTTGACATTTTTACTACCAAAGCTGTTTTTGCTGCTGGATGCTGTATAATGATTATTGGATGTTCACAAAATGTACAAAATACACCAATGTGGAATGGCTTGCTTTTCTTCATCTGCATCTCCTAAAATATACATTTAACATTTACCATGATTCATCGTTAGTATACTTCATGGAAAGTGGAAGAGATTAGGGCTGTAACAAAAATCTATACTCTGTATCTGTATTGGGATTTATGCTCACAGTGGGTCAACACTCTCTTGGTCCATTAGCTTAGCATTCACTTTTGGGATGGCCCCTAACTTCAGCTTCAGTTTCCTGCCTTCTGTAACACCTTTGATATCAGATCATGAAGTTAAAAAAAACTGTGGAACATTCAATTCAATTTATATTCAGATCATAACAGTAGTTATCTCAGGACACTTTACAGATTTGAATTAATTTACAAAGACAACGATTCTCCCCAGGAGCAAGCATTTGGAGGAAAAACTCCCTTTATATAGGCAGAAACCTCGGACAGACCCTGGCTCTTGGTGGGCGGGCATCTTTTTATTCATCATTCATCATTAATAATAATTATAGCAGTTGGTATGACGTGCAGTGGCAACTATAGTAACAATAAAGATAGTAGAACTATGACTAGAAATAACAGTAGTAGCAGTGCAGGGCGTAGCAGGGCGTCGAGCAGGACCACGGCAGCAGCTGCAAAAAAACTATCCAGGTGCTACCACAATTTAAGAAAATCTGCATCTCCAGGGAATAAGCTTCCCGGAGCTAAATTAGTATTATGCATTACTGGGACATGAGTGCACACAGATGGAGAGAATCAGTCAAGCTTTAACCTGTACTGCCCAACAACTCTGGTAACAATAAAAAAGTTATTGAGAATCAACATAGATGAATATCTGAATAAGGAACTTGAAGATCATCCAGACCTGTCTTAAGACACAAATACTAAGATTTGCATGACACGGTGTCAACGCTTCACTTCAGGCTCAGAGGCTATCGCTAGTAGTAGCATGCTGCTGGTCATCTTGCCGTGGGATTAACTGTACTAATAAACCATAGAAACGCCGCAGCCACGCCGCTGTGACAGCTCCCCAAACGTCATTGTTGTTATCCCTCTCCGCAGCAGTCTGCTCCACTCCATATCTTTATAATGGAGCTAACTGGAGCTGACCGGAGCTAACCGGAGCTTATTGTTCCTAACCGAGCCTTCAGTTCCCGTTCTCCGTGCCCGTATATCTTAACTATATGTATGGACTCGAGCCCAAATAAAACCTGTAATTTTATTAAGTTGGCTGTACAGTATACGTTTTAAATTACAAAGATTTGTTTGAATGACATAAATCTGTTCAGAAGAGATCTTAATGAGTGCAACATGGACATGTAACGTTATAGTACAAAACAGCGTGTTTAGGATACCCCAAACCCGGATTAAAACACTTCAAAAAACTAACATTGATTTAACAAACGAAATGAACAATAATTAACTTTAGATAGCATTAGCCTTAAGACCCTGACACACTAACCCAGTGTCTCTCAACGGGGGCGTTCAGAAGATGATGGGGGGCGTTGGAAGCAATATTTTGGAAAGGGGGGCGTTGAGGTGCCCTTGGGGGGCGTTTGTTTGAAAGCTAGTTTAAACCAAAGATTCACAATAACAACACATGTTTACACTTAAACTATTAAAAAAACGTGGTCTGCAACATTAAAAGCTGCCAGTTTACAGCACTGCGACTGGAAGAGACGGGAATCCTAACTTCTCTGTGCTTTAGTGTTGACGAACTGACCGAAGAGCCGGTTAATTAACCCGACTCGTGTCACTGAGCCGGGAGAATCGAGTGCCATACGTCAATGAACCGACTCACTCCTGTTTTTTTCTTTTACTTGATTCGGCCGTTGGCATTATATGTCAATGGTTGGTAATCTAGCTCATTAGCGCCTCCACTGGACTGGAGTGGTAGAATCAGTCAGGAAATGAGATATGTAACCGTGCAACCGGTCGGCCCGCTCGAGTCTAATGTAACCGTGCAACCTTCCGGCCGCTAGACTCTAATGTAACCATGCAACCGGTCGGGCCGCTCGAGTCTAATGTAACCGTGCAACCTGCCGGCCGCTCGAGTCTAATGTAACCGTGTAACCGACTCTAATGTAATCAAGCGGTGTCTTGGTTCTCGGCAAGTTTGAGTTATTAACCGAGCCTTGTTTCTGGTGCATCTTAGAGGATTGTGTTCACGGCAATTTACACATTATCGATGGGGAAGTACAGTACATCACATACAAATACACGTCATGTTATTTTGGTAGTTATGTTAAGTTAAATGTTAGAGAAGTGAATGTTGCTACATGGTAGCTAGGCTAGGCTGTCACAAGGAGACCGTAAGGACCGTAACCGAGGGTAGGCTACTGCATGAGTCTATGTAATCAAACGGGTGTCTAGGTTCTCTGCAAGTTTGACTTATCAACCGATAGCAGAAGCCTTTATGTCTTGTGCATTTTAGAATTGTGTTGATGGAAATTCATATGCTACATTACCAAGGGGAATGTATTAGGTCTATATCACATACAAATACACGTAATGTTATCTTGATAGTTATGTAAAGTTAAATGTTAGAGAAGTGAATGTTACAGGCTGTCACGAGCAGACCGGGCGGGCACCCGGCTACTGCCGAGACCGGGAGTCGAGACCGAATGTAACCGTTAACAACCGCTTGAGTATATAAGCAAACGGTTTGTCTAACGGTTCTCGGCAAGTTTGACTTATTAACCAAGCCTTGTTTCTGATGCATCTTAGGTGATTGTGTTCGGAAATTCATACATTATTGATTGGGAAGTGCATCACATACAAATACACATGTTATCTTAGTTATGTTAAGTTAAATGTTAGAGAAGGGAATGTTACAGGCTGTCAGACCGGGCGGGCAACCGGCTACTGCCGAGACCGGGAGTAGCCGGGTGCCGCAGCCGCAGGCACGTGAACCGTTGACCGAATCTATAGACTCGGTTCGCCAACCAACAACCGTCCGGTTGAACCGACTCGCGTAAAAGAGCCGGTTGTCACATCACTACTGTGCTTCTGTCAGCTTTACTTGTCGCAGCTCCGTGCTGCCTTCATGGAAACGGGACGTCAGAGCATCGTCTTAAATGAGCTCTGTAGCTACTACGTGAAGCTGCGTTCAGATAATAAATACAAAAAAAGCAATCGCCGCGACGTCCTGTTGTATTCTGTAACCCCCCCCCAATGTAGCACAAGTAGACTTTATATTTCACAGTAACAGTTTTTCGTCAGATGGTTTATAGAACACAACGTTTCCTACTGTACCTGAATGCAGCTTCATTTCACGGAGAAAGAGAGAAAGAAAAGAGACGCGCGAGAGATATCGACTGTACGTTGTTGTTTGGCAAACAGTCAGCTGTTCCCCAAACTCCCGGCCAGTTTAGGGCTTTTTTTGGTGTTTTAAAACTTTCTTATGGAAGCGATAGAGGCAGTGGTGTCACTGTTTACTGTATGGGACTCTCACACTTCCACAAAACACAGTGGGAAGTGGGTTGCATTTCTCCAAACGTTTTTTTCTACTATTTACTCGCAAGACAGGCGATAGCAAACATAGTTAGACTCTTCTAACCTAGACTCTTCTAACCTAGACTCTTCTAACCTAGACTCTTCTAGCCTAGACTCTTCTAACCTAGACTCTTCTAACCTAGACTCTTCTAACCTAGACTCTTCTAGCCTAGACTCTTCTAGCCTAGACTCTTCTAACCTAGACTCTTCTAGCCTAGACTCTTCTAGCCTAGACATTGAAAAAGGGCTCTCACTAACTTTCAAAGGTTGTAAACTTATTTCCATTCGGCAGTAGGTGTCGTTCTTCAAGTCGTTTTTCATCACCAAAATACTGTTCTGTGTGTGTGTGTGTGTGTGTGTGTGTGTGTGTGTGTGTGTGTGTGTGTGTGTGTGATCCTTCTGCTTTTACCCCTTGATAAGTGCCAGCTTGTTTTCCGTTGGAACAGTTCGATTTTAGATTTGCATGAAACATTGATTTGAATGTTAAATTGCTAGCTGTTTCTGAATGACTATGGTTAGTTTTTGTAATAATAATAATAATAATAAGCATAATACCATCCATCCATCCATCTTCGTCCGCTTATCCGGTGTCGGGTCGCGGGGGGAGCAGCTCCAGCAGGGGGCCCCAAACTTCCCTTTCCCGAGCAACATTAACCAGCTCCGACTGGGGGATCCCGAGGCGTTCCCAGGCCAGGTTGGAGATATAATCCCTCCACCTAGTCCTGGGTCTTCCCCGAGGCCTCCGCCCAGCTGGACGTGCCTGGAACACCTCCCTAGGGAGGCGCCCAGGGGGCATCCTTACCAGATGCCCGAACCACCTCAACTGGCTCCTTTCGACGCAAAGGAGCAGCGGCTCTACTCCGAGCTCCTCACAGATGACTGAGCTTCTCACCCTATCTCTAAGGGAGACGCCAGCCACCCTCCTGAGGAAACCCATTTCGGCCGCTTGTACCCTGGATCTCGTTCTTTCGGTCATGACCCAGCCTTCATGACCATAGGTGAGGGTAGGAACAAAAACTGACCGGTAGATCGAGAGCTTTGCCTTCTGGCTCAGCTCTCTTTTCGTCACAACGGTGCGATAGATGGAATGTAATACCGCACCCGCTGCGCCGATTCTCCGACCAATCTCCCGCTCCATTGTCCCCTCACTCGCGAACAAAACCCCAAGGTACTTGAACTCCCTTCACTTGGGGTAAAGACTCATTCCCTACCTGGAGAAGGCATTCCATCGGTTTCCTGCTGAGAACCATGGCCTCCGATTTAGAGGTGCTGATCCTCATCCCAACCGCTTCACACTCGGCTGCGAACCGATCCAGTGAGTGCTGAAGGTCACAGGCCGATGATGCCATCAGGACCACATCATCTGCAAAGAGCAGCGATGAGATCCCCAGCCCACCGAACTGCAACCCCTCCCCCATCCCGACTACGCCTCGATATCCTGTCCATAAATATTACAAACAGGATTGGTGACAAAGCGCAGCCCTGGCGGAGGCCAACCCTCACCCGAAACAAGTCCGACTTACTGCCGAGAAACCCGGACACAACTCTCACTTTGGTCGTACAGAGGTGGATGGCCCTAAGTAGAGACCCCCCTCACCCCCATACTCCCGCAGCACCTCCCACAGTATCTCCCGGGGGGACCCGGTCATACGCCTTCTCCAAATCCACAAAACACATGTAGACCGGTTGGGCATACTCCCAGGCCCCCTCCAGGATCCTTGCGAGAGTAAAGAGCTGGTCCGTTGTTCCACGACCAGGACGGAATCCGCATTGTTCCTCTTCAATCTGAGGTTCGACTATCAGCCGAACCCTCCTTTCCAGCACCTTGGAGTAGACTTTACCAGGGAGGCTGAGAAGTGTGATACCCCTGTAATTGGCACACACCTCTGGTCCCCCTTTTTAAAAAGGGGAACCACCACCCCAGTCTGCCACTCCTTTGGCACTGTTCCAGACCTCCACGCGATGTTGAAGAGACGTGTCAACCAGGACAGCCCCTCCACACCCAGAGCCTTGAGCATTTCCGGACGGATCTCATCAATCCCAGGGGCTTTGCCACTGTGTAGTTGTTTGACTACATCAGTGACCTCCGCCTGGGAAATCGACGACAATCCCGCGTCATCCTCCAGCTCTGCCTCTAACATAGAGGGCGTATTAGTCGGATTCAGGAGTTCCTCAAAGTGCTCCTTCCACCGCCCTATTACCTCCTCAGTTGAGGTCAACAGTGTCCCATTCTTACTGTACACAGCTTGGATGGTTCCCCGCTTCCCCCTCCTGAGGTGGCGAACAGTTTTCCAGAAGCACTTTGGTGCCGACCGAAAGTCCTTCTCCATGTCTTCTCCGAACTTCTCCCACACCCGCTGCTTTGCCTCTTTCACGGCAGAGGCTGCAGCCCTTCGGGCCCTTCGGTACCCTGCAACTGCCTCCGGAGTCCTCTGGGATAACATATCCCGGAAAGACTCCTTCTTCAGTCGGACGGCTTCCCTGACCACCGGTGTCCACCACGGTGTTCGTGGGTTACCGCCCCTTGAGGCACCTAAGACCCTAAGACCACAGCTCCCCGCCGCAGCTTCAGCAATGGAAACTTTGAACATTGTCCACTCGGGTTCAATGCCCCCAGCCTCCACAGGGATGCACGAAAAGCTCCGCTGGAGGTGCGAGTTGAATGTCCGTTGGACAGGGGCCTCCTCAGACGTTCCCAATTTACCCGCACTACACGTTTGGGCTTACCAGGTCTGTCCAGAGTCTTCCCCCCACCCCCCTGACCCAACTCACCACCAGATGGTGATCGGTTGACAGCTCTGCCCCCTCTCTTCACCCGAGTGTCCAAAACATACGGCCTCAGATCAGATGAAACGATTATAAAATCGATCATTGACATTCGGCCTAGGGTGCTCTGGTACCAGGTACACTTATGAGCATCCCTATGTTCGAACATGGTGTTTGTTATAGACAATCCATGACTAGCACAGAAGTCCAACAACAAACAACCACTCTGGTTTAGATCAGGGAGGCCGTTCCTCCCAATCACGCCTCTCCATGTGTCTCCATCATTGCCCACGTGCGCGTTGAAGTCCCCCAGCAGAACAATGGAGTCCCCCACTGGCGCCCCATGCAGGACTCCACTCAAGGTCTCCAAGAAGGCCGAATACTCCGAACTCCTGTTTGGTGCATATGCACAAACAACAGTCAGAGTTTTCCCCCCCACCACCCGCAGGCCTAGGGAGGCGACCCTCTCGTCCACCGGGGTAAACTCCAACGTAAGCATAATACATTTTATTTAAAGCCATTTCATGACACCCAAGGTCACTTCACAAACAAAAAAGGACATTCAAATTATAGTCATCTTCTAAAGGTGCTGAGGTTCACACCATGCAGCAGGCCTTTTGATAATACCTAATTATAGTTTGAATGTTACATATCTAGTCGTTCTGATTGGCTGCTGTTATTTAATTTGAATGTCAAATGGTTGCATTCTAAATAAAATGCATTCTTATAAAAACCTGTAAATATATATACATTCTATTCACATGGCTTTTTTTATGCCTGGGAAACTAATACATGTGTTGTTTGTCATTCAATGATTTGATTTTTTGATTATTTTTGATAACAATAGTAACAACAATAATAGGCCTATATTAGGGCGTAATCATTAATATTCGGGGCAGTTAGCCTACATAATATTTGATGGGGGGCGTTAGGGACCTGGATAATGGATAGGGGGGCGCTGGCACAAAAAAGGTTGAGAACCACTGCACTAACCGGATTATCGGCCATCGGACAGTCTGGCGAGGTCAGTGACTCAAATCTGTTCGGTGTGTTCCGTTCCGTCGGAGTAGCCGTCGGCCTTCATTTGGGCCGATTTGACATGTTGAATCGGAAGGCGGGCAGTCGGACTCAATGACCAATCTGATTGGTGGAGTGCTAACCACAATGACGAGTGGGATGAGCGTGACTAGAGTCTCTCAAAATCTGACGAAAATCTTTTAAACTGACCTTTGTCGATCTGAAATGAAGACAGATTCAGCAACTGCATGGCCTATTTCTCACTTAAAATGTTTTCAGAAGCATGTTTCAGTGAACTATTTTCGTAAAATATGAGATTGTATTCCGAACGAGCCGCCATGATGGTCTGCCTTTGAAATTCTGGAGAAGCCAGACTCACGTGACGCGTTTTGTCCAATCAGCTGGTTTTCATTTTTTGGAACGACAATACAGATTAGCGCCGCCTGCTGTTATGGAGACGTATTACGTCTCGCGCACGCGAAGAACGTACGCTCAAGTCTGCATCGCTTCGGTGTGTTCCAAGGCACTTTTTTGACCAACTCGGAGAGGCAGTCAGTCCGACTGCCTTTTCTGCCGAAGGTCGGCCGTCGGGTTGGTTTAACAGGAGTTAGGAGGAGACAACGTTGGGATAATGACAACTGTCTGTATGGATCATAGCAACTCAACCTGTGGGAAACGCTGGTATTCATTTACATCAGTGGTTCTCAAAGGTTTTGACAACAAGGACCCCTAAACTGACACAAATTAGACCACGGACCCCCATTTGATTAGATTTTGTCCCAGGGTCCCCACCTGAGGGGATTTCTGCTTTTAGATGTTTTATTACAGAAAGTCGATGAAAGCCATGACCAAAATAGTCATAGTCATCCATAGCACCTGGGGGTCCCCGGACCCCACTTTGAGAACCATTGATTTACATCTCTAGAAGAGTCCTCAATATAGTCTTCCTTCAGTTTATCTACACTACAGAATAGGGCTGAAAAGGATATATGGGAACTGGCTTTGACACCTGTATAAACTTTGATGTTATATTGGCAGCTGTAGCAATATAATAAGATTATGATGCTAAATTTGACTGATACAGTAATAAAACACAAGTTGGACCTACAAGGTTTCTGCAGCGTACGGATGAAATGCTTGAAGCTTAAAAAGAAATGAGTGTTGGATGAAGCGGGGATAAAAGGGGCCATATTTTTGCCATCAGCCTACAGCTAAAAAGTCTTATCCGTCTGTCTTTGTGTGGGCTATTTTTACCGTCCCCCTTAATCCTTCGCTTTTTGATGAGGGTTCTTTTTCTTTTTCTATTGACAGACAAAGGAAAACTACTTGTTGAAAGTCCAACCTCATTACCACAGATGTTAGTCATATGCATATGCACACGCACACACAGATGTTACACACTTTTACAGATTGTATTAATGCGTGGATGTGTCCCTGTATTAGTATCCAAGTGTCATGACTTAATATGTGTGTGTGTGTGTGTGTGTGTGTGTGTGTGTGTGTGTGTGTGTGTGTGTGTGTGTGTGATCAAGGCGAGCAGGGTTAACACTAAGCTTGCTCCTGTCTATCACAGAGGCTAATCATGTGCTTAATGGAGCAAGTGGGATATGTTTGATTTCATATATAGAAAGAGACAAACACACATTTACCACTCTCTCACACACACACACACACACACACACACACACAAACCCACGCAGCCACATATTACATTACGGATTACAAGTTCTCTTGCTTTAGATAGTATGACACAAATCAAATAACAGACTCACTTCTTTAATCCTTATAGTGCAAATCAGTAATCTGTAGTCTGATTCCTGGGAGCTTAAAGATGTAATTGTCCAACAATGACAGCGGGGCTGTTACGGCTTTACTTCATTTGAAATGCATAAAACTTGCAGAATATACATTTGCAGTTTGGTGTTGTAGGCTGAGTCAAAGGGGGGAAAAGTGAATGTGGGAGGGCAGCGTAGGAGTGCAATCCAACAAACTTAGAGAACTAAAGGCAATGACATGAAAGGATGTCTGCAAGCTTAGATCTCTGCCAGGGAATCTACACTGTGCGCTCTGATTAAAGTCAACTGAGCTGAGCAGAAGAAACTATAATGGACCTCTTCGTGCAGAGCTCCCTGCATGTAATTTGAACTAGCCGGCTGTTAGTCAATGTGCCTGGTGGAATCTCTTGATTGTATTCCTAAAAAGAGTTGTGAGGCCAATGAATCTATTTCCCAAGCTAAACTGATATGCTAGAAGAGTCTTGTTACCCATGCTAACAAAGTGGTAAGGAATGGATTGATAGTATTGACCTATTAACAACCCTGGCTTTTTATCTAAGGCCACCAACATTGGTTGGGTGTTGGGCTCTGAGTGCAGGTGACCTACACTGAACACTGTACTTGAACGCATCATGTCTCGCCCGTGCAATTTCTTAGGCGAGAGAAACTACACATTCTCTCCATGTCTAGGCAAACTCCCTTTCGGAGTTCCCTCTGAGCTTAGTGTCTTATGACGTCAACAGAACTTCAATCAACCGTCAAATGCATAAACTCTCTTTTTAGAATTTTAAGGACTGTTAGAATCTGAACTGCTGCTGTAGTCCCTGGGGTGGACACAACATAATGGATGAACGGTCGCATGCACGCACACACACGTACACACACACAATAAATGACTGCCCCTGTGGCACCGTTGAGTGCCTATATACCAGTGTTGCTTCGCCTCATGGTGCCACTCTGCAAGGTCAGAGGATAACACCTTACTCTCTCTCTCTCGCTCTCTCTCAAACTGTACACTAACTCTCACGTCTTCCTGAAACACACACATATACACACACACACACACACACACACACAGATTCTTTCTTGTATAGTTAGAAGTATCCAATACAATTTCCACACAATTAACATAGGGCAATTAATTCCCAATAACTTTTTACTTACTGTGTCTACTACTGCTGTCTCACTCTTGCTGGAAGGGTGGTCACAGGGTCTCAAAAACCCTTTGAGGTTTCTTAGATTTTTCCTCAGCTGCTACAGCTGTCCTGGCCAGTGAGTGATAACCTTTACTTAAGAAATGCAGCAGCAAATTTTGAGATCCCGGACAAGCCATCAGAATGTCTTTGGCAGCAGCCCGGGTTTGAATCTGACCCATGGTCGCTTTGTTGTGTGTCATCACCTCTCTCTCTCCCTTTTCCTATCCATCTGCACTATCTAACAAAAATCTTTCCTACTATCTGAAAACTGTGTACAGCAAGGTTGTCTTTGTTGAAATTTGAGGCAAGTTTATTGTAAGTGTATGACCAATTAATGTTTCCATGATGACTATCCACATTTGTGCCTTAAGAGCCCATATAAAATGTGTATTGTATATGGATACACGATTTGTTGAAAAATAAAGTTTACCCACTGTAAGCACTGACAAATATGGTAATAAGCTATTTTCACCTATTTAACGATTGTTTTTTTTAATCTGATGACACCAGTGTGTACCCCATCCCAAAAAACCCCAGGGTGTATCCAAAATTCTACACTACAAACTTCTACTTATGAGAAATGTACCAATATATTTAAAAACTACAACTCCCACTATAGACGTGATAAAATTGATTTCTCATCCTCCCTGTGCCACCCCACTTAAAAAAATCCTTGAATCGCCCCTGCATCACGGCAGCAATATGCGAGTTAAGTTAAACCACTGGAGGTCTGCAAAAACTTTTTTAATTTTAAGCTTTGTGTAGAGTTTATCAACACAAATAAAAGGTTCCTCTTTGTCTTTCATTCATCCAACAGTTTTGTTTTCTGGTGTGTAATGAGCATTATAGCTTTGCAAGGCTGCAATAGTTAAGTGATCATTGCTGTGGCATTTCTGTCAATTTAGTTATCACTGCTCAGTTATTTTATGTATTGTAAACATGTATACTGTTATGGTTTTGGTGTTGTCTTAGTTTGGTAGTCTGTTTTCTGTGTTGTGTTTTGCTCTGTTTCCTGTTTTATTTTGAAGTCCCTGTTTTTCTGTCTTGTCTTGTCCTATTTACTTCCTGTCTTGTGTTTCCCTCCTTTTTTGATTGCTTTGCCCAGCCTAATGTGTTTCACCTGTTTCCCAGCCCTTGTGTCACCTGTCTTGTGTTTTCTCATTAGTCTGTGTATTTAGTCTTTGTGTTTCCCCTTGTCCTTGGTCAGGTCATTTTGTGTGTTTGTTTGTTTGTACCCAACCGTGTTCAGTCCAGTCTCCTCGTCTGTGAGTTTTTTGTCTTTTGTTTCTGTTACTGGGAATTTTGGACTCCTTTTTTGTTGTTTGGACTCCCTGCCTTGATATTAAATCCTCCACTGCAAACGTCCTCCTGCCTGCCTGCCTGCTCTCTCCGCATTTTGGGTCCGCCATTCCCTACTCCTCCCAGCCACCCCTTAACATAATGACCTGACCATCATGGACCCAGCGGAGAAGCTTTTGTACACCAAGAAGGTGTTAAAGTTCGGCTGGACTGTGCGGTGTTTGCTCTTGTCTGAGCCGGACCGGCACCCGCCTTTTCTGGAGAAGCTTGCCATTCAGCAGCAGTGGCTATCGGAGAGACCTTGGGTGAGTCACTATGTTCCCCAGCTGGAGGGCTTCAAGGACCAGCTGGAGTGTTTCCTGAAAGCCACCTCCAGTGACTCACCCACCACCAGCTTGCCTCCTCCCCAGTCGGCCAACACCGTAGCCATCGGTGCGTGCTTTGTCAGCCAGCCAGCCACTTTACCAGCTTCCCAAGAACTCTCAGTAGACCGCTCAGACGCTACCTGGTCAGCGTATGCCCCCAACCACCAGCAGTCCTATGACGGAACCCGCCTGGCCGTCTTCACAGGGACCCGTGGAGGCCGTGGACGGAGGAAAGGACGTCGTGGCTCTCAGCGCCATGTCCCTGATCAGCCTCACAGTGGACCTGAGCCTGAGCCGACCTGTGTGCCCGCTCCTGCAGCCCAGTCGCCCGACGCCACGCCTGCAGCCCAGTCGCCCGACGCCACGCCTGCAGCCCAGTCGCTCGACGCCACGCCTTCAGCCCAGTCGCTCGACGCCTCTTCTGCAGCCCAGTCGCCGCTGACGTGCAGCCGCCCTGGTTCGCCGCTGACGTGCAGCCGCCCTGGTTCGCCGCTGACGTGCAGCCGCCCAGATTGGCCGCTGACGTGCAGCCGCCCTAGGTCGCCGCTGACGTGCGGCACTCCTGACCCTGAGCTGACGTGCAGCTCTCCTGACTCTGAGCTGACGTGCAGCTCTCCTGACTCTGAGCTGACGTGCAGCTCTCCTGACTCTGAGCTGACGTGCAGCTCCCCTGATCCTGAGCTGACGTGCAGCTCTCCTGACTCTGAGCTGACGTGCAGCTCTCCTGACTCTGAGCTGACGTGCAGCTCCCCTGATCCTGAGCTGACGTGCAGCCCTACTGTCCCTGGGCTGGCATGCAGCCCCCCTGCCTCTGGGCTGACGTACAGCTCCTTCCCAGCCTCTCGGCCTGCTAGCGGCCTCTCCCCTGACTCCAGGTTAGCTAGCAGCCTCTCAGAACCCCGGCTAGCTAGCAACCTCCCTGAGTCCAGGCCAGCTAGCATCTCCCCTGAGTCCAGGCCAGCTAGCATCTCCCCTGAGTCCAGGCCAGCTAGCATCTCCCCTGAGTCCAGGCCAGCTAGCATCTCCCCTGAGTCCAGGCCAGCTAGCATCTCCCCTGAGTCCAGGCCAGCTAGCTTCTCCCCTGAGTCCAGGCCAGCTAGCAACCACCCTGAGTCCAGGCCAGCTGGCAGCCTCTCTACGTCCCGGCCGTGTAGCGGCCCCCCAGAGTTCCTTGAATCCCGGCCGTGTAGCGGCCCCCCAGAGTTCCTTGAGTCCCGGCCGTGTAGCGTCTGTTTTTCTGTCTTGTCTTGTCCTATTTACTTCCTGTCTTGTGTTTCCTTCCTTTTTTGATTGCTCTGCCCAGCCTAATGTGTTTCACCTGTTTCCCAGCCCTTGTGTCACCTGTCTTGTGTTTTCTCATTAGTCTGTGTATTTAGTCTTTGTGTTTCCCCTTGTCCTTGATCCGAGGCCTGTACTACGAAGCAGGATTTGGCGTTAACGAGCTAACTAAAGGCTCAACCCAGGATTTTCTGTACTACGAAGGTGGATCACTTGTTACCGAGATCAACCGAGGTAAAAGCACCGCCTACTGACCAATCAATAGGTCGATTGATAACAGCGTCACCATTCTTAGAGAAGATCAGGCGGAGCTCGGTGCAGAGAGAGAGAGAGAGAGGGGGAGAGAGGTGGAGAGAGGGGTGCGCTCAAAAGTTAAAACATTTACATTTATTTTTTTTAGAGACCAACAACCCCGTTAACATGGGTATTTTTATGAAATACAGCCTATATATTTTAATGGGAGGGAATTACTTATCGGCTTCTTGAGCCGTGTGTCCCAATACGCACATCGGTTTGAATTATGTTTTTATATGTTTTATTTGCTCTCACGATCGCTTGCCACTGCCAGGGTTGCAACTGAAATAATAGGCTAAAGCAACGACAGTTTATGGAAAGCACAAGTGTAATTATGGTCAGATCTTGGTCCTGACTGATGAGGAAGTGATATTAATAAGCATTGTGATTTAAACATCTACAGCGTCGGCTATTTATTTATTTTTTTGCCAGCTTCCCTTCCTGTTTTAGGAATCAGCGACTGTATTGCGTTTTCCCTGTAAAACCGTGTCTGTGTTCTTCATATTTATGGAGAATTATAATGTGCTCTTCTTATATATAACATGCGGCTCTGGTAGATGTTTGCGATTGGTCGTGGTGCGCAGACACCGCCTCGTTTATGTGAACGCGCGCGCCGCTGGATTGGGAAACCCTGAGTTGACTGAACTAGTTGATAACCAGCGTCGTAGTACAGGTTATGCAGGACCGCGGTTGTTAGGTTAGGTGAAGCCGGATTACTGAAAGAGATCCAGGACAAGTTGATCTTGCTTCGTAGTACAGGCCTCAGGTCATTTTGTGTGTTTGTTTGTTTGTACCCAACCGTGTTCAGTCCAGTCTCCTCGTCTGTGAGTTTTTGTCTTTTGTTTCTGTTACTGGGATTTTGGACTCCTTTTTTGTTGTTTGGACTCCTGCCTTGAAAAAATCCTCCACTGCAAACGTCCTCCTGCCTGCCTGCCTGCTCTCTCCGCATTTTGGGTCCGCCATTCCCTACTCCTCCCAGCCACCCCTTAACATATACAACTAAATCTCCTAATGTGTGCTATAGGATGAAATAAAACAGCTACCAGTGGTACACAACAATTCACAGAATCACTTCAATATTGTTGTTAGATCTATGCTAAGGAAATGAAAGTGAAATTCAGACATGCAGAGAAAGAGACAGTGATTGAAATGAAAGGAGTTCTGGCAAATTAATGCCTGCAGGACAGAGACATTATATGGGAAACATATTGGGCGTAAGATAAAGATGAAAGACAACAGAACAGAGGAAAGAGAGAATATGGATGTGTGGTTCGAGGGCTAGGCAGTGGAGGCCTAGGGGTTGAAGAAGTGAGCTTGGGATTGGGAGGTCGCTGGTTCAATCTGCAGACTGGCAGGAAAAAAAAAATCTTGGTGGGAAAAGTGAAAGAGCAGTGCTTGTTGCTCTCTCATTACCACCACTGAGGTGCCCTTGAGCAAGGCCCTTAACCCCAACGCTGCCCTCTGTGAAGCTGCTCAGTGGCCAGCAGATCAGACTGTGGTTGTACTGGGCAGCTTCCAGGTATAAATGTGTAACTGTGAATGTGTCAGGTCATCGTTGCAAAGAAGTTGTTCTCAATCGATAAAGGAAAAAAAAAAAAAATTGACACAGTGCCCTCAGAGTAGCTACCTTGGCCTTTTCTGTGTGTTGGGGTTTATAAGGCTTGGTGCAGTTGCCAGGAAACCAAAATTGTATTCCCCAAAATGTACAACTTAAGTCATCTTTATTTATATAGCACATATAAAACAACAGAAGTTGACCCAAAGAGTGGAGGGTCAGGTCAGTAGTCTCTGGCTAGTCCACACAGCATTCCAGGATGGGAGAAAAAAACATGCCCTGGTTTTTTGGCATTTCTTTAAACCAATCACAATCGTCATGGGCGGCCCTAAGCTCCGCACTGAGCCGCTGCAAAATAGTTGTGTGAGAGAAAACTCAGATTGGACAGAATGCTAGCTAGCTGTGTCAATTTACCATGCTTGGATCTGAGGAGCAGTCAACATTAGTCCTCATAAATCCATTTATTTCCTGCGGCACCGGAGCAATCACGGAAGTGGAACGTCAAGGATGTAGACTAGCAGGTCAGTAATGTATTTTGGAGCTAGTCCATTTAAGGGTTTAAAAACAAATAGTAAGATTTCAAAATCAATCCTATATTTCACTGGTAGCCAATGCAGGGGAGCCAGAACAGGGGGGATGTGTTGTCTTTTCATTGTTCCAGTCAGAAGTCTAGCGGCTGCATTTTGAACCCTTTGGAGATGCAAGAGGGTGGTATGGGTCAACCCAAGATACAGGGAATTACAATATTCAAGCTGAGTAGAGAGAGAGGCCGACGGACTGACAGAGAGAGTGACACACATACACACACACACACACACACACACACACACACACACATAGGCTACAATTACCCCCGTTTTCCCTACTCATCCTGTCTCTATCGGAGAGAGCAAGAGAGAGCTGAGAGGAGAAGGATCGCTTTGTGACTGGCGCGGAGAAACATGCGTCCAGTATAAATGGCCAACATCCTGGACTATATACATGACCCTTCTTAAACAGTTATATTGTACATACAGTATTTATTAGGTTATCGTAGCTTGCATATTTTTAATTGTAAATGTTCTATTCTATATTTATGTTCTTGTCTGTTGCAGTACTTTGCTTTATTGGTTGTAGGTTATTTACTTATATGCACCAATCACCTAGGCAAATTACTTGTAAGTGTTACTTGGCAATAAATCCTATTCTGATTCTAATGCTCATTTCACTGGTTTGGGAGACTTAATGTTGTGAAAGACACACTCTATGCATGCACCACTTTCCACACAAACTGATATTAATAAATTGGTGCAGGCTAAGTGAGCTGCATCTGATCAAGTTGAGTGGCAAAGAGAAGAGTAACATCAAAGAGGGAATTTGGAGACTGAATCCCTTCAGTACATCATGGCTATTAGCCATCACTGGTTTCATTTTATAAAATGTATATGTCTGTTATTAACAACCTTCTCTAAAAGCATGATTTACAGTCTGGCATGAGTACATTTCTTCTGAAGCATACAGTAATGTGTGAAAAGCACACACTAACATATACTGTATGTATTGCTTTTCAAAGGGCATTGCTAATGCAAGATGAAGGAGAAAACTCTATTTTTGTGTGGAACATTATGGGGTTAGTGTTTTGCCTGAACCATATTAAACCAAACTGTGTTGAAATCCATTTCTGACTAAATGTAGGCGGGGCCATAATGCATGTACACAACATTTCATGTAAGTGAGGTGTGGCGCACTCTGTGTTCACAGATCTTTTTGTGATCTAATGAAAGTCTTTCTCTGATTTTTTGTCCTTAATCCACACAGAGATTTATACATCTTACTCCAGGGTCTTAGGTACAGAATGAAGGGATATGAGGCCCCAACTTGTGTCTTCTAAGTTGGCATGCCACTCAGCTATAGTAATTTTTTATGTATTCAGACAGGGAGGCTGAGAGAAGGAACGACAGATGTAAGAAAATGTGCTGGAAGTTGATCCTTGGCCACTGGGGGTACGAGAGGCTCAAAAGTAGGGAACTTACACAGACTTTTGACTATATTCACACTGCAGCTTAGACTGTCCCAATTTAGAATTTTCCCAGCTACAGTCTGTGACTCAACCCAGATCTGAACAGCCAGAATAAATGATTGGGGTGGTACTGTTATTAGACTGTACCTCTACATCTATTTTACTAGAAAAACATGGATTACATAAATGAAGCAGCAAGTGAAGAAGCCATGAAGTATTTTTTGAAAAACACAGCAAGAAAAATAAGGACACAGACTTTTCAATCAATCAATCATTTTATTTGTCATGTGAATTCATATAAACTTCAGTGAAATGTAATCCGTTCCTTTAATTTATGCATTAGAAACAGTAATAATAGTTAATGTGTGTATGATGGGGGGGCATTTAGGATCCTTTTGGCCTGGTGTTTCTGGTATCATCTTCCTGTCCGGAACAGGGAGAAAAGGCTGTTACCCGGGTGATTTGGAGCTTTAATCATTCTCCTAGCCTTTTTCTTGCAGTGCCTGGTGTAACTATCCTTTAGGCAGGGTCGGTCACCAACTATTGCATGTTCGGCCTATCAAGCCACTCTCTGTAGGGCCTTCTGGTCCTGTTCGGTGCTGTTTCTGTTAGTGCTGGGTGGTATACTGGTTCATACCTAATACCGGTAGTATTTATTTCCTGTATGATATGAATTTTTCATATCCTGGCAAAATGGTTGGAACTTGACGAAGGGTGCTCATGTGATGTTTACTCTTTTGAGCGGGGACCATTTTCTCCGCTGCACTGCTGAAAGCCAGCTACAAACCGTGCTAGCAGTAGCATTAGCTTTTCAGCTGAAAATAACGATGGACAATCAAGAAACAGAGACTGGAAATGGAAATAATGATGACACAGGAAAAAGTTGTGCCAAATAGAGGAGCTGTTTCTGTCGTTTGGAGCTTTTTTGGGTTTAAAAAAATCTGACATGGATCAAACGAACACTAGCGATTTCCTCTACCACCTTAGCCAAAGACGTTGGCACACAAGATGTTGGGTGGGTGATGTAATGGATGTTGATGTTGAGGTCGACGATGGTTGTTGTTGATTATATTAGGTTGACTTTGTAAGGTTGATCTGCACTTTTCCAACCCTGTGAAGACTGTACCTGTACCTATGCTGCTACCCATGCACCTTGCATTGTAATTTTATTTCCTTTCTTCTTACAATGCAACAGCTGTGTTCCATTGTCTACTGTTGTTCAGGCACACCCTATAAATACTGCAAATACAGAAACAATGTTAGGTAAAAAATACACAAACCCTAAACACACATGCTGGAACTGTGCTGTTTTTAAAAATGTATTTGTGTTGTAGTTTTAATTTTTGTATTATATAATTCTTTTTTTTCACAAGCTTACCAAAAACAGCCAGAACTGCTTGTTGGTCTCAATTAACTAGTTGCCAACACCAAAAAGGCAAAGTAGACTTTAGTGGAGTATTAACATCATTGTTAGAAAAAAATTCAGGTCTGCATCTCCCACTCAGCAGTATGCTGGAACACCTTACAGTACAATAACAAGTAAAAAGCAGAAAGCCATTATTATCATGCATAATGACATAGACTGATATGCATCATCTTGCCATTGCAAATCAGAAGACAGAAAGAAGACAGAAGAGCATCCCACTAATCAAGATGTCATGGATGTGGAGGTGAACGATCAAGGGTTAACTTAAGCAGAATGAACGCTCCATCCAAAAAGGGCAAAGGTTAGATTTTGATAGTAGTTGTCCGAGTACACGAATGCTCATTAATGAAGCTTTAGAAGATAGAAAATACTTGGAGTTCTGCTTAGCAAAATCAAGTTGTGCATTTAGTGATCAGTGTTTGGTTATATCCCACTGCATTGACGGTTCTCTCCAGAAGTGAATTAGACATAATTATTGCACAATTAGCTAGTTTCAAAATTGACGGAAGCTTAACAAGATAGAACAAGATTGGCAACTGTTTCCGTCCTTCCTACATCTATTGGGAATCAATGTAAAGTGGCTTATTATGTGCCTGGCAGCTTACTTTGCTAAAAGCATCAAGTGCCTTAGTTTGGAGAACATAGAGCCGGCATTATGAAAGAACATGCAATTGATCTTCATAGTCTTGCCGTTTTCAACCGTGAAAGGTCAGTAAGATGTACTGTATATGCGAAACCCTACATCCATTAAGGCTCAAGCAAGCGATATAGACCACTTACACCAGTCCACCAGTGAGTTAATCAAATCAATTGGCAGAGTAGCTTGAGTATAATCAAAATAATGGTGAGAAATCTGGAGAATAGGAGTATTAACTGAAGTAGTCATTAACTGCTTGTTACATTACTAAGGAGCCTAATACAGCACCAAAGAGAGGAGACATCCAACCAAAGAGAGAAGACATCTCAATTCAGACACTTAATGGCAATGGGTTTCTCCTCATTTTAAAACCTGGCAATGTGGGTTTGTATGAAAAAGAAGGAGGCCGGCTGGTTGACAAAATGTTCCATTAGCAAGAGGATGGTTTCAATCCATCGATCCCGGGGTTATGTGCCCAGCTGTCCCACTCTGCTCTCTGTTTGAACTGCTTGGGCATGCACCTGGAAACTTCTTGTCTTTCAGCGCCTTGGGAGTATTTAGTAGCTTTTATTGGGAACAAGACACAGAAAATGCAATGTGTTTGTCCCCGCTGTTAGCACTTACTGCAACTGTTTGTCAAAAGTGCATTCATAATCACTGGTTTAAATTTTTGAAATGGAGTAATGAACAAGAGTGAGAAGGCAACGCCACCAGGATACCACCAACTCCTTTTGAAAAAGAAGTTCAGTTTATGGCCATAATCCCAA
Organism: Perca schrenkii; assembly: GCA_025617405.1. Lineage (NCBI taxonomy): Eukaryota > Metazoa > Chordata > Actinopteri > Perciformes > Percidae > Perca > Perca schrenkii. The sequence continues at coordinate 32,199,586 of CM046796.1, forward strand.
GATCGTTCACAGATATTCCAAGTACCCGCAGTTAAAGATGACATTGGTGGGATTTGAACCCATGCCTCCATAGAGATTGGAGCCTAAAATCCAGCACCTTAGACCACTTGGACACACTACTACTTTGGTAATCTCTTATAGCTGTTTCACTCAGTCTGATTTAACGAGAAGTATATCTAAGTCATGAAAACTCAAACATTCACCAGACAGGAGATGGACCTTTAACTTCATGGTCATGGTTCTGTAAAATCTTTACCCATAAAAAATGCCACAGCTATAATGAAGATGCAGCGCTGGAAAATGGCGAGATGCAGCAGCAGCTGAGCAAGTGACTGTGTGTGTGTGTGTGTGTGTGTGTTTAAACTGGTAGATGTGGCACCATTCTCAAGAGGTTGAAAAGACCGGGCCACAGCAGGATATTCCTTCCTACAATCCTCCTCGCTAATGACGAGTCACTTCATAGTAAAGTCGATGAGCTCAAGGTATAAATATTTAGTAAGAAAGAAAATTTACCAGTGGACCTGTATCATGTTTATGCGGTGTGTAAGAAAGCCAACCAGCGCTTGTATTTCTTTTATAAGCTTCAAAATGTGACTGCACGAGAATGTTATATTGTTGTTTTATGAAATTGCTTCTTACTTTTGCTTTTGTAAGACAAAAAACGACTACAGGGGATAGATAAAGTGTGGGGAATTTGCAGGCACTACTCTGACCGATCTCTCCAATTTATTTAAAGCGAGAGTTTTTAAGAAGGCAAAGTCAATTTTAGCAGAGCACAACCACCCTCTGTCACAGGCATTTCAGTGGCGCCCATCTGGCCGTAGGTACAGGCTTCCTAGATGCAGGACTAACAGAAAAACAAAAACTTATTTATAACTGCTGTCATATGTGCACTAAGAGGTTAATCCTTATTTTATTGTTGTTGTCTTTTGTAATGATTGTATGTGTTGGTAGCTGGCTGTATCACAAATTGCCTCTCAGAGATAATAAAGACTACCTGACCTTACCTTAAGACAATCTTTAAATGAAGGCAAATAGGCAGAGTAATACAAGGAGATTTAGTGAAACCAAAGGCTGCTAGAGCACAACTGTTTGATATATAGCTACTGTTTCAACTACAGGAAACATTGAAGACTTCTCAGTTGTGACACTTGTGGTAAGGGGTGCTTAATTGTCTGAAAACCAGGCAATGTGGGTTTGGATGATTAAGATTAAGAGCTGGTGGTTGGACCACACTCCCCTGTGCCACTCTGCTCTACAATGCCCACTACCTAAACCCACAGTGGTGTTTGAGGAGACCGGTGCCTTAAGTTTACAGCGAACTGGGGTTTATCAAGTGAAGACCAGCATGTGGATGGTGGTGTGTTCCAATTAAATCTGACATAAAACTGTCTGTTTGACTGTCTCTGTCTTTAAACAGATTTATTTATTTTTTTACCTAGTCACATAACCTGACTAAAGCTGCCATCCTGTGTAATGGTAATAATAACTGGTAAATACCTGTAAAGTTTTGTGACTGAATCTTGCATGGTTGTGATGCTATCACAGTGACAAAATCTTTGCGCAGACAGAGATATATATTCTCCAATTGCCAGACCTTCTTCAACAGCACTGCGGAAGAAGGTCTGGCTAGTCCGAACAGGATTCGGGGATGGGAGAAAAAACGTGCTATGGTTTATTGGCATTTCTTTAAACCAATCACAATCATGGCAACGGTGCCGCTGCAAAATAGCCTCGGGAAGGAATTTGTTTTGGTGGAACATATGTACGTTTCAAAAGTAGTTTTAGTCATGCAACAGAAAACTCAGATTGGACAGATAGTCTAGCTAGCTGTCTGGATTTACCCTGCAGAGATCTGAGGAGCAGGACACCATAGTCCTCATTAATCAACCGGAGTTATTACAACACAAAGAAAGCAGAAGGTAACGGACATCCAGCTGAAAAGAGGAAAATCCGGCGGAAATTCCGGCGGCACCAGAACAATCCAGAAAGTGGAACGTTGTGGATGTAGACTAACAGAGATACAGTGCCCTCCACAACTATTGGTACCCCTGTTTAAGATGGGGTCATGGACTTCTAAAAATTCTCCTTTTTTTTAAACAACATAGAACCCAAATGCAAAAAAGAGAAAAATCCAACCTTTTATTTAAGTACATTACTTTGGTGGTAAAAAAAAAAATCACACATTTAGAAAAAAAAACTTGAAATCATGTGTCCCACAATTATTGGCACCCCTGATGTTAATACTTTGTACAACCCCCCTTTTGCCAACAAGACAGCACATCTCCTTCTATAACATTTCACAAGATTGGAGAACACAGAGAGAGGGATCTTTGACCATTCTTCTTTGCACAATCTTTCTAGATCATCCAGAGTCCTGGGTCCTCTCTCATGCACTCTCCTCTTTAGCTCACCCCACAGGTTTTCGATTGGGTTGAGGTCTGGGGACTGAGATGGCCATGGGAGGACCTTGAGTTTGTGACTGCTGAACCATTTTTGTGTAGATTTTGCGACATGTTTAGGATCATTATCCTGCTGAAAGACCCAGTGACGACCCATCTTCAGCTTTCTGGCAGAGGCCATCAGGTTTTTATTTAAAATGGTAGTTCAAAGCATTCATAATGCCATGCACCCTAACAAGGTTCCCAGGGCCTTTGGAAGAGAAACAGCCCCAAAGCATCACAGATCCTCCACCATACTTCACGGTGGTGAAGGTGCTTTTCGGCATACTCATCTTTTGTTTTACGCCAGACCCACTTAGAGTGTTTGTTGCCAAAAAGCTCAATCTTAGTCTCATCTGACCAAAGCACACAATCCCAGTTGAAGTCCCAGTGCCGCTTAGCAAACTCCAGACGTTTACGTTTGTGAGTGTTAGTGAGAAAAGGCTTTTTCCTTGCATGCCTCCCAAACAGCTTGTTGGCATGTAGAGAGCGTCTGATGTTTTTTTTTGAGACTTCGTGACCCCAAGATGCCACTCTTTGATGCAGTTCTGTGACAGTGAGCTTAGGACTTTTTTTTACTTCTCTTACCATCCTCCTCACTGTGCATTGTGGCAAGATAAACTTGGGACCTCTTCCAGCCTAGTTTGTCACTGTTCCAGTTGTTTTAAACTTCTTAATGATTCCTCTGACTGTAGATACGGGCAAGTTAAGGCGAGTGGCTATTTTCTTGTAGCCATTGCCTGACTTACAAAGGTCGACACACATCTGCCTTACTTGAATTGTGTGTTCTCTTGTCTTTGCCATGTCGACAAATGGGTAAGAGAATTAGGACTCTGTGTCACGTCATATTTATACCCCAGGGAAATAGGAAGTAATTAATTACTATTTAAAAGTTCCTAGATACCCTGACCAACTTTAGCAACTACAGAAAAATATATTTAAAAAAAAATCTATTACATTTTTCAGCGGAATTGTTAGGGGTGCCAATAATTGTGGGACACATGATTTCAAGTTTTCTTTTTCTAAATGCGATTTTTTTTTTTTACCACCAAAGTAATGTACTTAAATAAAAGGTTGGATTTTTCTCTTTTTTTGCATTTGGGTTCTATGTTGTTTAAACAAAAAGGAGAATTTTTAGAAGTCCATGACCCCATCTTAAACAGGGGTGCCAATAATTGTGGAGGGCACTGTATAAACATCTGGCAGTAGGTACTCAAAACCGCCTCTGTGCTAGTTCCTGCTACAGTAGGTGCCATGATGACACACACAGAGTCTTCAGGTGAAAACAGTACCGGCGTAGCTCTCGCAGCTGGTATTGACGGCCATATAAATCATCATAAAGCTTCCATTGTTTATTTTCTGAGCCCACTAGATGGCGCTCTCTGTTCAACAAAGGGTTGAAAGCACACTGAATTGCCATTCCTTTGACATTTTTCTTTAAACCAGAGCACCAACTAGTGGGCTCAGGAAATAAAGAAAATAGTTCACGAAGCTTCATGAAGCTCGTTTGGCCATCACTAGTGGCAGTAAAAAAAATCCTGGTAGCACTCTGTTCTCATCTATGTCTCTGTTTTGAACCAAGTGCCTCTTTAGGTTCATGTGTGTGCCTCCAAAACCCAACTAATCTGCCCCGAATTGATTTATATGGAATTGAGCTTTGAAATATTACATTTCCTTTGATTCCTTTTAGGCCAAGTGTGTAGAACAAATAAACAACCTGCAAATCCAAGGACAGATTTTTCTGCCTGCTAGACTCTGGCGTTGACTCTCTACATTGGGTTTTTGTGAATCAGTTTCTTTGATCATTTGCGTTATACTGTATCTGCCCTTGTGTACGAAATGTTTCTAAAATAAGTTGAAAAGGAGAGTAGAATAACAAAAGGAAAAGTTCATTATTTCGTCTGACTGACTCTGGTTCCGTCTCAGCCCATTTCTAATGTACAAACATAAAGAAGGGGGGGGGGATCCAAAGAATAAAAGACAAATGTCAACACATACTTTTCTTCCACTTGTATGACCATGGTGACCAACGTCAGACCAACGACAGACCAAAGTCAGACCAATGTCTAAAATAAAAAGGGAGCAAATCTCTTTCTTTCTGCCCCTTCCTACATTCTTTCTGTCAATCCCTAAGTACACAAGCTATTAATTCTCTGTCTCCCTCACTCCCTGCCTCGCTCTGTTCATTCCCTGATTACACACATTATTAATTAGACAGAGACCCAGGTGGTGACGGAGGAGACAGTGCAAGGCCCCAGCATGCAGCTCGCTCCCAAAGCCACTGTGCGGCTCACTTCGGGCCCCCGGCGCAAAGACCTCAGGCAGACGAAATCTCATCTCAGATTGTTTTATTTTACTTTGCTCTAAATTAATTGAAGTACACGTCTTGGAGCACCAGTCTGTGTGGCGGGGGTGGATGGGTTCCTGCACAGGGGATTTTTACAGACAGACAGAGAGAGGACTGAGCCGGCATATAACCTTTTCTGCATCATCTCACTTTCTGTTTCTGTTTTCTGATAGACACTTTTTATTCTCTGTCTGTGAGAGAAGTTGGAGAAATGAGATTTAAGCACGCACTCTGCCGTCAAACAGTGTCATTTACTCAGCGAGTCTGGGGCTTCTTGAACATTTCACCACCTACATCTCAGGTGGGGGTGGAAAATAAGCTTTCTGACATTTGCTGAAAACCCATCACGGCTCAAAATACAGACTGAGCTCCACTGTTTACCCAGATTACAGAAGTAAGCAAGCCTTCCGCACCCTCAAAAACATGTAAAATTCATATTACTGTAAAGTATTACTGCCAGTCCTTGTATCAAAAACTCCTATGTACGTTTGGGGATGTATGTGGATGTGGATGGGTGTGTTTGCAGGCAGAGCCTGGTCTAATTTGCTCGCACTAAAGAATCTGGAGGTTTAAAAACCAAGGACACACACACACCTGTCAAATCACTCTGTGCCTCATCAATATCGCTTTAATAGGTTGAAAGTTTTAGAGGGAAAAAGTAACCCTGATTAGAGACACATGCATGCACACACACCCAGAGCCATGATAACTTCCACTGTACATTTACTTCTTTCTTCCAGTTATGTGTGGGTGTGAAGAAAAACAGTAAGTAGATTACTTTGTTGTGTGACAAAATAATCTCAACTCAAAGGTCCACTTAACTAGCCTTGTTCATTTAGATTATTTGTATCTATGAGGAATTATTGAAGGAATAGGCTACTAGCTAATGTTTTTAACTCTATGAAGACATCGGTGCCACTGTTACAGTACATTACCACAGGGTTGGTTTATAACGAAGACGTTCCACTTCCAGGATTGTTCAGGTGCCACTGGAAATTCCGCCGGATGTCCCTAATTTTCAGCTGGGTGGCCGTCACCTTCTGCTTTCTTTGTGTTGGCATTCTAAACTCCAGTGGATTTATGAGGACTATGGTTAACTGCTCCTCAGATCTCTGCAGGGTAAATCCAGACAGCTAGCTAGACTATCTGTCCAATCTGAGTTTTTTGTTGCACGACTAAAACAACCTATGAATGAGCACATCACCACCACCAAAACAAGTTCCTTCATTTTGCAGGGGCACCCTCATTGTGTGTAATTGGTTTAAAGGAACACGCCGACTTATTGGGAATTTAGCTTATTCACCGTAACCCCCAGAGTTAGACAAGTCGATACATACCCTTCTCATCTCCGTGCGTGCTGTAATGCTGTCTGACGGCTCCAGCAGCATCAGGCCAGCACAGATCTTGCAGGTGAATGGTTCCAGCAATTCCTACTGCTCTGAATAAGTGACAAAATAACACCAACATGTTGTGATTTGTAGAGTCACAGCGTGTACAAAGAACAACGTAACATGAGACACAGCCGTCTTCTAACTGTAAACAAACCGGGAACTATATTCTCAGGCGGAAGAATATAGTACTTGGGCGGAGTGATATGCTCGCAGCAAGCCTGTCTGAGAATATAGTTCCCGGTTTGTTTGCTGTTAGAAGATGGCTGTGTCTCATGTTACGTTGTTTTTTGTACACGCTGTGACTCTACAAATGACAACATGTAAATAGGAACATGTTGGCGTTATTTTGTCACTTTTGTCACAATTTGGAGCAGCAGGCTAGTTGGAACCAGTTACCTGCAGGATCTGTGCTAGGCTAAGCTAATGCTGGAACCGTCAGGCAGCGTTACAGCACGCACGGAGATGAGAAGGGTATGTATCAACTTGTCTAACTCTGGGGGTTACGGTGAATAAGCTAAATTCCCAATAAGTCGGCGTGTTCCTTTAAAGAAATGTCAATAAACCAGAGCACATTTTTTCCCATCCCGGAATGCTGTGTGGACTAGCTAGACCCTCCTCTGCAGCGCTGTGGAGGAGGGTCTGGCAATGCGCTGTGGTGGAGGAGGAGGGCTTGCTGAGATAAGACTTTCAGGTTTTTCCCTGGATGACCAGCCAGCCATAACATGGCCAACAGGACCTCACATTGACAAAAGAAGGTAGAGGAAAATCACAGCAACAAATTGCACCAAATTGTCCCACAACGGCCATAGTAAAATTCTTCTTTCTCTCTTACTCGCAATGTTATCATTTGTGTCATGGTACGTGTCCATAGGCGTTGTTTTCAGGGCAGGGTGGGCAGGTGGGCTTTCCACCAGCAGTTATCAGTCTCTTTTCAATGACCACTGACAAGCAAAGATAACAGGCTACACCATCCAACAACCGTGATGGCTGCACCTGATTGGACAAACGCTTCACATTGGGCTGTCTGCTCCCAGTTTTCAAAACAGACAATAATGGCAAATCCTTAGGAAAACTTTCTCTTATTTTATGAAAATAGTTAACTGAAAAGTGTTTCTGAAAACATTTTATGCGAGAAATAGGCTATGCAGTTGCTGAATCTGTATTCATTTCAGATTGACAACGTTCAGTTTCAAAGATTTCCGTGACTTTCTGAGAGCCGTCGAGCTGAGCTGGACACTCCTCATTTGCATAAAGTAGACTGGATTCAACTTTATGCAAATGAGGAGCAGGAGAATCAACGCCCTGCTTCCAGAAAGTCCTTGCACCGCTCCCAGAATGCATTGCACGGCTGCTCACATAAACAATAAATGGGAAACGTGGTAATGGCACTTGACAGTGGACACGTACTATAAGTAAATGAAAAGTGTCTGCTCAATTCTTGAAGGTGTTATTTAGGGTTCAAAATGCTCAGGCTAGGTAGAATTAGGGTTAAGATTGGGATAACTACTGTACTGTTCACTTATTTCTACTTAATTCCCAAGAAAAGCCTAAATTATATGACATTTGCCTTCATGTTTCCATCTGTTTTAATACAGATGTGACCAGTCGCCTGCTGGAAGCCTTGGACTTCCATTGTTCTCAAAACCAATTAAGAGGCAGTTTGCAGACACTGCTGCCTTGACTGATGTAATCCATCATGGTATACAACACCCATGTTGTATTTTCTACTAACGTCACTTTATAAAACCAAAGTGGTCCCATTGTACCAGAGCTGGGAACAGATCACTGTGTCCAGCAGACATCACCCCTACTCGAGTCCTCTTTACCTTCTCTGACTCCACAACATAACAGTGTGCAGTATTTGGGAAAATGTGATGAATCATGCCAATAAACATGATAATTAGCTGCAATAGGAGTGATTTTTTTGATAATGGAAATGATGGATTGTATTCAGTGCAGCAGTTTGTCTCTGTAAGACAATTTTAATGGATTTTAAAAACAATGGCCGCCAAATTTTTCAAACCTGCAGTAGAACAAGCAGATCAAGTTGTTGGAAGCTTACTATTGGGATTATTATTGAAATGGATTAAGGTTTCAATCCTCAAACCTGCAATAACTGATTTTTTATTGTCCACTTGGGGGAAGCGGAAACAAGATTCAGTCGATAATTGTCTGTAGGTTCATTACTACGAGCGACCCTCTTTCATATGTGTTCATATTGTCATTTGATACATTGTTATTGTAAAAAATATTGATTAGGGCTGAACGAATAATTGTTTTTGAATCGAAATCGAGATTTGAAACACAAATGGTGTAACATTTGGTATAACATTTTTCATTCCTCTTTTTATTATTATATTTACTGTTTTTTCATAAGATAAATGCTGGAATCATGTTACATATCACAGATTGTTTACAGAAATGTCATATTTTAAGGGGATTTTATTTTGAATTACTTTATTTAACATGATCGTAGAAGGTGCTATATGTAGATGAGGATGATGTCAGTTTACAGGAAATACTGATATTTCTTTATTGGAGTTGTTTTTTTTATTATTATAACTAGCTTTTGTGATAAGTGTTCTGTGTTTGACTGTTCAATGTCCCATGCTTATTAAAAGAAAAACACTTATTGCTGGTTACACAGTGAACATTGAACTTAAGCTAAACTTTAAAAAAATAATAATTGCAAATCGAATCGTAATTGCAATATCTGGCATATATATATATATATATATATATATATATATATATATATATATATATATATATATATATATATATATATATATAATATTGATCATAAAAATCCACTCCATCTGTGATACTAGCTGATACTATACTTATCTCATTGATAACAGCATCAATGTTTACTGGCCACTCTCTTTCCAGCAGCACGGGGGGAGGCCAAAGGAAATGCATTGTGTTTGCCGCCGCGGCACCTCTATCAAAAATTCATCTTCAAAACAAGACAACAGTCATGTTCAGCCTTTTGCATCAGTGGAGCAGTTTTTGAAATGGAGTAAAAGTCAGGAGCAGCCACAGTCAGCTGTGACAGACGGCACATCTGCAACTCCTCAGCAAGGTGACCGACTTTACTGTGGACTGCTTTCGTGTGGACAACTACTTGCACTGTGCGCAACAATTATTGTATTTGACTCCTTTATCAAATTTGAGTTTGTTTGGCAGCACTGTGATCAGATACACTAGCTGCTATTCTTTTATTTTACATTACATTACATTACATGTCATGTAGCTGAAGCTTTTATCCAAAGTGACTTCCAATTAAGTGCTTTCAACCTTGAAGGTGCAGCCAGACAAGTAGTAAGTGCAAGTACATTAGCTTTAAATAAGCAAAACTACAAAGAGCCATATGAAAGTGCAGCTTTAAGAATATATATATATATTCACACAGTACAGGCCAAAAGTTTGGACACACCTTCTCATTCAATGCATTTCCTTTATTTTCATGACTATTTACATTGTAGATTCTCACTGAAGGCATCAAAACTATGAATGAACACATATGGAATTATGTACTTAACAAAAAAGTGTGAAATAACTGAAAACATGTCTTATATTTTAGATTCCTCAAAGTAGCCACCCCTTTGCTTTTTTTGATAACTCTGTAAACCCTTGGTGTTCTCTCAATGAGCTTCATGAGGTAGTCACCTGAAATGGTTTTACCTTCACAGGTGTGCTTTGTCAGGGTTAATTAGTGGAATTTTTTCCCTTATTAATAAAAAAGCAAAGGGTGGCTACTTTTAGGAATCTAAAATATAAGACATGTTTTCAGTTATTTCACACTTTTTTGTTAAGTACATAATTCCATATGTGTTCATTCATAGTTTTGATGCCTTCAGTGAGAATCTACAATACAAATAGTCATGAAAATAAAAAAGGAAACACACTGAATGAGAAGGTTTGTCCAAACTTTTGGACTGTACTGTATATATATATATATATATATATATATATATATATATATATATATATATATATATATATGCAATCGGAAGAGATGTGTTTTTAGCCTTCGGCAGAAGATGCGTAGGCTTTCGACCATCCTGATGTCAATAGGGAGCTCATTCCACCATTTAGGAGCCAGGACAGAGTCAGGATTTCGTTGAGTGATTGGTTGTCACTCGCTGTGAGGGGGCAGCAAGCAGGTTGGCTGATGCAGAGCGGAGTGGGCGGGTTGGGGTATAGGGTGTCACCATGTCCTGGATGCAAAGTAGCTGTTCAACCAGAGGTAAAGAGTTAAATGCTGTAGTAGTGTTAAACCGTACTTGCAGTTACCACAGTAACCACAGGAGTCGCCATATCAACCAGGATGGAAATCTTCAAGGTTACCACTTTAAGTGTGAAGGCTTTGGCATTTAATAGAGGGTAAAGATGGATTGTTGTGAATGAATGAATGATGTCAGTTGAAATCCTTACATTAACAGCAACAGAGACATATTGTATAGTACGTGAAAGTGCATGTTAAGTGCGTCTCTTAGCTGTTATGGCTGAGACACAATTTTCATTATTTTCTGAGCCCACTAGATGGTGCTCTCTGTTCAACAAAGGGTTGAAAGAACACTGAATTGCCATTCCTTTAACCTTTTTCTTTAAACCAAGAGCGCCATCTAGTGAGCTCAGAAAATAAAGAAAATGGTTCAAAAAGATTCATAGAGTTGGGCATCGTTTGGATTGCGATTGCGATTCTTCCTTTCGATTCCGGTTCTTATCGATTCTCGATTCCAAGTCTTTGAGGGGTGGAGTTGAAACGGGTCACATGCTTATTTCACAAATAAGAGGAAATTTTATTTTGATTCAATGGTGGGTTGCAGTTTTACCGGGCTTTTTCAATGTTAAATAAAGCCACACTAGAGCGCTGCTTACTGTGCTCCATGGCTGCCACACAACAAGCACTTGGCCGCTACGGAAACCAAAACTTGCGCATGTTAAATTTGGAACCCATGATCAGATTTGAAACCAAATCCTCCAAACGATTCCAATAAAGAAAAGATTTCACTGGAATCATAATTTTTGAAATTAAGCTTCATTTGGCCATCAGTAATTCACATAGAGAAGCCGCGAGCACAAACCTTACTAAGTCAGTGCCAGTGTGTGTGTGTGTGTGTGTGTGTGTGTGTGTGTGTGTGTGTGTGTGTGTGTGTGTGTGTGTGTGTGTGTGTGTGTGTGTGTGTGTGTGTGTGCGTGGCGGGTCCCCATGGTAACCACGTGGAGGAATGGTTCGTTTTGCCACCTGACTCTTTTGAGGCATGCCATCTGGTACCATAATACATAAATGTGTGTGTGTGTGTGTGTGTGTGTGTGTGTGTGTGTGTGTGTGTGTTTCAGGAAGACATGAGAGATAGTGTGCAGTTTACCCACATATGCATACTACATGGAAGCAAAGTGATGTGAAATATACTGTGTGCAGCAACTGTGTACGTATGGCTCTTGGGATATTACCAGTTTGTCTTAGGGGGCTGCGAGAGAGAAAGAGCGAGAGATAGACACAGAGAGAGAGAGAGAGAGAGAGAGAGAGAGAGAGAGAGAGTAATAAGGTGTTATCCATTGACCTTGAAGAGTAGCACCAGGAGCAGAAGCAACATTGGTATTTAGGCACTCAACGATGCCACAGGGGCAGTCATTTATTGTGTTTGTGTGTGTGTGTGTGTGTGTGTGTGTGTGTGTGTGTGCGTGTGCGTGCATGTGTCTGTTCATCCATCTGTTGTGTCCACCCCGGGGACTACAGCAGCAGTTCTGATTCTCACACACACACACAGACAGATAGAGAAGTTGGGAGAGGATGGGTACATCGAAACAAATTAACAGATTGTGTTTATGATGAAGCTGTGTTAATTAAACATCACTAAAGGAAATCCGGTGTGAGAGCAGTAAATAAAAATGCTGCAACCCTGGAGCCAGTGCACAGTGTTTCGCTCTAGAACATTTCTGCAGGGCAGGTGTAATAACGTTTAATCCTAACTATATCCATTTATTCATTAGTTTAATTAACTTAAACAGGGTCCGAGAACACAGGCTGTGCATTGTATGTTATATTGTCTATCGTCTTGTGGGTCAGATCTTATAGAAAGCTCCACAGCACGACAAGCACATTATTTATGATAAGCTGCAAAATGCTTGGAGGGGGACCAGGCCAGGCAGCGCGCCTGCAGAGGGGAGATCTGTATCAGCCGAGCTGCAGACATCTCAGATTCAGTCGTTCCACTACAGCAGGTTATCTGCAGGCAGTACGTAACACACACACGTCTGCATACACAAACACATGGGTGGTCATTTTACAAACCCCCGTACGATGCCGCAACCAGCATGCACATTCGGAATGATATCATGGGGATGATAAGGAGGTTTTATGGAGAAGCACAGGTGCTGCAGGGTTGAAGTTCAGACTTAAAGAGAAACCAACGGAGACCCACAGAGACTAGATTTCCACCAACACAGACAGAGTTTTTCAGTCTCGACAGTGTGTATTACCATGATACGTGACCTAGACTCTTCCACGTTTTTTTCTTTTTTGAGTTTCCCATGTTTTCTCCTCATCCTCAAGTTTTTTGGGGTGGCAGTAGCTCAGTCTGTATATAGGGAGTTGGGTTAGGAACCGGAGGATTTCTGGTTCAAGTCCCCCTTATGGACCAAAGTATGGTGGTGGACTGGTAGGTGGAGAGGTGCCAGTTCACCACCTGGGCACTGCCAAGGTGCTCTTGAGCAAAACTGCGGCGCAGCCGGCACATAGCACTGATGTGCCCGGTGGAAAATCTGGGCTGAGGTGGGCCGAATGAAACCTGGTTGCTGTGAAATTAACTCTAGAGACCAAAACTGTTTTTTGTAAACACTGTTTATTTGAGGGCAATGGCGGGGTTTTTGAGGGAAAGTCTTACAAAATCTGAACATGAAAAACTGAATGGCCAAACTGCCGTCACTTCTTCAGAATCCTTATAGTATAGATCCAGTGTTTCAGTGTTCGAAATATACCGTGGCCTTCGGGGGAGCCCACTTTTTTTCGTGCGCTTGCGACTTACAATGACTTACAAAGATACATAACAGCTACAAGTGTATGCACTACAGGATTTACCCTTTTATAATTTTTCGACAGGAAAAGATAGGTCAAACAGCAAACAGCCACCCACAAATAGTCTATAAACAAAGCATCAGGCTGTCTTTGAGATTTCACATGAACAACGGTTAAAGGCTCAGGCTACCGAAGAATACCATAATTCCTCCGTTCAATTAGACCTTAGCGACGCACCACAAGCTTCCATCCTTAACAAACAGCCATGTATATTGGCTCTTCCAGTCTCTCCACTGCTGGCTGTTCCAATTTAACGGGAGAAAGAGGAGCAAGAGGGGTTAGGGTCATCTTCAGCCAGAGAGGACATTATTTCTTCAGCTTCTTCTTGCGTTGTCACCCCGGTGGGAGGTGTGCTAACAGGGCTTGCAGCAGGTGAATCGGTCGTGCTATTAACGTCATTGCTACACAATTTAATTAAAAATGTATTAAACTGCCTTGTTTTCTTTTTGCCATGGCTATATGATGCTTACTGCAGAATGGATTTCAAGGACTTTGCGCGCCGATTAATGGCCTCCAATGTTTATATTTTTTTCTGCGAATCTTTGAGTTAACATGTACTAAACATGAGTTGAATTTGCACCGCAGCGCCGCCATGCCTTGATGCTCATAACAAGAATAGCATGTATAGTTATCTTTATTGAAGTGAATTAGGTTTAAATCGCCGTCATGCATGAAAGAATATATTTGCAATTTTACACATAATAATCCACGATGCTCACATACACAAAACTGAAATTGACACATTGTCAGTATTTTAAGAGACCCCCCAAAAGGGGGAGCCCATGTCTTATTAAGGGGAGCCAAGCTCCTCCCTAGCTCCCCTGTAGTTCGCACCCTGCAGTGTTCTACAAGCAGGACTGAGCCTGCATTGTTTCAGATGCACTTAAAGCTCCAAACACTGCAGCAGCCTGCACACAATCTAACTGACTGACTGACTGACTCAATGTAACACACACACACACACACACACACAACCATACACACCACATAGAATGAGGATGTGTGTTCAGTGACACACAGTCCACCTTTAAAAGCCAAGGGAATGCATGTGTCAACTGTGAAAAAAGACTTCAGATACTGCATGTGAAGCACTATGAATGTGAAAGATGCGCACACACACACACACACACACACACACACACACACACACACACACACACACACACACACACACACACACATATGCACATAGAGATAAGCAGGAGAACACATGTTTAATTCATAGCTTTAACTGAGAGGGACTTATCTGGTTTGTGGGGGCGGTGAAGATAACACACACACACACACACACACACACACACACACACACACACACACACACATAAGAGCCATACACAGACAAAAAGCACAAAGAGATGCTAAAATGTAAGTTAACACACATGCACACACACAAACAAACTCAAAGATATCTGAATGCAGCCAAACACACAGAACAGAGACAAGGTCTTGCCATCCTCAGAGAGCAGGGATAAGACAGCTTAGAGACAAAGGGAAATGTAAGATAATGATTTCACTGGCTTCACGGGAGGGGGGATGGATTTGACTCGCACTGATCAAAATGCCACGGTTTCCAATATGACATGGATGCAGGTATGAGCCACAAACCCAGAGCCACAAAGTCTCTTTGTGGGCAGCAGGGACATACACATGTAGTGGCCAAAGTGACTCGAGCTGCTGCCCATCTACCCTTTTTGGAATAAGTGCCCCTTAACAGTATTACCAGAGACGGTTTAGAACCAAGACGCAGAGTAGTACTGTATCTTTGTCACGTGGGCTCTGCCACTGCCTTTAGGAGACTAGCGGCAGCATACATATAGAACAACATCTATTGTTTTATAGCTATGAGTGGCAGGTCCTGAGTGTATTGATTCCAATGGGAGAAGTGAACGTGAACACAGATTATGAGTGATTATTTTTTGCCCCATAGTCACCAAAAGTAAATAGTGGACCCATTCTTCACAAGCCACATATCTCCATAACATTCTGAAACTAAAATGTAATTTTTAAGATGGATAAATCAAGAGAAAATTAACTTTGTTTAAGACCTGTTTCTGTCTCAGGACCAGACTCTCGCGCAATCTGGCAACACAGATAAGCTAACGTCAAATAAAGTTTGTGCGTCTTTTAGCTGTGTAGATATCTAATGTTAGCAAAAGAAAATAATAAATTATTAAAATATAACTTTTCATCCTTCCACACAACATACACTACACTCTCAAACGAGACCACGCCCATTTAGGAGACAGGAAGTGTGTACCGTTTCATACCATTAGCGCAGCGTGTAATTCTACTGTTGTAGATAGTGTCTACCCAAACAGTATGGTTAGACACTATCTTGTGGACAAAGGCCTCAGATTAAACTGACCTCTGAGAGAAAGAAACACACCAAAAGCTACAGCCTGAACGCCCTCTGGAACAAAGGAGACCAAGCGGTCAACATGTGTTTTCAGGCCTGTTGCAGCCTAAACTTCACACCTATGAGAAGGGGACGTCTCAGAATGGCCGGAAGTCTAAAGAACTCTGAATTCCAAATTGGACAGCCAACCCTGAACGCCCGAGGGGGCGCGCTTCCGGTGCTGCGAGACTATAAACTTTCTGACACACCTGTTTTCTTTGCCTTCCATTGCAACAACGGTTGCTGCAGGGAGCATGCAGACGTCTGTGCTAAATAGTTCCATTTTCAGGACAAAGTGGAATATTGGATCCTGTGAAACACGTGCCCCGTGTTTCAAATCTACAGAAGAGAAAACAGCGCTTCTCTACAAGAAAATCGGACAACGTTTTATTAATGAGTGAAGGCTAGTGGTTGCCATTGTTTTGCCATTAATGTGATCGGACCGCTGTGTCCCAGTTTTGCTGTGAATGTATCATTTGATCACAATATATTGTTGAAGTTTTGTGTTGAGACTGTGGCTTTATTGGAAATGTACATGCTACACAGCTCCCGCAGTGGAGCTTAGTCACTGTACTGAGCGATAGAATAAACCGTCTGTTTGTCATTCGGGCCACAGCCCCGCGGTTCAACAGGACCTATGCCTCGCGGCCCTGTGCAAACAAAGGAACCGGTTATTCTTTCAGCGAACAGATCAGCGGTTAGCTTACCAGAGAGGCTAAACGTATAAACATCCCCTCGTTAGCCAAGCTTCTCAGATTTCGGCCGTAACATCACGTTAGGCACAGAGTCCTGAGTGAACGAGTTGGTTATTATCAGAACCTCGAAAACCATGACTCCAAGTGCTCTTTGTTTCTCTCTCTAAGTGTGCTTTCTTTCTTCTTACATACTAACCGAACACATAAGCTAACGGCTAACCCCTAGTCACGTGGCATGTAACAAAGCTTCATACACGCGCCATTTTGAACAGCTGGCTTGCAGCCATTTTTGATGTTTTAGTATTGAACTACAAAGGGTCTCACATCCGGCGGTGTGTCATCCGCCGTCTTGATCACGTGGCTTAGCTACCCACACAGTCTCGTCACTCCTCCCTCCTCCTCACACACACACACACACACACACACAGACAAGACACATGCTCACCACGTTTGCTGTTTTTGCTTTCGTTGTAGTTTGTAACAGGTAATAGGTTTATTGATTGAAGAACTACTGATTGACAATTAATAGTTTGAAAGTTAAATAAATTGTATTATACTTTAAATAGCAGTTGTTGATTATTTGGTCAGTGCACGAATTTCACCCTTATTTTGTTGTTTCAACGATTCCAGATAAATTAATCAAATTAATTAAGATCTGTATTTTAAAATGAACACCACCTATGAGGCTGTTTCACAGTTCAGTTATTGGTCCCTGATTTCAGGGTGGTGCCCCGTTTTGATTGTTTGTGAATTTGATAAAGTTATAAATGCACATATTCATAACTTTATTAATATTGATAAAACATCTTTGATTTTGCCAATAATTGAATCTGTACCCCTACCAATCCCCAACACTTCTTTCTTTAGCAATAGAGAATAATTTCCTAATTAGTTCATTAGCACACAGTGCACCACGCAGAGCCTTCAGTGTGTTTGGTTTGGTTGTCAGTGTGTTATTAGCCTGAACCCTTGCAATGTGTGTAAAGATTTGGAGACATTGTCAGAGCTTGTATCATTTCTTACAAAGTACTGTTGCCCATGGAAACGGTTTCTTCCTGATTTTATCAAGTTGCATTCTAAATCTTGGAGCTTTATGTGCTTTACACCATGAATGTTGAAGTGTTGATTGTGGTTAGTTAAACGTGTGTAGCTTTACAATAAGGAGATAGAGTGTCAGATATTGCCACTCGTCGAGGTCGGGCAGAAACCTTGTATCTTCATATTTCGTCATTTTCATTATTATTATTTTTTTAAATCGATGCTATTGGTCTCTCTGTCAGGCTCTGGACGGGGTAGGACACAAAAGCAGAACACAGGGCAAGATCAATAATACTACAGTTTATTTTAAGAAAAATGAATAATGTAGATGGTGTTCCGTCGTGGAGGTTATGGGAATGAGTATGTTGTTGCTCAGCAGGAAAAACGGCAGGCGAGAATAGTCGGAAACAGGCTGGGGAATCCAGAGACACGGAGAGCAAGGCAGTGGTCGGCACGGGGAGTCCAAACAGATGATCCAGTTGAGGAGGGGAAAAAGGCAGTGGTCGGCGGTGGAGGGAGAACGGCGTCTAGTAGGTAGAACACAAAAAACACGATGAGAAAAGAAAAGGCAAAACAACGGGAAAACTGGAGATAGCTAAATAATGCACAGGAACGCAAGTGATAGTTACGTGGCTGAAACAATTATCTGGCGGGGACTGAAAGCAGGCCTCTCCCTAATATAGGGAGAGTGGCAATCAGCCCCAGGTGCGTGGATTGGAGCAGGTGTAGTTGATCATAGTGATTGCAGCAGCCTTGGTGCCAGGGTGCCTTCAGTGGCAGTGGGAATGCAGGAAACTGAGGAACAAAAAGAGACGGACGGAGACAAACAACACAGACACAAAAGGGGCAGAGGCAAGGGAGACACACAAAAAGGGAAGGGGAGACAGCTCAGGGAGGCGGGGCCCTGACACTCTCTTTACGTCTGTTTGTGGGTTTTACAAATATTCAAACACTGATGAGGCGATTTTGTCTGATTTTGTCTGAGTGAAATACCTCAATAAAGTTTTTTCAAATTAGCCTATTTTCATTTCCTGTATAACAATCGTTTTGGACATATAAGGTTTTCACCCGACATCGACGTACTGTTAATAGTCTAAAGGCTCTTATATACTAGACGCAGCCCAGCTGGCGCGTGCAAATGTGACGTCATGGGATCGCCGTGACTATTTGTACCCGCGCTGGTGCTCCCGACACTAGTTGCAGTCTTCTCCTGAACAGAGGTGGCGCTAATGAGCAAAGGCTACCGACGTTGCTCTTTCTACGGACTAGAAAAAGAAGAAAAGGGTAAACAACGGCAGAACAGAACTGGCAGCAGCATTGCCGTCAATGCTTCGATTTGATTCGATGACCTACTTCGTCGGATCAAGCCTTTCATTCACCATAAAAGAACTCATCTTAACCCAGTAAGTTTACCAGACAGACTTGCAGTCACTCTGAGAGTCCTGGCATCCGGTTGTCGGCGAACTCGTTCAGGCCTCCTGTTTCCACTTTGTCGCACGCCGATGAAAAAAAAGAGCTGTGCGCGACCTCTGTTTGCACGCCATAAATCCGGGCACGCCGGCAGGATATTACGTCATTTTGACATCACAATGGCACGTGCCACCTTGGATGTGGCTAGTATACCGTACATTTAAGTGTAATAAAAGGTATATTAGATGAGTAGGTTGGCCCTCTCAATGACTCGTTCAGATCCATATTCAAGTATGCTTGGTGGTGGTGATTGCGCGGTGGATGTGACACATGCCTTTGGTGTGGGAGATCTGGGTCCGATTCCCACTGCGGTACATCAACCAATGAGCAAGACACTTGACCCATATTTGCTCCAGAGGCGTGCAACCTCTTGGATAAAAGCGTCAGCTAAATTACATGTAATGTAATAATATCTGTGAAATATACTTAAAATGTGATAAGTAAAAGTACTCATTGTGCAGTCAGTGTTTAACTGTTATATATGATGTTTCTGGATTAATATTACTGCATGAATGTGTCTGTTGCATCATGCTGCAGATGTTTACGGTTGTGCTAATTTTAACTCCTTTATATACTGTTGAGCGGTTAAATCTACAGCAATGCATCATATTCTATAAGATTATTGCTTTTCAAGTTTTTTGCTCCGTCATCTTGGTGTGAGCAACAAAGTCACCTTAAACTAGATTATTTTATTAGCATGGAAGATTTTAAAAACAGGATTAAGGACTTTCTGACCACTGAATGCACACGTCCTGTTACTTAAACCATATTACTTTCATACTACAGGACTTTTACTTGTAGTTCACATGTGGTATTAGTAGTTTTACTTCTACTATCTGAATACTTCCACCACTGATTATAAGTAGCAATATTGGCCATAGTGTAGGCTATGTATTTACGTATTTCGTTACAGAATACAGAATACATGCCCACAAATGTAATTTGTAACGTATTCCGTTACGTTACTCAATCTGAGTAACGTATTCTGAATACTTGGATTACTTCAGGATTACTTCCACATTCAATTGCGATTTATAAGTGTAGGAATGCGACCATCACATCCAGCTTACTAAACAGGCCTATAATGGTGTGTTCTTTTTATTCCAACTAGCTGAATGTGTACCTGAACAAGCAGATAGATTATTGTATTGGTAGTCCCGAACTGCATACTACAAAAATCTAACTGCGGTCTAAGCTACCACAAGCTAATTTTAGCTAACGTTAGTTAGCATGTCAAACGGGGCTATAGTCTTTAAACGGCTCTGGAGATAGTACATCAGCACCGAGGAGAATATAAAGTCGCACGTCAATGTTAAAATAGCAAGGTGAACAGTAAAACTACAGCAGACAACTACCCTTGGCTAATTAAAAAAATAACTTACTTTAAGATGCTTCTTCAGGTTGGAGGTGGAGTAATTTAGACGCTGAAAGGAGGTTGGTTGCTGGCAAGCAGAGGCTGCACGGCACAGTTAGCTGTATTTCATTCTCCCTGTTCGTTCTTTAATGTGAAATGCTGTTTGAATTTCCAAGATAGAAACTTATTGCTGCCCTGTCTCTGTCGTGCCGGTTCCGACTCCATTGTGACTGATCACGCAAATAGCTATTTTTTTCTATTTCATATCGGGTCTTTTGGAAAATGCATTAAGTTGCCTTAATTTATTCAGAGTGAATAAACTCGTGAAACGGAGAAGTATCGTCATGTAATCCACTGATTTTAACAATGTAACTCTATTCTAAATACCAGCTATTTAAATTGTAACTGTAACGGAATACAGTTACTCATAATTTGTATTCTGAATACGTAACGCCGTTACATGTATTCCGTTACTCCCCAACACTGCATAATGCAAAAAATAATTCCCTCTTTTTCTACCAAAGAAGAAAAAAATGTAACCATGTTATTGCAGGAATTGTTATTAATATTTTTTCGGCCTTTTCATTTATGTATCACTTTCCAAAGTAATTCAAAAGCTCTACAAAAAAATTTACAAAATGCTCAGAGCAACAAAATAAGGTGAGACATATAAGAGTTAGGCAAACAGCATTACAAGGAGGTCTTTGCCTAAGACCGAGGCTATTGATATGATGTTTTTTAATTACTTTTTCGGGGCATTGTCCTTGGCCTTTATTAACACACAGTAGTGAAGAGATCCCTGGGACGTTGCAGTTCTTTGCCAGCTGTCTTAACCCCTAAACCCAATCCTAAGCCACAGGGACACGCCAACATTAGCTTTAAGAAAGGACAAACTAAAAACGGCTGAGGCTGAGAGGTCCAATCGACCTTTGAGCATTTGGCATTCAACCCCAACTGTCCCAGTGGAGTTAGCAGGTACGAATGTTAGTAGGAAGTAGTGATGGCCGAATGAAGCTTCATGACGTTTAGTGAACCATTTTCTTTATTTTCTGAGCCCACAAGATGGTGTTTTTGGTTCAAAGAAAAAGGCTCAAGGAATGAAGTTCCTTCAGGAAGTCTTTCAGTTGAACCAACCGGATTTACCACTATCTCCGTTTAAATCTGTTCTCCTCTCTGCTGCTGTCAGTTGTCATTTCAGGCAAAAGAGATGCGACCCTCCTCCACCCCATTCACCTCCAGTTCTCATCATTCCCAGCTCCCAGGATTCCTCCATCATCAGAAGCCCCGCTTCACATCACATCCATCCAGATCTTCAGACTTCCTTTATTCCTTCATTACCACCACCAGTGTCCAGCCATTGGGGGGATATTCCTATATATCCACGGCCTCTATACCCCTTATAAATGAACATTGTGATGGAGTCTAATCGCCAAAGACTCTGAACATATCAACCCATTATGCACCATGTTCATTAAACTTATTTCACTCTTAAATGAAGTCTCTCCTGATTGAAATGGCAATTCATCGTGCTTTCACCCCTTTGTTGAACAGAGAGCGCCATCTACTGGGCTCAGAAAATAAAGAAAATGCTTCACAAAGCTTCATGAAGCCTGCATTATTAGAAAGCATGCCATGGCATTGAAAACACACGCATGGCTTTTGTGGGGAGGGGGAGGGTTGGGGTGTGCTGTTGTTGTTATAAGTTCCGTATTTGTCTATGTGACGTAAATGTGTGTGACCTGTTTGTGATAAAAACCACCAAAATGAAATGTTAAAAAAAATAATGAACATCTTACCGTTTAATATCCTGGCTGGCATGGTCATGACAGAGAGCTTATCTCTTTCTCTCTTTCAATAAACTTCATGTGTATTTCAACAGTTTGCCATAGTGTCTTTGAGCAAGTCACTGACCGTGCTCCCTCTTTGAAAGAGTGTGGATTGGAACATCAGCTAAATGCCAAACTTCGGGGGAAAAAAAGACCAAATAGATTTGATAGAAAACAACGCCCCGCTATCGAAAATATCCCACCAAATAACCTCATCAGTCATCTGGAAAATTTCCTTCAGCTCCTTCAAGAAAATCATTGGCTTAGTGGGCAAAAGTCCCAGCTAATTCCACAATCCCCTGCTGGGGTGGTGACCATTATTATTACCATTACTCCCAGTGGAGATGCTCATAAATCCCTGTTTTCACTCATGGACTTATAGAGAGGCTTTGTGATTTGAATAGGGCATTAAGATCATGCAAGGCGGGCTTTTACTGTTGAAAAATCGCAGCCTATAAATGCATCAGATTGTCTGAACCCCTTATTTGTCGACGTAAATTCTCAGAGAGAGAATATATATATTTTGTGTGTGTTTGTGTGTGTATGTGTGTGTGTGTTTTCTTGACCATCACTTCTCCATGTTCACATCACAGACAGTATTCCCTCACCTCCATCACCTCCAACAGCAGTGGAAATGGAACCTGCCTGCCTGGGTTTCCCCATTGATTTACAATTTGGACAAAGTGCCAAAGATAGAGACTGTAGGGCAGGTGAAGAATAAAATACACTCATCAGCAATTTCACTGCCAGGAGAAAAAAATTAGAAAAAAAAGCCATTGCCCTGCGTTGGCACAACATGGACACTGTTAGAGAGCAAAAAACACTTAAAACATGCCAAATCATTTAAGATAATTACTATATAATAGAAACAGAAGGACAAGAAGAACACAAATTTAACGGCTAATTAAACTCTCCACTTGTAAGGAATTTTCTACAATCACATTATGGTGTTGTTGCTATGCATTCGCCTCTTTTGTACAATAAAAGCAACACATCTGATTTCAGAAATTTACTTTGAAGAGGCCAACATCATTTATAGTCATGAAGGTTTTTTTTCCGTCTATATTATTGGTTTAATTATTTGTTAATATTTACCTTGAATACTGTTTGATTTGGGAAAAGAGAGGTCTGATGAGTTAATGTGTTTTACAAGAGGTACACTAGCATTCTGCTGGTTTTTTTTGTTTTCAAGGAATAGTTCAACATTTTAGGAAAATACACTTACTTTTGCCCTCTTTGAGAGTAGTAAGTCATTCTGCACAATGATTGTAGATAACGCCCCTCCCCCCTCTCTCCCCCCCCGATTCACAGACAGATAACTACTGGCCGGCACATTCATAAAGATCTATAAAGAATTCTCAAAGAAGGCAGGTTGCCCAGGGTCAGGCCACCTCAGTGGTGTCTTTCTCCCGTCGCGTCCCGCTGTCTCTCCTGCCTACATCGGCCCCCACACCCTGTCCCCCCTCCCCTTCTAACTGCCTGCTCAGTGCTAACCGCCAGACAGAGCCATGGTGCCTCTGCAAAATAACCTTTGCAGAGAACTTGTTTTGGTGATTCAAAAGTTGTCCTAGTCGTGCAACAGAATACCCAGATTGGACAGATAGTCTAGCTAGCTGTCTGGATTTACCTTGCAGAGATCTGAGGAGCAATTAATCATAGTCCTCGTCAATCAACCGGAATTTAAAATGCCAACACAAAGAAAATGGAAGCTAATGGACATTGGGCCGAAAAGAGGGACATCCGGTCGAATTTCCGGCGGACCCGGAGCAATCCCGGAGGTGGAACGTCATGGACATAGACTAATGTGGCGCATAAAGCAAAAGATTTGTGGAATACACACAAATTACAGTGCTTTACTTTTCGTAGCTATATGTACTAATGGTTCATGAGAACAGCCTGAGTAGTAGTAGAGTACAGTTTAGTAGAGGTCTGTGTACAAGCAAAATGGCACCAAATAGGATTGAAAGCTTCAGAGCAGCTACTAAATGGACCTTGTGTTGAGAATGTTTTCTCAAATTACATTTTCTGTTTGTGTTCACTACTGAGCAATATATAGGGTGGTTAGGGGCTACAGTATAGATATTTTTTAACCAGGCTAGCTGTTTCCCCGTTTCCAGTCTCTGTGCTAAGCTAGGCTAAACACATCATAACTTCAGCACTGTACTTAAAGACCCTGTGCACCCATTGTAAACCCACACAATTGATTTTAATTATTCAGTAATTAGACTTCATCAAATGAACTTTTCCTTTAGGTAATATCTATGACATGGACGTTACAGTAATGAAGAAGAAAGGAATAGTTTTTCTACAGCAAACATCTTTGACATGTCATAGCAGAAAAAGCACACAGGTGTAATCAACACCTTTAATCATGGCTTCACTACATTCAGGTATGCTGCCTCCAGGATCACTACTGGCATGGCTTAATGGACACTGAAATAGAATGGAGACCTAATTAATGTTATTGCTTACACCTGTGCTTTTCCTGCTGCGAAAAGTCAAAATGCCAGCAGTGGAAATACTCTGTGATGTACAATACATGTTTTAAAGAGCCCCTATTATACTCCTTTTCAGCATCATATTTGTCTATCTTGGGGTCTACTAGAATAGGTTTACATGCTTTGTTGTTCAAAAAACATACAATGTTTGTCATACTGCCCATTGTTGCAGTGCCTCCACCTGAAACACTCTAGCTGTGTTTGAAACCGTTTCCTCATTCACGCACTCACTATTCCATATATAGTGTTAAAATAAATAGTGAACTATATAGGGAAGGACCAAATGAGATTTTGGACACTGCACTGAAAACACATCATTGCATGACTTGAGCCAGTAGATGTGCTGGTTATGTGAGTGATGGAGGCGGGCGCGCCCAGCATTATGTAAACAAACCAAAACAAAAATACTTAAAATATGTCCCTGAAACAAAACGAGCACTCAGTCAGATAGTAAAATGGTGCCTATATGTTGCATATGTTTTGCAGTTGCTTCTGCCTCTTTTTCTCTGCACCAACGCACTGCTTTGTGGTATATGGGAGTTAAATGTAGGGTGCATCATATGTACTCTCAAATTAGCTGTGCATTGTGGGTATTTCAAACTGAGCTTGACAATGTAGATATGACGTAAGCAACCTGTCTGAAAGATTTCTGGTAGCCGTGCCAAGAGAAATCTGTTTGTTCGTGGATAAATGTTACTTCATATGAATTCACTTGCCACATACCTAAGTATTTCCAATCCATCAAAATGTTGCAGAAATATTTTTTTCCGATGCTTTCATGGACTCTCTATGGGTTTCTCCCTTGACTGTATGCCTCCACGTCCCCCCGATTGCTTGCGAGCTTCTCCTGACTATACGGTAATTTCTCTACTGTGCGACAGAAAATCACGTGGGTATGACACAATCGTTAGCCTATTTTTACAAAAAAGGCTGCTACGGGGCCATAACTTGAGACACAAGGTAATGGAGGCTTTTATACATTGTTGTGTTTCTTTAGAAATGAACATTGGACAAACAGAGTCTTCAAACGCTTCAGATGTAAATAGTTATTCACTGTCAAAGTGACGCCAAAATGAATGGGAGTCAATGAAATGCTAGCAGAAGGTGATGGCTTGTTAGCCTCCGATTCTCCCCATAAGAGGTACTCTTTCCGGATGCCCGCTTACCCCCTTGACTATTTCTGTGATAGGAAACGCTGTTGAACACAATTTCTGTCTGAGCTCTTGGCCCGCCTTCCTGAAAAGCCCAGTCTGCTCTGTTGTGATTGGTCAACCAAATTTAAAAAAGCCACTGGGTGAGCTGTGCTTGCTCAGGCAGCACCTATGGGCAGCACATATGAAAAACTGGGCTGGCATTTTCAATTTGTGACATCACCAGTTGAGGAATTTCAAACAGGAATGTGGGCGAGGCATTTTTAGGCAGTTGAGAAAAAGTGCTGTCTTTGAAAGAGAAAGCTGCATTTTGGAGTGAAATGGGTTTTATTGTACTTTATACATCTATTACATACAAAAAACTATATAGCACACTAAAAGAGTGACCATATGATTTCCATTAAAATTCCCAACGTAGCCAGCGTGTACTGTGCTTTGCCTTAGGGCACTTGGGCAGTATTTGAAGGATCAGGGTGCATGTGCTGATTTTCTTGCCTGGCATTTGAGTCTAATTACTTTAAAAAAAAATAATAATTAGCAGCCATCCACTGAATGAGTGTACATGCTCTATATTTAGATTTCACTTTGTCTCTGATTTACTCTTTTTTAACTTGCAGTGGCACACTGTAGGCTCTGCAGCTTTGATGGCCTTCTCATGCTCATGGGTTTGACACTATTGCTCTCCTGTGGTTGCTGTGTGTAACTGCGGCTGGTTAGGCGACAGATATTTGAACCGAGATGGAGCGGCTTGCATCCCTGTGAGCTTGTATACAGCTGCACAGAGCAAAGCCTATGGATCATCCCCATTTCACTGGGCTCAGCAACGAGGCAACAAAATCGCAGCCAATCACACTCAGCTTTCTCTGTTAATTCAAAATGGAAGATTTGACAGTTCCTCCCTCAATTTGGTGCACTGTCTTGTCTCTTTTTTTCCAAAAGGGTTGAAAGCACACAGAATTGCCACTCATTGAGCATTCTTTCTATAAACCAAGAGTGTCATCTAGTCGGGTCAACAATTACAACTATGAAGCTTCATGTGGACATCATGCCTTCCCCCACTTTCTCCTTTCTCCTTCTTAAAAGGTCTGGCTGCACACAGACAAGGGAGCCCAAGTGGATGCCAATACTGCTCAGCAGAATGCTGACTTCAAACACACACACACACACACACGCACACACACACACACACACACGTACACACGCACAGTTGGCTCAGGATGCTATCTTATTGGATTGGACTGGTATTGTTTGATTAGATGCCTCTAGGAGGGAGGAGAGGGGGGTAAGGAAGGGGAGAGGGCAAATGTGGGAAATCTTTAGTCTCAAAGCATGTCATAAAAATCATCTTTTTCTTAAAAAAATGCAGTAAGATAGAGGAAGAGAGAAAGCAAGAGGGGATGGAGACCAAGAGACACAGAGAACAAGATATAGAGGAAAGAAGGGAAAGGAAAGAGGTAAGGAGAGAGGGATGAAAGGAGGGAGAGAGAGAGAGAGAGGGAGAGAGAGGGAGGGAGGAAACTTTGAATAAAGTCAAGATGGTGGTTGAAAGATGTGAAAAGGAGACGAGAAAGAGAGACGAGAAAGGAGGTAGAAGGGGAAGGGAAGGACAAGATAGAGAGAGAGTGAAAGGGAAAGAATGAGATAAAGGGAGAATGAGGGATGGAAATGGCAATTGCAGAGAGGGGAAAGCAGAAAGGACGGGAAGAAGGAGAGAGATGTCAGGCCAGAGCCGGGCTAGGGCTGAACGTCTCGGATTTTAAGCCTGTGCAGGGCTCTAATTATGAATAGCATCATGGGGTAATGATATCATGGGCTAGTCCACATGCTAGTCGTTCATTAGCTGTGTTCGAAACCATTCCCTTTCATGGAAATAGTGCACTATATAGTGTGTTTGCCATTTGCGGTTAATTTGATTCACTGTATAGTCCACTATAAAATACCCACAATGCACTGCTAATATGAGTGTACATAAGACGTACCCTACATTATACTCCCATTTACCACAATGCAACGCGGGTCCTGTTTTCCCGGCCGAGAAGAAGAAGCAAAAGTATGGAAAAAAGGAAAAATGGACCATGGCTTTCGTTTCTAAACATAGGAAATGTGACATGCAACGTATATATAACCTTTCACTATTCTCCTGAGGGCTCGCTTTGTTTCAGGGACGTATTTTTGTTTCGGTTTGTTTACATGATGCTGGGCGCGCCTAACCGGACTCCGCCAGGTGGATCGCTTCAAATTTGCTCGGCATATCCATCTGGGAACTTTCCGTTGGAGAACTTTTGGGAAGGGGCGAAAATACTGGTTAGCTGATTGGATAAACCATCTGTCAATCACCACCTATGTTGGTGATAGACGGGCCAAATCAACCAATCAGATCAAACTCTTGTCGAAACCAGTCGGGTGAAGAGCAAAAACATCTTTTCCTCAGAGAAAAGCCTCCAGTGCCGTTTTTTTGCTCTTCTTTCAATGAAGGAATACTTTTTAATTTGGATAAAACTTGCGCGATAGCTACGCTCATCTCATCTGTGGAAGCTGCCATGTTGTTTAGACGCTTCTCGTTGCGTCACACCTAAACCCGCCTCAAAACCAACGCTGATTGGTCGGTCGTTTGGCGAACAGCTCCAAATTTTCTCTATCTCAAGATGCCAGACTGATCTGCGAGTGGAAAAATGGAGCTTGCGAGATCAGGACAGTCTCACGAGGCTAGGGCGCGCCCGCCTCCGTCACACAAATAACTGAAAATTATGTTTTCAGTGAGTGTCCGAAATCTAATTTGGTCGTTCCATTTATAGTTCACTATTTAATAAACGTTATATAGGGAATAGTGAGCGAGTGAATGAGGGAAGGGTTTCGAACACAGCTATTATTGTAGGATTCAAAGCCAACGAGCATAAATTACCCAATTAATTATCTTCACTCTGGTTTCTGCGCGGGAAAGTCGCCGGACGCCACAATATTCTGAACGTAGCCATATTGAGAAATCCAGAGAGAGTTGTGTGGAGCTGACAGTCTTAATTAGCTTTGTAGCAACTCATTTGGCAATGGCTTGAATGTAACAGACGTTCATTGATATCAAAAAGGTACGCACTAAAGATTTAATTAAAAATTAAAAATTAAAAATTAAAAATTAAAAATTAAAAATTAAAAATTAAAAATTAAAAATTAAAAAGTAAAAGAAATAAAAACAAATCCAGGCACAATAGACTCAACACATACAAATACCACGAAATACAGACGATTGCAGTACAACTCTAACACTTGAAGAATATTAAACAATCATATGTTGTGAGCAATTTTTCTTTCAGACTTTTCTTGAAGATGGAATCAGAATGTGAAAATTTCAAATTTTCATCAAGTTCGTTTCAGATCTGTGGTCCCTTACAAACTACACTCAGGCTCATGCACTTTAGCTTTCGTTTTTTTTGCCAGTGATTACACATTTTCCCTTGTGTCATAAGTGTGATGGGGACGACAGCTCGTCCGACTCTGGCCCGGGTCCGGTTCCACTTAACTGAGTGGGCGTGTGAAGACCAAGTGCCATGCTCCAGGAAGTAATGTAATATCAACCATATCATTAGAAGTAGATGCTCTCAGCTGCCAGACACACTGACAAATACATTTGGCCTCTCACAAAAACATTTTCATATTCCGAAAACCTGTCCTGTTTTTGTTCCGAGTGTTTGAGTTGGATTCAGCCTGATGAATGCCACCTGTTCATGAGCAGGTGTGCGTTGGTGAGACTCGATCATTAGCATAATCTGTATAAGGCTGCCTGTTCTCTGTTTGTGGCCAAATTTCCTACATAAATATGTTAACCAAGAGGAAAAAGAACACCGCTGAGCTCCTGCTGTCACAAATCAGCAGATGAAACAGAACTAATTTCTTAAATTCTCATGTAAAAAATATGGATAGTGTATTCAGCGCCGAATTAAATGGAAAGACTACTCTAGGCATACATTTTTCGGCCCCCTCCAAATGGATATTTTGTTAATTGGTGAATAAACAAGATTACTTTTAACTGCCACATGATTATTATTATTATTATGCTAAATTATTTGATATTTTAATGCATCTAATTTAGGCTTATTTGAAGGGCCTGAGAGAAACTAGTGTAAAGCCCCTCTTTGTCAGGGCGTGAACACGGAAGGCTTGTATCATGTGGATGCACCAACAGTTTTGTTGTCATTACTTAGAATTCCTCATGGGGGAGACAAGAAACTACGCACTATAGCTTTAAAACTTAACTCTTCCCTCTTACTGGGCCCCCTAGTGGCAAATGGGCCCTAGGCACTTGCCTAGAATGCCTATGCATCCAGGCCTGAGTGTATTGGCAGGCCATGACACACATCGCTCTTTATTTTGTGTTTGCTGATATGAGTTCACTGTATGAAGAACCCTAGACTTTTAATTCTTGCATTTGTTCCGTTTTTTTATTAACAAAAGACTGATCTATGGAAGGTCGCCTGCACCTGTTACAGAATTGATTTCCACTTTACAGTACGTTGATGATGAGTGTCTGTCTGCCCTTTATATGAACTTCTCAAGTTCTTTCCTCTCTATTTTCCTGGACAGATTCTGTGAAAAGAGACATTTGCACTCATCTTCACCTTCTATATAATGTGTACTTCCACCTTTCCATCTTCCATCACCTAAATCACTTCTTTGATTCTCTCTTCTCCTGTTTTTCCTCATTGCCAAGCAACAGCGCACAAAGTAGGCAATCCTGTTAAAAACACCTTAGTGTCCAATGTTGGTGAGTAACTAGTTACATGTAACACCGTAATTTAATTTTCAAAATAAAGGTAAATGTAGTTACTGGGAAAGAATGAAAATGTTCATGATTACATGGTGGGTTACATCTGAACATTTTCTGTAAAAAGCTAGGCTTTATGTTGAATAATATACATTTTTCATGTGCACAATGTCTTCTTTTGCCATTTCCAGCCATAGCCGTTTAGCTTAAAGTTTGATTGTATTCTGATACTTTCGATTGGTTCTCCTGTTTGAATTTGCAGTCTTAGCTGTCTGAGAGTTGCCACTATTGTTGAGTACTGCTGTCAGGTTAACACTGCCAGGTTTAAACATTTTGTTTGAAACCATTCATTTGGAATTTCGAAATTAAAATCAAAACATAATTAAATGTAATAAGTTACATTACTTTGATAAAGTAATTGAAATAGTTACACTACTATTACATTTTAAATAGGGTGACGCGTAATCTGTAACCTATTACATTTCCAAATAAATTAGCCTTCCCAACCTCGTTAGTATCTCTCTCTTGGTAAGACTCCATTCAAATTTTCTTCTGCAAGTTATGTATGTTGAATTGGGCTAGCTGGATGGAAACTCAACATGGTGACCAAATTTCATCACATTGCAAATTTTTAAACCTTTCCCTCGCATACAAATTTAATGTGAACAAGTGTTTTTCAGCCATATCCTTTAAATAGTAGATGTTATCATCAGTACATAGTGCAAGGTCTGTCATAGTTCTCTGTAAGACAGCCAATAAAGAGCACCTCATACTGTCTGTGCAGTGATGTACCGTACAGCTGTTCAGTAGACATCGAAAATAAATTATCCTCCCCTGTGCCAAAAGCTGAACCCATACTTCAGCTGACATGGGGGTGTTTCCTGCAAATATCTGCCCATCAAATTCTCCTAAAAATGTCATCTGTGCTCATCCCTGACATGCTGCGTGGCCATCAGTTGGAGCATTAAATATACTGAGGTAGAAAGCACAGAAACGAAAAGAAATATGTTAGCATGCATCCATTGCTCCACTGTAAATGGACATTAAAAACATCAGTATCCAGCAACCATGTCTCCACTGAACTTATATTAACAATTAATCAAATTACTCCTTACAGTTAGTGGATGCTTGTAGTGATGAACCTACAGAGAATTATTATTATTATTATTATTATTATTATTATATATATATATATATATATATATATATATATATATATATATATATATATATATATATATATATATACATATATTACCCTCAGGAGTTGGAGGAGGCCAAAACATTTGAATCAGTTTGACCAGACTTTTTGAACCGACTGTGTTTTTTGAATTCTGTGTTTTTTTTCCTGCCGCTAATGTAGCTAATGTTAGCTAGCTACTTTACACAGATTGGTGGGTTGGGAGTGTGACTGCATGTTTGTGTGACAAAGAGATTTGGGATCTCAGACAAATTTAAAGGTCCTATGACATGCTGCTTTTTGGATGCTTTTATATAGGCCTTAGTGGTCCCCTAATACTGTATCTGAAGTCTCTTTAATATAGGCCTTAGTGGTCCCCTAATACTGTATATGAAGTCTCTTTTATATAGGCCTTAGTGGTCCCCTAATACTGTATCTGAAGTCTCTTTTATATAGGCCTTAGTGGTCCCCTAATACTGTATCTGAAGTCTCTTTTATATAGGCCTTAGTGGTCCCCTAATACTGTATCTGAAGTCTCTTTTATATAGACCTTAGTGGTCCCCTAATACTGTATCTGAAGTCTCTTTCCCGAGATTCAGCCTTGGTGAAGGAGCCCATCTGAGGAGCAGTGAACCATAGTCCTCAGAAATCCTCCGGAGTTTAAAATTACTACACAAAGGAAGGGGAAGGTAACAGACATTAAATGCTATTGAGGAGGAAAGAGGCGGGGCAAGGTGGAGGGTGGGGGTGTGGCCTTGAACGACTGCCACTTTGTTTGTTTGCATGCAAGCCATGATGTCTCTTTCTTTCCCATGGGCGGGCCAAATTCTCTGGGCGGGCAAAGCAGAGAAAGGGGAGGTAACCTTGCACCTTATGACCTCCAAAACAGTCGTGGCAAATTTCTGGACTTTTTTTAGCCTGCTCAGTCTTTCCCTAGTGATCTCTCTCGTTTAGCTGACCTGAAGTTGTCGCAACAGATCAGAGGAATTAATCAAATTAGCACATTTTAAACATCTTGTATCATACATTTTCTGACAGGCACCTTATAGGCTGTTAACACTTTAAACATTTTTTTTTCAGATTTCCCATTATTTATTGTAAAATAGGCAACCATTTACAGACTGTGTTACAGTCTGTAAATGGTTGTACAGACAGAGTGCTCAGAAGTTCTAAACAAATTATGAAGGCGCTCTTTGGAAAGGGAACAAAAGCTTCAAAGAAAAAGGATCCAAGGCACTCTTCTTGTGAAAATTATTATAAAAAAGCCTTTATTTAGATGGCTATTTCATATCGAAATCTTAGATTAAAAGTAGAGCTGGGCAGTAACCCACGCGTATCGGCACAAAGCAGCCTTCTGCAGGGTGCAGCCCTCAAGACAGTTTCCCCTTTTAGTACACATCATGAATGCAAACAACTGGTAAATGTAAACACCTGAGCACACATCCAGGGATCTCAAAGGTGACAAATGTTAAGTAAAAAAAAAAAATACACACACATTGTGTCCAAAACAGAAAAAGAAAAAAACAAGGAAAATGAGAACAAAACTAAGTATGACTAAATATGAATTTATAAATGTACAGGATTTCTTCCCCCACAAATTCTTTTTTTGTTGAGTCCTGGATAAATTGTGGCCTGCATATTAAATATATGAAAGGCTTCTCTCTGCAATAATAATTTTAACCGATCACCACCCCGAATGTTCTTATGTGTGGCTTCAAGGCCTTCAATCATAAGGCTATTTGGGTTGCTGTTATGTACTTAGAAAACTAAATTTAGCCATTGGATAATCCAAATTTGCTTTTCTGAGGGCATACTTGTGTTCGGAGACTCTGTCTAGTAAGACGGTCCTTTTTCTCTGACATTATCGCCAGAAACAATAATAATTCACGTGCTTTGTTTGCTACTGTTGATAGATTAACAAACCCTCCAGTACCAGTAGCATCTGAACTGTTGTCTACCAAGGCTTGCAATGACTTTGCCTCCTTCTTCACAGACAAAATTCAGAAAATTAGACAAACAGTCAGTGCCTCCTTATCAAGTACAGGATATGTGTTGTCACACTGTGCACGCAAAACAAATTCCAACATGACACAATTTCTTACGATCAACCTTAAAAACCTGGAGGACATTATACAGCATCTGAAAACCTCCTCCTGTTGCCTTGATATTCTACCAACGGGTGTTTTCAAAAAATGTTTCGAAGTGTTTGGCTTCAGATCTTCTACAGATTGTAAACACATCTCTGCTCTCAGGTATCTTTCCACAGGCCCTAAAAACTGCAGTCATCAAGCCACTCCTAAAAAAGAACAATCTAGACACGACACTAATGAGCAACTATAGGCCAATATCAAACCTTCCATTTTTAAGTAAAATCATAGAAAAAGTGGTTTTTCAACAACTCAACCTTTTCTTATCGCTAAACAACAGTTTTGATGCCTTCCAGTCAGGTTTTCGACCAAACCACAGCACTGAGACGGCTCTTGTTAAAGTCTTTAATGACATCCACTTAAACACAGATAGTGGCAAAATTTCAGTCTTAGTATTACTTGATCTCAGTGCTGCATTTGATACGGTAGACCATGACATATTGCTTGACCGATTGGAAAACTGGGTTGGTCTTTCTGGCTCAGTACTAAAGTGGTTTGAATCCTATTTAAAGAATAGGGACTACTTTGTGTCTATAGGTAATTATACATCTGAGCATACAAACATGACGTGTGGAGTTCCCCAAGGCTCAGTTCTGGGCCCTCTTCTGTTCAACATCTACATGCTTCCACTGGCTCAGATTATGGAAAACAACAAAATAACTTACCATAGTTATGCAGATGACACACAAATTTACATAACCTTATCGCCAGGGAACTATAGCCCAATACAACAATTAAATATGTGCATTGAACAAATTAAGGATTGGATGTGCCAGAACTTTCTTAAATTAAATGAAGAAAAAAACGGAGGTGGTTGTTTTTGGAGCAAAAGAGGAACGATTGAAAGTCAGCGCTCAGCTTCAAATGACAATGTTAAAAACAACAGACAAAGCCAGAAATCTTGGTGTAGTCATGGACTCAGACCTAAATTTTAAAAGCCACATTAACATAATTAAAAAAATCAGCCTATTATCACCTTAAAAAATATATCAAGGGTTAGAGGACTTATGTCTCAGCAGGATCTGGAAAAACTTATCCATGCTTTTATCTTCAGTAGACTTGACTACTGTAACGGTGTCTTTACAGGTCTCCCTAAAAAAATCAATCAGACAGCTGCAGCTGATTCAGAACGCTGCTGCTCGAGTCCTCACTAAAACCAGGAAAGTGGATCACATCACTCCAGTACTGAAGTCTCTACACTGGCTTCCAGTGCCTCAAAGAATTGATTTCAAAATACTTTTACAGGTTTATAAATCACTAAACGGTTTAGGGCCAAAATATATTTCTGATCTGCTACTACATTATGACCCACCCAGACCTCTCAGATCGTCTGGGACAGGTCTACTTGTTGTCCCCAGAGTCAGAACTAAACAGGGAAGCAGCGTTCAGTTTTTATGCTCCAAATATCTGGAACAAACTCCCAGAAAACCTGTAGGTCCGCTGCAACTCTCAGTTCTTTTAAATCTAAGCTAAAGACCTATCTTTTTGATGTTGCTTTTCTTTAAATAATCTATTTTATTAACTTTAATCTCTTATACTGCACTGTAACTTTTATTCTTATACTGCACTATCAATTTTATTCTTGTTTTAATTTGTTTATTAATGTTTTTAAATTGTTTTATAACTGCTCTTTAATGTTTTATGTAAAGCACTTTGAATTGCCCTGTTGCTGAAATGTGCTATACAAATAAAGCTGCCTTGCCTTGCCTTGCCTTGTCTTTCAGGCGTTTCTTTGTTCTTAAGCCAACTGGGATGAAAACTCTCTGTTTTCAGCAGAGTGTTTTTGTCTGTTGCTTTCCTATATAGTGTGGTGTGGAGCTGGCCATCCTTCCCCTTAGAGATAGTCGAATCTAGGAAATTGAAATGAGTTTTAGAATACTCAATACACAGTTTTATATTCCTGTCATTAGATAGATAGATAGATAGATAGATAGATATAGATAGATAGATAGATAGATAGATAGATAGATAGATAGATAGATAGATAGATAGATAGATAGATTTTTATTGATCCCAAAAATGGAAAATCAGACACACAGCACACATACAGCATATACATGAAAAGATAGGATACAGTATTCATGAAATAATAAATAGGATAGAATACAAGAACAAATATTCAAAATGTATACAAGTTAGGAGTAAAAATGTACAACTACTTAAATATTATTAATAAAGATGTAAGTAAACCTGTTGTGCAAGTTGTACTTAGTGCAGTTGTGATGTATATGTGTCTTATCTAACACTCAGTGATGAAGTGTTACAAAGTTTTATTGCCTGTGGTAGGAATGATTTCTTGTAGCGGTCCATGCGACATCGAAGCTGTCGGAGCCCTCTATAGAGAAGGTGCTCCTCTGTTGGACCGATGTGGGGTGTGTGTTCACAAAATCATAAAACAACATTCTCCATTCTGTGAGCTGGAGAATGAACTCAGAAGGAGGCAAATAGCCTGTGGGTCTACTCTGTAATAAGTGTTGCATAGCTTTCAACCCATCATCATGGTCGATATTCGTGTATAAGGACTCCCAATCCAATGTCACTAAGAAACAATCAGGAGGAATTCTCATTTCATTCAGGACCTTCAGAACATGAGTGGTGACCTGGATGTATGTTGTTGAGCCAGGGGCTTGATATGAACATCTACAAATTTAGAGGCAGGCTCTGTATTTACGGACTGTGTTGTTCTAGCTAGAGATGGTCCGATACCAATACCAGTATCGGTATCTGCTCCGATACTGCCTAAAACGCTGGTATCGGTATCGGGAAGAGGAGTTTATGCACCGATCCGATACCACGTAATAAAGCCCTAAAGAAAATCTACGTTAAAGTAGTTTATTTATGTTCTTTTTCCGTTATAACTGACTGTCAAACTGGAGAATAAAAGAAAGTACTACGACATTCATTGTTTGTGTTTGTTCATGTTTTACAAAGAGTTTAACCTGAGCCAGACAGCAAAGATAGAAATCATATCACATCCATACAGGAATAGCAGTATACAGTTGTTATAGCATAGTAAAATATATGACACACTGGTATCAGATCGGTACTCGGTATCGGCAGATACGCAAGTTCAGGTATCGGAATCGGTATCGGGAAGCAAAAAATGGTATCGGGCCATCTCTAGTTCTAGCCCTTGTCAATAGGGGGTGCTGCAGGACCCACCTTCATGCACCCATGCCTTTAACTAGCGTTGGCCCAATGAAGCTTTATGAAGCTTCGTGAACCATTTACTTTATTTTCTGAGCCCACTAGTTGGCGCTCTCTGTTCAACAAAGGGTTGAAAGCACACTGAACTGCCAATCCTTGAGCTATTTTCTTTAAACCAAGAACAACATGTAGTGGGATCAGAAAATAAAGAAAATGCTTCAGCAAGCTTCATTTGGCCATCACTACCTTTTAACTCAGAACAAATGTTGTTTCCTTTGTCTGTGATCCAGCCCACAGAAACTCACCTGATTCATAATGACATGTTTAAAACATCTCTTTCTTTCTGTTTCTGCCCCATGTCTATCCTGCAGTGTCCATAATACACACACACACACACACACACACCAACGTGTTCTCATGAACAGGTCCGTATGATATAGTACGAATAATGAATGCACAACAATTGTACGATATCCTACGAAACTATGCGAGAGCCGGGTAATCACATGACGCCGGCTACAGAGGCTGGCTACAGAGCCCTGTGACGCCAAGCCCCAGTTGCTAGTTGTTTTTAGCCGCTACAGAGCCCTGTGACGCCAAACCCCAGTTGCTAGTTGTTTTTAGCCGCTACAGAGCCCTGTGACGCCAAACCCCAGTTGCTAGTTGTTTTTGGCCGCTACGGAGCTCTGTGACGCCGAGCCCCGAGTTGCTAGTTGTTTTTAGCCGCTACGGAGCTCTGTGACGCCAAGCCCCAGTTGCTAGTTGTTTTTAGCTGCTATGGAGCTCTGTGACGCCGAGCCCCAGTTGCTAGTTGTTTTTAGCCGCTACGGAGCTCTGTGACACAGAGCCCCAGTTGCTAGTTGTTTTTAGCTGCTACGGAGCTCTGTGACGCCAATCCCCAGTTGCTAGTTGTTTTTAGCCGCTACGGAGCTCTGTGACGCCGAGCCCCAGTTGCTAGTTGTTTTTAGCCGCTACAGAACTCTCTGACGCCGGCTACAGAGCTCCGTTGTATCAGCAGT
Organism: Perca schrenkii; assembly: GCA_025617405.1. Taxonomy (NCBI): domain Eukaryota; kingdom Metazoa; phylum Chordata; class Actinopteri; order Perciformes; family Percidae; genus Perca; species Perca schrenkii. The sequence continues at coordinate 32,237,528 of CM046796.1, forward strand.
AGTTGGTAGTTCAGTTAACCCCATGAAAGGTGACTTTCAGCCGGGTACAGGGCACCACGAGCTGCCGGTCGATTCGGCGGACATTACAGTTAAGTTAGGCGACAAAAGGTGAGCATAATGCTGCTACGACAGTTAAGTCTAGCCACCAAAATGACTAGTTAAGTTTAGGAAAAACATCGTGGTTTGGATTAAAACACCCCCTAGGAACACGCATTTCCTGGGTGACCATCTAACCCTTTCTACGCGGTCCACAGCGTTCTTATACAGCAGCAGTCATTGTGGTGCATTGAGCAGAAACACACACACACACACACACACACACACACACACACACACACACACACACACACACACACACACACACACACAGACAGCAGCCAGAGCTGTAAACAGTGGGGAAGTTCTGCCTCAGACAGAGAGGCCCCATGTATTTATCTGTATAATTACCACTGTCTCTTCCTCTATGTCTCTTTTCATCACCATCTATCAGGCAAACCTCTTCTCTTTCTCCTCTCCTCCTGCAGTCTGGACTTCTCCTTTTTGTCTCTACACTTTCTTGTTTTATTCCACTTTTCATTCTCTCTCATGTGACTATTCACAAGCTACAATCAGACAGCAGGATCTGCCCCTTGTGGCTCTGTCTGGCTGGCAAACTGTCTGTCTCTGTGTGTCTTTTAGATAGCTCATCAGTTCAAAGTCTCTCTGCCTCTGTCTTTCTCTCGTCTTCTCTTTCAGCCCCCACCCTTTCTGCCAGCTAGCTTCCTGTGCAATGAGATGATGAGGTATACAGTAATAAAATAAGAAATAGTTCCCAGTAGAAGGGCTTGACTCTAATCCACGGACTGTTAGGATGTTGATGGGCTGTGTTAGTGTTTTGGTTGGGGTATGTTCCCTGCTGGAGGAAAGAAGGAGAAAAACACTTGCCAAGAAGCTTGTACTGCTTATCATCGCCTTCAGCACTCAATTTCATGCAAGAAATGTTGACGTTTTTGCTTTATTCTGTTATAGCAAATTCATGTATTGCTTTTGCATCCTGCTGTTGCATCCTGCTATTGCAGCCGCATTGTGAACGATTGAAACGATTAGTATTTTGTAGATTAATTGAATAAAAATGCCAATCAGTCACAGGTTTGAGCTTCCTAAAGGCCACCTGCTGCTCTTCTCTGTTTTGTGTCTTTGTAAATGAAATATCTTTGGGTTTTGGAGTGACGTTCAAACAAAACAAAAGTTGGATCAATTGAAAAAATAATCCACAGAATAAATGATGATGAAAATAATCATAACCTAAAGCTTGCTGTAACACAATGTTTTTACAGTGACAACACTTGTTGCTGTCCTGTAAAAACCATGCAGCTCTAAAATGTCCAAAAAAAGTTTTCATAAGCGAAAAAACAGCCCTGTTTTGTGACATTGTTTCTTTTTTTGCTAATCCAATGGGTTTCCTAATACCTCATCTAGCATTGGGATTAAGGGTTAGGAATTATCTCAACATAAAAGAAAACTTAATCATCCAGTGCATGAGTTACATAAGTATATGAAAAACTCAAAAGTATCTAATTTTCTTAAATTAAGCTTAATTTAGTCTTCATTGTTCCAGGGTGGAAATTTGTGTTCACAGCCTGCACAATTTAATGTATAGAAATGTACAGACTCACGCAGTACATACAACAGATACATGGCTTTCATTGGACAGTACAACTTCATGATCAGTTCAATTTACAGTACAAATCCCATTCAAATGTAGCAGTTTGGGAAACACATCCGGACAACACCAAGTGCAATGAGTAGTGGATACGGCAAAGGTCGTGTCAGGAGTTGAAGGTCTATGTAAAAGCTAAAGCAGCAGGAGTTATGAGATTATGCTATTTCTACTTCAGCAGCCATCAGTATCATGTGCATTCAGAGTGAATCATTTCATTCTGAATGAGCCTTAACTCTCTATGTGGAATATATTACATCCTTCTTTTTCCCTGTGTTGTCAGGCTTCCACTAGGAAGTCAGCACCAGCAGAGACATTTTGACAGGATTACCTTACATGCAAAAGCTTTGCACACTGACCCATAATGCACTTTCAGACAAGGAAAAAAGGAGGATTTACTGAGAAGACTCAGCAGTGGAGGAACATCTTTGTTGCCTCTGTCGAGTTTACTCTCTATGTATGGGCTAAGCTGGAGGAGTTTTCCAGCTGATATGAACGCTGCCAGAGTGCTTTGCATCCATCTTTTTTTCTTTTTTTTTTTTCTTTTTTTTCGAAACTCGTGAATTTAAGAGAAAACTGCAATAGCTCATGATCTCGCCTGTGGGAAATAGAGAGTCTGCCAGATAGCTGGCTATCAGCTACTTAGCATATTAGCTGGCTGGCTGTGTTCGACTCGGATCAGGATGTTAGAAGTCTGTTCAGTGCTGATTAAGAATAATTGTGTTAATCTTTCATGGCTGCACGGCTAATAGTTTGCCCCCAATGTGACAGGTTGGGGTGAGAAGAACACTGAAGCCCATCTGACATGTCAAAGAGGGTGAACACCCTCATATCTCCACATCTTTGTCCAATTAGGGGATTGAATGTGTGATTGAATGAAGGCTTGCACAGTTGAAAGTGGTGCTTTTTATTATCTGATTCGATTAAACTGATGATCCACAGAGCTGTGGAGGAGGGTCTGGCTAGTCCGCACAGCATTCCAGGATGGGAGAAAAACATGCTCTGGTTTATTGGCATTTCTTTAAACCAATCACAATCGTCATGGGGCGGTGCTAAGCGCCGGAGGGAGCAACGGTGCCACTGCAAAATAGCTAGCTGTCTGGATTCACCCTGCAGAGATCTGAGGAGCAGTGAACCATAGTCCTCAGAAATCCTCCGGAGTTTAAAATTGCTACACAAAAGAAGGGGAAGGTAACAGACATCTGGCCGAAACATCCGGCGGAACTTCCAGCGGCACAGTGGAAGGTTGTGGATATAGACTAAACTAATGATAACCCCCGGCACAGTTCTAGCAGCATCAGATTAAAACACAACAACAAGGCAAATGGGAAAGAATAAAATATAATGCATGTGACAAACAAACAATTAATAAAGCAGAGTAAAGGAAAATGGGGGGAACCAACACATTCACACTGTGCAACATACTAACCCCTGTAGATAATAAATACATTTGCATACAGTACAGTACTGAAATAAAGAAAAAGGAATGGGAAATAAATATGTCACTGTATAAAAACTCCAATACATGCTGTGGGAAAACAAAATTATGAAATGCAATGACATAAAACATATAGCACTTTACTGCGTCAATCAAACTACACATGATAATGAAGGTCTGCTGGTGGATCAGGGAGAGCACTCGCCTGAGCTCGTGGTCTTTTTAATCAGGGAAGAAAGCACAGCTTGTATTAAGTCCGTCGGGCTGGAGTGAGGTTCTGAAATATTCAGCGGGTCGATATCTCTGCTGGTGAAACATAAACAACCAAAGATCATGAATACGCTGAGAACATATATGCTTTGACTGACAAGTAATCTCTGGGGAGTGCGGAGCAGAACCACAGCAGTAATGACTGCTTAGTAGTGATATGCAAATGAAGCTTCATGAAGCATTTTCTTTTAAAATTTTCTGAGCCTACTAGATCAGAGATCTTCAATAGGGGGTCCGGGATCTCCTAAGGGGTCCTCAGTCAGAGTTAGTACAGGGGGGCGACCAAATTATGTGAAAAATATATTTTTTTGAGAGTTTCTTATTTCAAAAATTTAAATAAGTCTGAAAATATACATTAATACCCATGCAACATTTTAATAGCAAAGATAAATTGGCCTATTTGTGAAAAAAAGAAAAGATTTACACATTGAAGATAAGCTTACTATAGGTACAGTACGTTGGCCACTGGTAGCCATACAGTTAAACTCAAGGAGTCACTGTGCCTCCAGATGTATGTTTAACATTAAAATGGTTGTCAACTACTTTGGATGGAAAAGCCTGCTCGAAAAGTCGCTAAATGTCGCTAGAGGATGTCATGCGCTAATTAGCATATTTGGGACGTCATCACGTCATATTTGTCTACTGTCAGCCAGTGTGCGTTCTTCACGTTTGCTTCTCTACTCTGTCCACATACAGTATATATATATATATATATATATATATATATATATATATATATATATATTAGGACTTATTAGGATTACATTTTTTTTAATCAATTAATCTCTGAATTTCTATAGTTAATCTCTGCATTTCAGAACTGTTTTTAAGTACATATTAACAATGGAAAGCAATTCTTACCAGTGTATCTTGATTGGGAATCAAATGAATGCAAAGAAAATTACTTTATGAACTTGACTTTAAGATTTGTATTTGTTTATTATTTATTTACTGTAAACAAAAGAAGAAAAAAGAAAAAAGAAGAAGGGTACTAAACAACAGTCAGCAACTTGTTTATTGTTAAGGCCATGGTCAAAATTAAAGATTTAATAATAATGTAATAACTATAACAATAACTTATTTCACCAGTAAATTGCTGTTGAACGACAAAAACAACCACCAAATGGGAAAAGGGTATTTTACAATTACTGTGAATGCACCACGAGGTTACCTGTTTTAAGTGAACGCACCGTCTGTGTTGTTTAATTCCGACAGCGGCAGCTTCTGCGCTGCAGAGCAGACTGTTACATCCCGGTGTTGGAATCCTCTAGGGTGAAATACAGTCACACTTTACACTGTTTTAACGTTAGCTGTCAGCATTTTAACCGTGTTTAATACAGCTGCTGGCTAAAGGTAGGCTAATGTTAGCTGCTGTCAGGTGTAGTTTAAAGTCAGACACCGAAACGAGGCACCGAAATTTCCGTTCTTATTCGGTCTCGTTACTACTGTTTAGGTCAGCACGTTTCGGTACCCAACCCTACTTACCAGAGTCAATATAGTGTGCAGTAACTTCAAAATAATTTTGATTACTCACTGACGTCCAGTGATCACGAGACAGCGTTTGCACTTTGGTTTCAATAAAAGGTCGGCGATTAGCACTCTACAAAATAGTGCTTTGCCTGAGCCCGCTAGCATCAACCTGAGTCACGTTAACTGTACTATGCTTAGCTCGTAGGTGGTAGCTCAAGCTTGACGTGCTTCGGTGATATTTTAATTTGGCTTTACACGATGTGCCTATGGCTTTCGACTTGTCTATGACCCGTCCGGTAGTTTGCCATTCAGAATTGTGTTGCTGCTTTCTCCATCATGCCTGCAGGCTGCAGCAGTGTTACGAGGAAGTATGGCAGCTTGATGCTAAGTAAAGGTGCGGCAAAGGGTCAAAATAGTAGCCTGTTAGGCACGATGTCAAGCCAAGTGAAGTGAAAATAAATTAATAAATGGCATGCGATTAAAAAAAATGTACGCGTTATAGTCTAATATATATATATATTATTTTATCACAACCACAATTCCCAATAAAGCTGTTCTCATTCACATTTTTTTTTCTGTTGTCAGACAATGGATCAAGTATGAAATAGAAAGTGATATGTGGCCCATTCAGACTACATTAAAGTAGCAACTTCCCACTTGTTTCCAAGCTGCTGCTGCTGCTCTGCACGGCTGAAATCATGATTTTATAACCATGACGTCATCTGACAAAATCACCAAACAAATAAGTCAAAGACAACAGCTGTGTTGTGAGCTCGGCTGTATTTACTCCTAAAATGATCACACAGAGAGAAAGTTTGAAGCCATAGAATGTCTCCTCCTGCACAGCTTACACACCCAGACCCTATCTGCAGTACTACGCGACACGCCCACTACATTGCTTCTCCTCAGTCACTGAACCGAAGCAACAGAGAGAGATGCCTGTGGTGCCCGCAAGAGAGAAAGACCTTGCGTTTGCAGGACAATAGTGGTGACTCTCTACAGAAAGTCAATGATTTGTCTCTAATCTCTAATTTTTAAAGTTTAAAGGGGGTCTGAAAATTCACTAAATTTAGAATCTAGCGACAAAGTTGCTAAGTTGGCAACATTGATTGCCATTCCTTGAGCCTTTTTCTTTAAACAAAGACCACCTACTTGGGTCAACAAATACAACTAATGGTCCATAAAGCTTAATTTGGACATCACTAATGCTTAGCACTGAACATGGACACAAATCAGTATGAGAGAGCGTACATATGTATAACTAGATAGATAGGTTAGATAGGTTATAACCGGGGGTGGCGCCGATGTTTCAGCTTTCAAGGCAAGCTGAAGAAACTGGAGAATGTTTCTCTTCTTAGTATTGGCAATTACTGGCAGATAGAGATTACATTGTGTTCTGTTTACCCAGGTTTCAGTGTTGGCATTCCCGTATAACGTCTTTATAGTTGCTGCAATTACCAAGCTAGCATATTCCTCTCATTTCAGGTCATTATCACCATCATAGGGCTGGGCACTATATCGATATTGTATCGATATACATGTATGAGGCTAGATATCGTCTTAAATTTTGGATATTGTAACATGACACAAAGTTTTAAATGCTGCATTACCCTAAAGTGATGTATGTATTACAGGTATTTGCCTTTACCCACTTCATCATTATATCCACATTACTGATGATTATTTATCAAACATCTCATTGTGTAAATATTTTGTGAAAGCACCAATGTTCAACCCTACAATATCACCGCAATATCGATATTGAGGTATTTGGTCAAAAATATCGTGATATTTGATTTTTTTTCCATATCACCCAGCTCTGCACCATCATCTTAATAATGTCCACCATAATCATAATAATCTATCCATAATGTATATTTAGTCAGCGAACAATAAAGTCAACAAAGATTACAGGTTTGAACTACGAGTAAAGCCAAGGCCAGTGACCACTAAACATCTGGTTTCCAAACATGATACAGTTGTTTCCCATGTATCATCATACAAGTAGTCAGCTCTTCCGCTTCACCCCATCACAAATACAATGCAGCTGTCATGTTATGTTCATCCCAGCTGCCGTTAATACAGAAAGGCTTAATGCTTAATTTGCTTTTATGCTTCAGTGATTTCACCACACAAGAGTGTTGCTGTGTGATGATAAGGGACAAACCATTTCACAGGCCAAGAACTTTGGAATGTAATTTAGTTGGCATCAATAATTTATCGAATAAAATGATAATATGTTGTTGGTTTCGTTTAGCGCAGGCTGCAAATGTCCACTGCCCTAATCCAAAACAAAATATGGCAATACAAGATAATTAATACAAGATAAAAAAAGAAAATTGCCTAATAATGCACAAACACTACTTACCAACAAGAGACCTTTGCTGTTTCTAGTAGGTGCAGTAGAAATGTGAAAGGGCTATAATAATAATCATGGGTGTAAACCAAACAGTTGTCTGTGTGTGTGTGTGTGTGTGTGTGGGGGGGGCAATAAACAAAATTTCGCAAAAACTATTTTTGAAGGGGACACAGATAATACAGCCAAAATTGTACTTATAGGATATGTGTACACAGAGGAAGGCCTGACTACTGTTATTAGTGTAGCATGGAGCCAATGCCATTATCCTTCTTCCCACAGTTTCTATCTGATTGAATTAAAATGCTGACAATCTCAACATTAAAAAAATACCTCCAAATATGTACAATTCCCTAAATTCATATCGGTGTCCAAATATTCATTTAGTATGACCCATCTCTAGTGTCATACCTTCAGAACTAAAGAAAGCAGAAAATGTGTAGGCAGGGGATTTCTGCTGACCGATTCTGCCAGTGACCTCTCCTCCTTTCTTCCATTTTTTTTTCACCTCCTTGTTTCCCTTCTTCTGTTCTCTGTGGTCAAACCACAGGGGACGAGCTAAGGTTGAGAAAATTCTGGTTAAGGATTTCTGCTGGCAGTGTTTCCCATCCCTCTCTCTCTCTCTCTTTCTCTCTGCCTCTCTTCTCAGTAGTCCTGCAGAGGAAGGAGTCAGCTTTGACTAATTGGATTTTGGGAGAAAGCAGAGAGAGGATCAGAGCGGGGTGAAGGAGAGGGAGATGGACGGAGAGACAGGGGGACAAAGTGTATGTACGAGTAGGGAGGAGAGAGACGGAGGGGGTGCGTGCACGGATGGATGGATGAATGGATAATGGAAGGATGACTCATGAGACCTTGCTTATCCTTTCTCAGCTAGAATAAGTAGAGAGAAAAAGAAGAGAGGGTGTTGAGAAGTTACCTCAGGAGGTAAATCTCCTCTCTTTCTTTCTTCGTCTCTCTCCACGTCAACGTTCAGGGAAATTCCACCCTCATATCCCTATAAATCATCATCAGCAGTTATACTGAAACCGTACGCTGTAGCCACTTGCCATTAAGGGTGTGATTTCCAATGTTTCCCAGAATGCCTTTTGACTGCCAAGCGTAAAGCCTTCCAGCCAGGGAGGCTTTCGATGGACCGCTACGACCTGCAAGGCAAATATCACCAAGAAAGACAGCCAAAGCCGTCAGTGAGCTAGTTTTAGGAAGCCGCTAGCATGAAAAATGGAACTCCACAGCAACGGGAAAAAAAATGGAAAGCTTGGTAATCAACCTGCCATGTATCTTTATTCTGTTGCCTGTTGGGGAGCTTGTGCAGTTCTCTGTCAAATGCAATACATGAGATGTGTCTCTTCCCAAAGCAGTACAGGACTTTATATATTGCTTTGCTATAAAACACAGTATTTGACACCCTAGCAGCAGCTGCCCAGGAGCATTAATCATTCATGTTGCCAGTCCTAGTTTACCAAGCAGATCTGGGAATTTAAACTGGCAACTTTCCAATCTCAAGGTTTATTATCTAACCACTAGAGAACTGCACCAGCTTAATTTTTTTTTGGGGGGGGTGGGGGGGGTGGAGGATTTGTCCCATTGGTGAAATTATCCCACAGGTGATGAAAGAATATAGTCCAGAGGATATTACCAGTTCACATTCTAGCAGTGACACTAAACATTGTGTATGTCCCTCTCTCACTTTAAGATAGGAAGACATTTTTAACTAAAACTGCGTAAAAGAAGTGCATGTGTTAAAGGCAGGGTTGGTAACTATTTCCGATATAGACTTTTTTATATATTGTTTCAAAATGTGCTTTACACCCCGACAGCAATAAATAATTTATGGGCTCTGAAAAAGGAGCAAAAAAGGTCATCTGTAGCTGCTGTAATCCTGTAAAAAAATGCCCACCAATCACTGCCTTGTGGTTAGGGATGGGTTCTCGAGGCCAGGTTCTATAAATTTCTCAAAACCCGAAAATCAATAAGGTCCGAGCTTATCGATACTGCTATCAAGACTAGTGGATCATGTAACGTTATGTCTAAAAATATATACGTGGGCGCGAACCAGAAAAATGATTTACGAGCACAGTGTGTGCGAAAGACCATAAGTAAAGACTAGCCTCCCCACCGCAAATCATTCAAAACATAGTCGGACTGGCTACCGGGAGCACCACTCCGTGGGCTGCTTAATCAGCTCGTTAACCCTATGAGCCAGAGCTTGTGGTATACAACAAAAAACAGCATCGTTTTTCGGGGTCTTTGTGCAATAAATGTAAACTGTTATATCCAAGATTGATACACTTTATGTCCAAAATGTATGACTTTTCGGTCGTTTATCGCCGCTAGCTTTAATGCTAACCGCCATTTTGATTTTCCCATCATTGCTTACCGGTGAATGAGACATGAAGTAAAATGATGGTTCTTTCTCCGGTCTGCTCTGAAGTAGCGACGCAGCGGTGTTTGGGCACATCTGTGTGTGGGTCGGAGCCCCGAGGGCAGGGGGAGGGGTTAGACGGAGCCCAGAGGAGATGCTACTTTCAAATTTTGCTAGCTTTTCAACATTACCAACCCTGCCTTTAAATTACAAAGTGGGTAGTTAAGTCAATAGTTGTTTGACCCTTAGAAAAGATTCCTTAGTAAACTGTTCCCATACTGGGAGTTGAACCTGGGCCACCTGGGTAAAAACCGGGATCCTGACTATATGGCAATGACTCCTGATTGGCTCTGTCTGGGTTGGTTGTTTGTGGAATGCTAATAAGGTCATAGGCAACAAAACCTTTTTGTTATTAGCTGTTTTTGAGCTTTTAATCATATATGATCTTCATCAGCATGCAGAGTTGTCCAGTTATCATGGACTTTGGCTGACAATAAAGTTGTATTGTATCATAATTGTATAAGTGAAACTCGGAAACAGTAGTTGAGAAAAGAATCTCACCAGCTTGAAAATAAAAACATGGCTATTTTAAAGTAATCCTTTAACCCCATTTTTGATACAATGTATGCACAGCATTTCCACGCAATAGCCATTTAATGTATTTACATTCAGTAAGTATCTATATGGTACTTTTGGACTCGGATTTCACACAGTACCTGCATACGAGGGATTCACAGGAAAACAATGCATACATGTAATCCAGTATTATTGTACCTCCTTGATAACTTCAGCACTGTTTACTGTCTTTACACCGTATCACTGCTGTATTAAGTCACTGCTGCTGCTTCACATCAGCATAATTTTCTGACAGCGGACCAGTTTTAATTTTTGCAAAGGGATTAATGAACAGCCACAGAGAGCTGTTGGATGAAGAGCTGCAGGCGACAGACTGCACACCTCCAACTCCTCAGCCTAGTAATCAACTTTTCTGTGCATGCTGTCGTGTGGAAAATTCTCTCGCCGTGTGCAGCACAGAATCAGATTGAGGATGCAGTGATTTTTGGCTTGACTTATTTTTTAATAACAACTTTTCCTGGGGCCCGTTTCAGGAAGGAGGTTTATCAAATTCTGAGTCTAACCCTGAACTCTGAGTTGGTTTACCCTGAGATGGGAAACTCTGAGTTTTCGGTTCCAGAACAGCCGATTTGAATTGGTTCAATCAACTTAGAGTAGGTTCACTGTTAAGTGTGTGCACCACCACTATAAAAAGGCAGCATTAATGGAGCCATGATACTACGATTCACCATGGCAAGAACCACAAACAAATCGGTCGGCATACTTTACCACTCTGGAACTGGAACTACTCATGCACATACAGCGAGTTTGAATATATGTTTTGTTAAAAAAAGCAACACAGCTGCTGCAAAAAAAAAGCTAGAATTGGTGTGGGAGAAAATTGCTGCTTGAATCAATGCGTGAGTGTATGTAGTGTATCCGCATCACCAATGTTGTAAAGAAAACTGCCATTTGCAAAAAACATAACGTGACACAAAGAATCTGCTGGGATGTGCATGTCCACGATGGGTCATGTTAGTGATATGAGGACGGATAAGGTTATGTAGGCTACATAACTGATAGACTGGGAAGAAAAACGATAGCCAACACTCAAATAGGTAGTTAACTGGAAATTAAAATGCATCTATAGTCGGGGCCTCAATATCATCTCCCGACGTATGTTTAACTCCCAGCGAAGCAATACAGCTTGTGCAAAAAACACAGATAAACCCTATCTCCACAGCGCTGCAGAGAAAGGTCTGGCTAGTCTACACAGCATTCCTGGATAGGAGAAAAACCATAGACAGTATATAATGGACCAACAGAGCCCGTTGCTCTGGACGGAGACCAGTGAAGGATATTAGAAGCACTTTTCCGGTGAGTGCTGAGCGTTACTGCGCAGCCTCCAACTGAGAGAGACAACCTAAATGTGAGGTGAGCAACAAAGTTGGAACTCTTCTGGTAGCTGTGCCAAGAGAAATCTCAATCATTCCCAATCTTGAAGAGACGGAGAGCGTAGGTATATGTAAGGAGATAACATGGGCACAGGCTTATTATTTCTAACTAAAATGCTTTTTAACATCAGTAATTAAACTTAAACAGCTAACATCAGTCAAAACTGCCTGTGAGTTTCTCCTGTACTATACGGTAATTCCTCTCCTATGCGACAGTAAGTCGCGTGGTTATGACACAATCGTTAGCCTATTTTTACAAAAACGTCTGCTATGGAGCCATAACGTGAGGTACAAGGTAATGGAACCTTTTATACATTGTTGTGTTTCTTTAGAAATAAACAATGTACAACTAGAGTCTTTAAACGCTTCAGATGTAAAGTTATTTGCTGTCAAAGTGACATCAAAATGAATGGCAGTCAACGGGAGGTGATCTCTTTGTAGAGGTTCGAGTTCTGAAGCAAAGCTTACCCCTTTGAGAAAAACGTGCTCTGGTTTATTGGCATTTTTTTTAAACCAATCACAATCATCTTAGGCAACGCTAAGCGCTGGGCATAGGTACGGTGCTTCTGCAAAATAGCCTCGGGAAGGAACTTGTTTTGGTGGAACATGTGCATATAAGGAGCCAACTCTGGAATTTAAATGGCTGTCGAGTGTGTGATGAGAATTTGACTTGAAAAAATATAATTTGATTGTCGGTTCTAGCTCGGAGGATGTTTCCCGAATCGAGCGGAGTTCAGAATGGCAACACAAAGAAAGCGGAAGGTGAGGGACATCCAGCCGGAAATGAGGAACATCCGGCAGCACCGGAACAATCCCGTAAATGAAATGTTTTCGATATAAACAACAAAAAAATAAACAAGTGCCGCTTCCGTTGTGTTTCTAAAACAGTTATATACATATTTGTTATGGTGGATTTTCTATCTATTCTGCATTCATGTTCTTGACTGTAAGCAGTACTTTGCTTTATTGTTAATTCCCTTTTTTAATGTTTTTTGCACCAAATCAATCCAACTTGTCAAATACTGACGCTTGGTCAGTGGCTCTCAGTGTCCGATACCGACACACAAGGCACCCTTATGGTCTACAGGACGCACCGGTCAGAGCATGCAGCTCGACCGTGGCGCGGTAAGATGATGTGGTGCTAACAGCGACAACGGTAGTGAGTAGTTTGAGAATAACCAACACATTTTCACTCTCCCCTTGCATAAAATACGGACGCTTGGTCGTGTGCCTTTATTCACGCTAAAAGTCTCCTTTAGAGTCAGGAATGCGCTGGGTGAAAGTACTGTGTTCAACTTCTTTGGTTTACACCATTGCCGTCACACGATTGTTTTCCCCCAGAAAGGTGCATGGTGATGAGAGTCTTCTCTAGATGACATATCGCCGGCCTAATGTATCTCATACACAAAATAACCAAAGTGCACCGCCATTTCCTGCTTTGAATGTTGCACTTGATTGCGCTTTGTGTCCTACACCTTGGCTCATTTCCTTCTAGGAAAGTGCAGGTGGTGCAGAAAATTCAAAAGTAGCAGGAGTGAGTGGGCATCATTTGGATATTGCCATTCTATGAATGTGCATAGCTATCGGACCACTAGCAAGTTATCGGACACAATTGATTTCAGTGCATTCTGTGTCCTCTATTAAATGTCTTTTATATCCAAAGCAAATGAAACTAAGATTTAGCTAGTGATTTGGCCGAGGAAAATGAACAGGAAGTGCCAGGACCACATTTAGAAGTTCCTCCATAGCTGCCATCTCTCAGTAACTTTAATTAGAGCTGCAACTAATTCGCATTCTGTTGTAGGAGTGTGCGTGTGTCTACTGTGATTATTATAATTGGACATTAAGTTAAAAAAATAAAAGCGCAGCAGCGACGCAGATGTTTTCCACAGTGTAATGACCCCCCCCCCGCTACCCATTTACAACAATCACAGGAGGACTCATGCACACACACCCAACCAAACGCTCGCAGTCACATCGTTTTGTAAATTAAATGTCCCATTATCTGTCTCCTCTTGTTTAATTCTGTCTGATTGCAGCATGTCAAATAAGCAAACACATGCATACAAAAACACATCCGTATGCCTGTACAGAAACGGATGCTCTCAGATTGTCACAGACATTATGTTCGCTCACAAGTCTGCACACACAATTCACACAACTTATACAGTGTTTGCTTGAGTGCTCGGTGTAATGAACTCATTACATAAAGTGCTTGATAATGGTAAGGAAATCAGCTGAGACTGTCCCCAATGTGCAACTGAGAAATGGCAGTAAATATTATTGGTCATACGCAGCTGTTCTTATGTGCATCTGTTCTTATGTGCATCTGTTATTTGTGTGTGTGTGTGTGTGTGTGTGTGTGTGTGTGTGTATCCTCTTAGTTTTACGACAGATGTAGCACTTTTTAAACTAAGTTACATTTTATTTACGGTTTGGTTTAGTGTCAAAGGGCAACCCTGGACTGTGAGCAGCGTAACTGAATCCAATTACTTCTATATAGTGTTGTTATGCAGGCAGACACTGTCAAACAGACGAATTGTGTATTTTAGAGTTAAGTCTTTCAGCAGTTAACGCTGCTGTCTGGCAGACACAAATTAGGAAGCATTAGGTGAAAATAAACAGAAAGAGAAAGCTGATGCCAAAGCGTATTCCTGAAGTATAATGAATGTGTTTTTGTCTTTCTTGTCTTTGTCATTTTGCACTTTGCAGCACAACAAATAAAACAATGAGACTATCACACTGGTAATTAAACAAGGAAGCTCCGAAATCTGCTGTTCATTGCCAATGGAAAACAAGTTTGTTGACTCTCAATGCATTTGCTGGTTTTCATCACATTTACTCTGCTTAGAACAGTTAGCAGTCATTTTCACACTTCCACTTTAAAGAAATCTGTAAATGATTTCCGCATTACTCGCCTCTGTGATTACGAGGTAACTCTTGTGGAAAGGTGAGGGACTGTTTTTGTTACGAGTGCCATTTGCACCCGCTTTCATTCAGCTTGAATAAATGTGGTTCTGCTCGGGCTGCTTTGCTTGGTAGAAAAGGGGGTTCAGTGCTCATCTCTCCTTTCGACTGAAAATGATATTCATGCAGAATCGTAGACAGGATGGATTAAGCTTGTTGTCAGTGTGAAGCTGTGTAAAGACAGCTCTGGTCACCCACCTCTGTAAGAGATGGAAGGATGTGTTGCTTGTGTTGCTCGCAGTGAGCTTTTTCAGGAAGGTTCTTTGGTGGTTAAGTAAAAAATGAAATCATCAATGGATATAATCAATTGCTTGCTACTGAGAGAAAACTGCACCACGTATATCTTCAGACTATAGGCAGGTACATGCGATAGATAGATAGATAGATAGATAGATAGATAGATAGATAGATCTATCAAATATTAAAATCAAAAACACAATCGTATTTATATCAAAACACAAGTTTGTTGTCCGAGTAGTATTGTCCAATCACGTTAGAGCGGGCTTTGGTTGAATTGCAGTTTCGGGATCCATCTGCTTTCGTATGATGACGATTTAATTTTTGATTAGCTTTTTTTCAGCTTCAATAAAAGGTATTGATGTTTGTGTATTGTGTAGAGAGACGTTGGACTTGTTTTGGTCGCGAGGGCCGGCTTTCAGTCACGTTACTATATGAAAAATGCCTAGAGATAATCAATGATGCCAGACGACAATATCTGATAGATTCTGATATTGTTGAGATGTTAACTGTTATAATAAATCTACATTGTGAAGTAACACTTTGGGAATTGGAAATATTTTTTACAAAAATGCACTGAATTACAAGGTTGGAGATAACAGTGTGCTGTTGCAGACTTATATGGCCTACTAAGGTTTAATTACATTATTTTAACATGGTCAGTCGTGAAGTAAAGTGGACCAGTCTAAAGGCCGTTTTATGCTTCTGCGTTGAATCAACAGCGTACCCCCGCAGACCCCTCTGTGTCTACGCCGGTGCCTATGCCGTAGCCTGACGTGCAGCTCTCGAAAAATGTAACTACACATTGCAGCGACGCACGTCGCTTAGCCGTGACTTGGTAGCGTTGCATTTCCCCCCGACTCATTTCCTGCTTGACCTTCTCCATAAACAAGATGAAATCAAAGAGAGGGTTAACTTTTCCTGCTAAAGATGTCTCACCTTGGTCAGAAAACACAGGGGAGACACTTTTGGTGCTTTTCCATTACATGGTACCTACTTGCCTCGCCTCGCCTCGACTCGCCTTTTTTGGTTTTCCATTACGAAAAAAAGAACCTGGTACCTGCTAACAGATACTTTTTTTCGCACCTCCTCAGTCGAGGTTCCAAGCGAGCTGAGGCGAGCTGAGAAGGTGACGCGAAACCCTGCAGGCTGCTGACTGGTCGGAAAGAATCGTCACTGATCACCGCATTGCCAGCGACAGACGGCAATTTTAAATAGTTTAGCCAGCGGTGTTTTTTTGCTGCCGGAGGCTCCACGCAGAGGTTTCTCCGTAGCATACAAGTGGCCTGATGGTTATACTGGTGCGCTGGTGTGTGTAATGTGTGATGTGTGTGTGTCGAGTCGCCGTATGTGTGCGTGTGGGAAGCTGGTGAGCGAGGGAGAAGTGAGAGAGTGACGGCGATTATCTCCGCAGCGAGTAGCGACTCTAGAGTCATATATATGTGAGAGAAACAAAGCGAGTAGCGACTCTAGAGTCATATATATGTGATCACGGTGGGAAATCTGGAGCAGTAAACGTTAACTATCTCTTTGATATCATGTTGTTCACGGAGACAGAGAACCAGGAAATGCGGCGGGCATTTGTCAATGGGAAAAGCAAGCTACTAAGCCACGCCCATGGCAGTCGCTATGACAACCAGCCACGCTGAGGCGATTCTTAAAATCTGCAATGGAAAACGGACGCACGGCGAGTCGAGTAGAGGCGAGGCGAGGCGAGTCGAGTAGGTACTGGTAATGGAAAAGCACCTTTTGTTTCTCTCACTATGACTTTACTGTAGAGTCGCTACTCGCTCCGAAGCTAATCGCTGTCACTCTGTCACTTCTCCCTCGCTCTGTCACACACTCCCCACACACACAGACGTGCCGGCTCGACGCACACACCAGCGCAAGTATAAACATCAGGCCACTTACGTAGGCTATGGCGAAAGCTCCGCGTGGAGCCTCCGCAGAACCATAAAACAAGCTTTAGGCATGAAACTCCTCGGCTGAAAGTGAGTCCCACTGTTCCAACCTATTTGTGGACTCACAGGAAAAATGTTTTTCACCATTATCGTCAAAGCGACAATGGTCACATTTCAGACCTCTAAACACATGTAGAATTAATACCAAAGATTGTTTTTATTATGACAATGCACATTAATCAACATCTCTGTGATTTCCATAGTCCTAGTTGCATGCATGTCTTTAGGGTGGGAAGAAAGCAGAGAGAGCACCCATAGGAAACACACACAAGCACACTCCGTGTCCAAGGCCTTTCTTTGTGGAGTGAACATGCAAACTCCACAAAGAAAGGCCTGGGATGATTTGGGTTCAAACCTAGAACCTTCTTGCTGTGAGGCAGAAGTGCTAACCACTGAGCCACCGTGCTGCCCAAAGTGTGCTAAATGGTGTTCTGGTGGGTTTTGGGCAATTAAATACCTCACGTAAACTAGTATATGCTTAATCTATACTGTATATTGTACATCTCACACATCTTTTCCATTTAGTCTTGCTCCACTAATTTACTGGTTTGTTTCTGTTGTTTCATTCCACCTATTTTTAGATTTTCTCTGCTGTAACCTTTGCCAATTCTTTATAATGTGAATAGAGTTACCATGGCTACCAGTGGCCTCCGGCGTAATTGATCGTCAAGGGTCTGCAGACATCGGCTCCACTGTTTATTTGCACAGTCCGTCTTTCAAGTCAAGCATTTATAGAGTGCATTTAACAAACAGGTGTGCAACCAACAAATGGTTGCACACCATTAGCAGCAGACAACAAAAGGCACACAGCAAATCAAAAGGAAGGAAACGTTCTCCTTGCTGAGGTGTCCTTGAGCAACACATTGAATCCCTGAATACCAGCACACAGTTCTGTAGCTGACCCCTGACCCCCCTGCAAACCGACATTTCTGAAGAGAGATCAGTGGAGAATTGTATTTTTATACAGCAAAGAGCCAAGAGGCATGTGGGAAGAAAGAAAGTCAGTGATGGACTAAAAGACACAAAGTGCTACTTTATAGTCCATGTGTTTATTTGGAGCTTATCAGTCATGGAAGAAAAAAAAAAAGAGGTAAAGGGAGAGAATGCTCATTAGTGCGGAACCAGTGAAGGGACATTGGGAATTTCTTTTACTGAACTACTTTTACATCCCCTGATCCATAGGAACAGATAGTGTGTTGGTCCAGGCCAGTTATAATACACTACAAGTTTAGGGAAACACTGCAGGTACTATATTTTCAGTACAGTTTATTCTTTTTGAACCAAGGCTTATTGAAATCTTGACTATGTTTCTTGATAAGACTGCCAATTGAAAAACGTTCATTGAAACTACAACTAAAATCTTTCATAAAATGTTCATATGCAAATTCAGCATTCTTTTCCTCGTATAGATTATCCCATGAAATGCTGGCAAGCATGTCTTTAAATTTAGAAATATTTGACTTACTCATAAATCTTCATTTTTAGCTCCATTTACCTAAAGCAACACTATGTAACTTTTCTCGCTTCGGTCCCCCTACAGGTTGTCTCATAGGAACTACAGCTGCAGCTAAAAGTTACATAGTGTTGCTTTAAAAGGTCCAGTGTGTAACGTGTTTAGTTGTTCATTTCATCACAATTTGTGTTGTCCGTTCACAAACTTGTTCTTTTTTCATGAATATTTACCACCACCATCAATTCCAAGTATTCCTTTTGGCTTGACATTTAACATTTGCATTTGCATGAACTGGGGTAGACGCTCCATATTAATGCGCCATCTTGAAATACGTTAGCCGGTAAGGGACATACAGGACATACTGCTCCGCCTTTCGCGTTTTCGCTGTCACATGATTAACTCACAGGTGCTGCTAATGCTGCTAATGGGTATCGTAGCTTCCCAGCTCCGGCAAGTTTGAAGAAGAAAACATGGAAGACCACACGTATTCAAAATCCAAATTTCAGGAACAAGAGTCATCTTCTTCGCCCAGAAAAAGAAAAAGGATATTGAAAAGAGCAAGAGACCGGCTTTTTGAAGCGAGAAGGCTACCGTAGCTGTAATACATACTTTGAACTGCGTGGTGCGAGAGAGTTGATTGCGATATATGATCTCAACACTAGATGGGAGAAATTCCTACACATTGGACCTTTAAATTAAAGGTGAGGCTATTTGCACCCCTGGTACAATTAGCAGTGTATGCTATTTGCACCCCTGGTACAATTAGCAGTATGCTATTTGTACCCTGGTGCAATTAGAAGTGTATGCTATTTGCACCCCTGGTACAATTAGCAGTATGCTATTTGTACCCTGTGCAATTAGAAGTGTATGCTATTTGCACCCCTGGTACAATTAGAAGTGTATGCTATTTGCACCCCTGGTACAATTAGCAATGTATGCTATTTGCACACCTGTGCATTTACAGTACCTTGGCATATATTTACACACAGTTATCCATACTACTCATGTATTACACCTTTTTGGAATATTATCGCCCTGACATTCTTACCCTAACCATAACCATCCCACTCCTCTTGCCTAAACCTAACCAACCCAACCAGAGCAGGCATATTCATGAGTCTTCCCCTACCACCCTGCAAAAAAAAAAAGAAAAAGAAATTCGCGTTCGCGGGTCTTGACTTGCGCAATTGCATGCAAATTATCCAATCCAAATTTAAAAAAGTAAGATCACCACACAGGGGAATTGAACTCCAAACTCCCATACCAAAGGTAAGTGTACTAACCACTCACCTAGCAGTTCTTTCAGGAAGTTGAACAACTGTTTACCAGTTGGTTTCTTCAAGCCTCGGTTGCTAGGTAACCATACTGTATACAAAAAAATAGGTACTAACTAACAAACTAACGGTTGTATGCTTTCACTGAAGACAGAAAGCGCAACTGTAGTATCCATTTTCCGCTAGAAATTCAATTGTCATAAACTTTAGAGACAAAACTTCCCTAATATGCCAGTTTCTGCGGTCATGGAAGATGAACGTCCGCCATGATTTCGGTGCACGCGAGCAACGTTTTTTTGTTGTTACGTCACAGGGTGTAAATAGCTCAGCTGTGTGGCCGAGGCTATTCGTACCGGGGGTGCAAATAGACACTCTAGATGGGGAAATTACGCGTTATTATGGAACCCGTGTAACTTCTAGGAAAGGTCCGCCCTACGAAGAAGCTTGATGGGTTGGGGTTGACCTTGAGTGGTTAAGGTTAGGATAGCAGATTGGTCAGGGGATAGGACCCGAACAAATCGGGTTACGATACCTTGCGTAAGCATGGACGCCTGGCCAATAGTAGTTTGTGAATGCTATTGAAGGGCGGGCCTTTCCTAGAAGTTGTGTGGGTTCCATAATAACGGCGGAAATGACATATCAAGTCAAAATACAAAACCCCAGATCATATAAGGTTGCTCAAAGAGTTGGTTAAGATGTTATGAACTTGTTTAGATTTGGAAAAAAAGTAACTAGAATAGAGGGTATTCAGAAAATCATCAGTAAGGGTATCTAATTTGTTTTGCAAGAGGTTCTTCCACCAGAGACACCAGAGAGCTCTATTAAAACAGATTCCACCTCAGCTCTGTCCGCATTTAGAGAAAGATCATCCCTAATTTTAAATTCATAATCACCATTAATAAACAGGGATACTCCACCTCGTGTTCTGTTCTCTCCTACATAGTGAACTGAATTGTGTTTTGGTAATTTAAACATTTCTTTTGTGTTTTCTGTAAGCCATTTCTGATAAAGCAATAACAGAGAAATCACGATTGAGATAGGTAGATAAGTAATGAACAAATGCGTAATTAATGGAGAGGCTTCTTAAATTGAGGTAGTAGAGAAGTAGAGAAAATAGTAGCAGGCATAGAAACACATAAATCATTAAATTGTGTTTCATTATAAAAACTACAGAGGTTTGAGGCAGAGATGGGGACTCGAGTTTGAGACTCGGACGCAAGTGCGACTTAAGTCGCACACACAGTGACTTCAGACTCGACTTGAGACTCGTCCTCAAAAGACTTCAGACTCGACTCGGACTCGAGCTGCGGGACTCGTGAACAATGTTGATTTTTAGGAAACGTCTGACGAGCTCGCTATACCCCTCCCTCCGTTACCTATAACCTGCCTACGTAACACGTATTGCTGGCTGGAGGACAACAAACAAACATGTCAAATTCACCGGCCGCTGCTGTGCCATTCATCCTAAGTTTTGCTTTCAAAAACTTTAAACAAGACGGCCCAAACAAAAGAAGCGCTCAATGCGAAATATGCGGCATCACGATAAAAGATTCTGGCTCAACCACATCTCATTTTATCAGGCATCTGAAAACGCACCCTGATAGGTGAGTAAACATGTTTAGCTCAGCATTGACCATCTACCGTTAGCTTGCTTCTTGCTTTAGCTACGACCTAACGTTACGGGAGGTTAACTCCGACTGTCTTCCTTATCAAATATAAAATGAGCGTTTGTTTAATTGCCAAACTTGTGGTGGTCGAATAACGTTACGTTAATCATTTAGGTGCCGCTGTCATGTCGGTGCCATCACGTTAATTATTAACGTTGTCTGCAAACAGGTTACAGGATTATTGTTGATCATATAACGTTACAGTTTCATTTAGTTATAACGTTACACTTACAGGATTATTGTTGATCATATAACGTTACAGTTTCATTTAGTTATAACGTTACACTAGTTTGAGAGTATGGGATGTGTTGACTTACAGTAGTTTATAAGGTATGATTAGTTGCATAGGCAGTGCACATTACATGGATCTGCCACTAAGTAAATAACAAATAATTGAGGATTCTCTATCATAAGGAAGTGCACTGTAGTGTATTAAAAATTTCATTTGGTTGCAATAGTGTTTTGCATTTAGCTACACTGTGATGTTTTGCAGTTTTGAACTAAATAGGAGTATGTCAATTTTAGTGTTGTGAGTTATAATATTTTCTATATTTGGTCTTATGGCCCCACAGAGCCAGCACAATAGGAGCCAAGGCCTTTCATTATAATTCATCAACAGACAGGGAGTCCTTTTTCTTCAGAGCCTCAATTTTTGGTCTGTACTGTATGTTACTTAAAGTACAGATATTAACTTAAAAGTAAAGCATTCTTGGTTTTTATCATGTTGCAATAGTCTGTTTACACTGATTATATACCAAAATCAAAGCTGATACTGTATGCTGATAGATAAAGGAGTCATAATAACATATTGCATTTTTTGAATTCCTTATATATAGCTATGCAGTGTTCTAAGCAGCCTGGATGGGTCGCTGTACGTGATGCAACACTTATTATAACAACAAGAGACTTGAGACTTGACTTGGACTCTAGCTCAGAGACTTGAGACTTGACTTGGACTCTAGCTCAGAGACTTGAGACTTGACTTGGACTCTAGCTCAGAGACTTGAGACTTGACTTGGACTCTAGCTCAAAGACTTGAGACTTGACTTGGACTCTAGCTCAGAGACTTGTGAGCATCTCTGGTTTGAGGCAGATGACGAAAATAAAATTTGGTCTGGGTCAACATCAAATTTGTAAGAGTCAATTGTAGAAGGATCAAAGGGCTTAAATACTTGGCCTTCAAAATCTGATTTGTGGCAGTTTTCCCAGCATGTACAACAAACCATTATATGAAAGAGAACATCATTGAATTGCTGTAGTCCATCATTTATATGAAAGAGCTCATCAATAAACACGTGAATAAAATACATTTCAAAGTAATGATTATTATAATGCTGCGTGTATATGTGAGTGAATGCGTACAAATCTAATGTTCAGACGTCTGAGGCGTAGCATTGGTTCTTCTAGGCCTCTGAGCAGGTTTCTGGGATGATGGGTGTATAATATATATATATATATATATATATAATAATAATAATAATATGATAATCCTCATTAAAAAAATGTGTTGTTTTGGGCTTTGGCTTTGGTGAGAACCTTCAATTTGTCCTTATAGCGCAGAAACTTGACAACAATGGGCCTTCACTTTTTCCTCAGAATCAAACCTTTTTCACTGACTGACTCATTCATGCCATCAATCACTATATTGTTGCGTGACATTTTGCAGACTGTTTCAACATCATTCTTGGTCTCTTTGCCGATATCACCTCGTGTCTTGTTGTAGTCTTGAAATTCATAAAAAATTCTCTTTGAGTGAATTCCAGACTGACCCTGAGGTCATGCACTTCTCTCATCAGTTCCCCCACTCTTTTGTTGGAGGAATCAACAAGCATTTCCATAAAAGATTTAAAGTTTCTCTCCTGTTGTTCTTATAGAGTCTTATCGAAGACCTTTTGCTGCTCAAGTAATTCACGCACCTGGGCCATGGAGATGGTCTCCTCTGGATTGCTGTTAGAGTTTCCTTTAGCTGGCATTGCAGGGTGAGGATCCGGTCCAGTCAACCACCAAACCCAAAACCGGGCCTACAAGGCCGAAAGGCCTGGATACTCCTGGTCCAACAGAAACACAATGTCCAGGGGTCTCATTTATAAAACTGTGCGTAGGATCCTTACTATAAGTGTACATGCGCCCAAAAGCCCAAATTGGCGTACGCCGAAAAAAAGTCAGATTTATAAAACCATGTGTACGCACACCTGTAAGCAATGTTCCCTTTTTAAATCACAGATTGACTACAAGTGTGCGTACGTGGATCAGCCTCTTATCCCGCCCTGTACATGCCCATTTTTAACGATAAATAGTCAATGTAAAGCCCCTCGTGAATGCTGATCAGTATGTTAATGACCCTTGCAGTTGTTCTTTCGTTACACCGAATCATGCCGAATCATGACGACTGGTGGAGAAAAAAAACAAAACAATAAAAAAACTCTCAGACGCTCGGGAATTGCTGCCAATTGAATTATAATTTCGGCCTGTTGTCGCACAGTGTAGGGAAACCAGATCTATAGACTACCTTTATTAATAAAATCTTCCAAAACAGCAGGCATTACGGCACTCGGGGACAGCTTCGGTATACCAGACGTATATAATAAGATTTAACAGAACTATATATTATATCCAAACATGCCTTAGTGATAAAGTTGAAGATTATATATAATATTTATTTTAAAAAAACACTTAGCTGTCTGACATTTCCCTCTGGAAACAGCCAGTTTCACCCAGAGTGGCGAGGACTGTATTTGGCCCGGGATGGCACGGTTCCGGTGCGTTGCCCTCTCTACTGGACCCAATTCAGTACATAGATCCAAGAGCGCAGCTATATTACTATTACAGCTATATTAGGTAATTTAATTGGCATATGAGCCAGTCATCGTCATGGTCTCTGAAGTCTCTTTTTCTCCTGATTCTTCCATTCCAGTCCTCCTGCAGGGCCACCAGTGCCATCGTGCAGCATTACGCACGGGGTCACCGCAGTATTTATATGTTTAGCCTACAACAATTTGTGATTGTTAACACCTTGCTAAAATCACAGCAACAACTACTGGTATCCCCCACCCCGAGATACAATCTGAAATCGAAATGTAATAGGCAAACACATTTTTCTTCATGCGGGTTTTGTTATGAACAGTATTAAAGTTCGGACTTTGACATTTGATGATATATGCACAGTTTTAAAGACAGATATTTAGTTATTTACACTGTGTTCTGCAGTTATATGCTAGGATATTTGATGCTATCCTGTATTCCATGCAGTCGGGCCATCTCCTCCTCTTGCGCTCCATAGCGGACAATGTGACGGCGAGACAGCGCTGATTAAATATTAAGAACGACTTTTGATTTAAGATTTAAGTTGGAGGTGTTTATGGAACAATTATTACTCAGAACAATTATCACTCAATTTTCACTCAGTACAATCTTCATGATATGGTGTGAAGAAATGTGCGTGAGGCATTAATACTTAAACATATTAAGAGTAGCCTAATCGTTATTCCCACATGTACTTTCTGCAGTCTGACTTCAGTTGACCACCTCACCATCTGCGTCGCCAATTCCTATTTTGTCTCCATAATGTGCGTACGCATGGATCAGAGTTTGCGTGGAGGACCGCACATTCTCCCGTCAAGTTTGTTTTTTTATAAATCAAAACCTTTGCGTGGGAAGTGGCGTAAGCCCATTTTCAGCCCCGTTTTGTGCATACGCCATGTTTATAAATGAGACCCCAGAACTGGATTTCTGGCCCAAATTTGTGATAGAGTTTAAAAAACTTTCTTAAACTCAATTTGCAAGATTCAAATGATATTCAATGGATAGAGACCAGTTAATCTCACAGGAGTCACAGCACACAGTTTGCGTTGGTTGTTCTTTTCCTCAGTCAAATAGCTCATTCAGCTACTGATCTAAACTAGAGCTGGTTGGTTTTCTTCTGGAGTCAGACCTAAAATAAAGCTTGGCTGTCACTCAAAAAAAACAGAACCTTCGATCGATGTCCGTAAATATGATTAAAGTCATTGCTCTTTTTTTTACTTCCTTTGATGAGGGCTGAGTTACTAGTAAGGCTGCTGCTGGGTAACTACTTAAACGGAGTGTCTATTTGCACCCCCGGTACGAATAGCCTCGGCCACACAGCTGAGCTATTTACACCCTGTGACGTAACAACAAAAAACCGTTGCTCGCGTGCACCGAAATCATGTCGGACGTTCATCTTCCATGACCGCAGAAACTGGCATATTAGGGAAGTTTTGTCTCTAAAGTTTATAACAATTGAATTTCTAGCTTTCTGTCTTCAGTGAAAGCATACAACCGTTAGTTTGTTAGTTAGCCTAGTATCTATTTTTTTGTATACAGTATGGTTACCTAGCAACCGAGGCTTGAAGAAACCAAATGGTAAACAGTTGTTCAATTTCCTGAAAGAACTGCTAGGTGAGTGGTTAGTACACTTACCTTTGGTATGGGAGTTTGGAGTTTGATTCCCCTTTGATTTTTGCAGGGTGGTAGGGGAGGACTCATGAATATGCCTGCTCTGGTTGGGTTGGTTAGGTTTAGGCAAAAGGAGTGGGATTGGTTATGGTTAGGGTAAGAATGTCAGGGCGATAATATTCCAAAATGGTGTAATACATGAGTAGTATGGATAACTGTGTTTAAATATATGCCAAGGTACTGTAAATGCACAGGGGTGCAAATAGCATACACTGCTAATTGTACCAGGGGTGCAAATAGCATACACTTCTAATTGTACCAGGGGTGCAAATAGCATATACTGCTAATTGTACCAGGGGTGCAAATAGCATACACTGCTAATTGTACCAGGGGTGCAAATAGCATACACTGCTAATTGTACCAGGGGTGCAAATAGCATACACTGCTAATTGTACCAGGGGTGCAAACAGCCTCACCCCTACTTAAAACATGTGGTGAAACTGTGATGAAGTTTTTCCTCGCCACCAAATGTTTGCTCGCGGGAAATTGTTAGGTCTTTGTAAATGATGTGCGTAGAAAGCGGTTTCTAGACCTACTCTATCTGTAAAGTGTCTTGAGATAAGTCTTGTTATGATTTGGTACTATGAATAAAACTGAATTGGAACCTTTTCGCAGGTATTTAAAGATCAAGTGACAATGAATGAATGTGCAAAAGAATGAGGCATAAAAACATTTTTATGAACATGAAGTGAACTTAATGGTACTTTTATTTAATTAAAATGCACTGGAGATGTCTTTGCCTCTTTTGTGTTTGTTTTGTGATTGTAAATTGTTTTTATATGTAACAAACTTGTTCTACTATCTTGGCCAGGTCTCTCTTGAAAAAGAGATTTTATATCTCAATGAGACTAACCTGGTTAAATAAAGGTTAAATAAAAAATAAATAAATAAAAAAGGCCTTGCTCACCAACACACATATTTTTAGTTACTAGGGCTGATTAGACCTTTGTTATGTTATATAACCAAACTCTATAATGCCATGGTAACAAGTTGTTCTGCCCTAAAAGGTACAACAAAACTAACAGGAGAGTCAAAGAGTGGCCACAAAGTCCTGAGAAGAGGTCTAATCCGCAGTGGTGGAATGTAACTAAGTACATTTACTCAAGTTCTGTACTTACAGTGAGTACAAATTTGAGGTACTTGAACTTTACTTAAATCTTTTCTTTTCATGCCACTTTCTACTTAGGGTTAGGGTTACATTTCAGAGAGAATTCTTGTACTTTTTATCCCACTACATTAACCTGACAGTTTTAGTTACTAGTTACTTTACAAAATGTGATTTCTGCACACAAAACACATGTAATTTATGAAATACAATGTTTTATTATAAATTAAACGACCCAACAATAGGTCTACAAGTACATCTGAAATGATTAGCCCATTAAACCTAGATGATTGACAGAACTGTTTTGATCGTTTCCAGCTAATCAATTGTGAGGATTTTTCTGCATTGAGTAATTGTAATTTTAATACTTTAAGTACATTTTCCTGATAAGACGTACATACTTTTACTTAAGTAACATTTTCAAGGCAGGACTTTTACTTGTAACAGACTATTTTCACAGTGTTGTACTAGTACGTTTACTTAAGTAAAGGATCTGAATACTTTTTCCACCACTGCTAATCAGGAAACATAAGTGAAAACAAGTGTTGATGTACGTTGGGTTTAAAGGGGCCTCAAGTGAGTATACTTATACATTTCATTTGGAGTGCTGCCCTGAACACATGAGTTATTTGTGGATTATCTTACTTTCCTTACAAAGGAGTCTCCGGCTATGACTCACCAGGAAATGTCCGCCTTTATGTTATCTTTATGCTGACATGCCGGCAGCTGGTATAGGTCTGGCTGTTTTTCAACCTCAACAATACCTCAATCCTCATCCTGTGTGACAGCTACAAGCACACAGAAGAAGATATGCTATCACTTGACAAGAAAAGAAGCGAGGTACAGTAGCTGGTGTGATGTGCCAATCCAGGGAACAACTCTGGGGGGGACACTGCTTTCCTGGAGTGTTGACCGCCATCAGAGCTGGAAAATAGGACAGCAGCGCCTCTTCACCGGCGTGTGGGTTAACATTGACATAACAGGGGCGGCTGTTTTGACATGCATCAAGTGACTCATTCTTTGGCAAACAAAAGTATGTTTTGGCACAGAATGTGATTTGTTGAGCTTAATCCTTAGTTTTGTTTGCTGGAAACAGAACTAGATTTTTCCTGTCAGTTGCCAAATTAAACTCCACTAGACCTGGCTGCAGACATAATTTGTTTCACGGTGAAGAAAGCTGTCCTCCCTGGCTTTTTGATGGACTTGTAGCTCTGTTCCACACCATCTGTGCTCCAATTATTAAATAGCTTGCTTAAGCATCCATGTGGAGTCTTGATACCCTGAAGCCAAGTTTGTTTGCCTGTTGCTTTACTAATTGTTTTGTCAGTTGGTTTAGTTTGGCTCCATCACCGATGTGGTCATTGATATTATTTTTTACTTTCCAGCCGAGTCAAAGCACTAACACCACACCTTATGAAAGGAACAATTATTTCAATGTTTTTGCAAGACTAGAGGGGTAGAATGTGTGTGGGGTAACTGATTAGGTTAAGGAATATATAGGGGGTGGCAGTAGCTCAGTCCGTGGGGACTTAGTTTGGGAACCGGTTCAATACCTAGGCCTGTAACAATTCCAAATTTTGCTGGACAATTAACTGTCTCAGAAATAATTGCGATTAACAATATAATTGTCTCTTTATTTATTACTTTTTCAAACAAATTAAAGTTTAAATGAATCCCAGGATACATTATATATCACTGTTATGTGACCCAGATACGCAGATTCACAGCCTTCGAAGTTAACCACGCCTCTTTATTATCATAAAACATTGTATTTGTCGCATAAATTAACAAAACGTTCCTGTCAATAAAAAACAAAGCATTAATCATAAACAAACAACAGAGCGTGTTTAATTCCTCTGGCTTTAGACGGCTTCAGCCCAGGATGTTTGGAGTTGCTATGGCAACAAGTGACAGCTGCAGCTAGCATAGCTTTAGCTAAACAGTCCGACCAATAATCACTTATATAATTACAATTTGGCACATCTAAACAAAATCAACAATTACCATCAACAGTCATACCCTTTGGGACCTTAGCAAAAGTTAGCAAACAAGTTGTTCTGTACGGATTAGAAAAATAAAAGCACAAATCCCAGTGGAGCTACGTTAGCATAATGTTAATGAATGGCGGCCATTTCCGCCAACAGGGTTGTCATTTACTGTACGCTACTGTAACGTTACTAATTAAGCAAAGCACCATAGTAGATTAAACACCACAGACGGACTAGCTACATCACTTAAACCATTGACATATATATAATGGACCAATAGACCCCGTTGCTCTGGACGGAGACCAGTGAAGGCTAATAGAAGCACTTTTCCGGTGATCTCTTGCTTTACTGCGCAGCCTCCAACTGACAGAGACAACGTAAATGTGACGTGAGCAACGTGTCTGAAAGTTGTAAGTCTTCTGGTAGCTGTGCCAAGAGAAATCTCAATCATTCCCAATCTTACAGAGACGGAGAGTGTAGGTAAATGTAAGGAGATAACATAAGCACAGGCTAATTATTGCTAACTAACATGCTAGTTAACATTAGTAATTAAACCTAAACAGCTAAAGTAAGTCTAAACTGCCTGCAAGCTTCTCCTGTACTATACGGTAATTCCTCTACTGTGCGACAGTAAGTCACTTGGTTATGACACAATCGTTAGCCTATTTTTACAAAAACGTCTGCTACGGAGCCATAACGTGAGGTACAAGGTAATGGAGCCTTTTATACATTGTCGTGTTTCTTTAGAAATAAACAACGGACAAATAGAGTCTTTAAACGCTTCAGATGTAAAGTTATTCACAGTCAAGTGACGTAAAAAAAAATGGCGGTCAGTGGAATGCTATCAAGAGGTGATCGCTTTGTAGCAACAAAATGGCGCCATCGGAGGTTCGCATTCTGAAGCGAAGCTTACCCCCTTGACTTAAACACAGTGCTGGAATGTAACGAAGTGCAAATACTTTGTTACTGTACTTAATGTTTATAATGTTTATGTTTGACTGTAGTTAGAAATTCATGAGATGATACATCTCAAGGGGTTTATCCTAATAAACAACATTTTTCACATATCTGTATTTTACTTAAGTAGAATCAATAGTGCATACTTTTGACTTTTACTTTTGCAGCAATTATCTATACTTTCTACTCCACTACATTTCTACAACGTTTCGTTACATTTTCTGATCAGTTTTTCCCCCTGCCAAAACCTCTTCCTGACTGTCTGACTGACTGTCTCACCGGTGAAGTTTGGTTCCCATAGATATATATGGGGCACTGATGATCCTTCATCGAGCAGCGCCGCTGACCCTCGGTAATACAGCCTCCGGTAGTGTTTGTTTTTTATTATTCCCGTTTTTAAATCATAGTTGCCATCTATTTCTCTCCACAGAGCCGTTTACTCCTCCGCCAGGCTGCCTAAGAAACGTTCATATCTTATTTATTTGGCTGGACCTCTTCACATCCGCCTCCCCATTTCCGTTGCTTCACACACTTTATTTGCTTACGCTCCCATGGTTAAAGGAAATAAAACAGTCTTAAAATACATCCATGAATAAAACCAACCGCACTCCGATTCTAACAACATATTTCCGTTTTATGCTGGTTAGGATAGGAACTTTTTTTAAAAGCCAGGCCTTGTTTGTGCTAGTGAACAGTATGGATACTGTCGAAGCTCAGCATCAAAATAACTGAACCACCCCTTTGTAAATCACAGGTCGCTAGACACAGTGCCCTCGCTGACCAAAGTGCAAACTAACGAACTAACCAACTTTTTTTTCATATTTGCATATAACCATTTAAAATGGTAATATGCAAATAAGATTAAGAGAAAAAATCATTATGCAAGTACTTTTACTTTTAATACTTAAAGTACATTTAAAATCAGGTACTTTTTACTTAAGTAGGGTTGTCATTGTGGTACTTCTACTTTTACTAAAGTAAATATGTCTCTGGTTATTTGTACTTTTACTTAAAGGAACACGCCTACTTATTGGGACTTTAGCTTATTCACCATAACCCCCAGAGTAAGACAAGTCCATACGTACCCTTCTCATCTCAGTGCGTGCTGTAAGCGACATCAGGCCAGCACAGAACCTGCAGGTGAATGGTTCCAGTAATCCTACTGCTCCGAATTGTGACAAAAGTGACAAAATAACGCCAACATGTTCCTATTTACATGTTGTGATTTGTAGAATCACAGCGTGTACAAAAAAACAACGTAACTTGAGACACAGCCATCTTCTAACCGTAAACAAACCGGGAACTATATTCTCGTTAACGCTAACGTTAGTGTTAGGTGACACTACGCCGGTATTACAAACTTGATGGATTATTTGATGGATCCAAACAATAGTGTGACCAATCTCATTTAAAAAATGCTCTAATGCTTTAATTGCCATTATACAAAATAACCGCGATTTGCAGTTAGACAATTATTTAATAATTGTTACAGGCCAAAGTATACGTCCTGGGTCCTGCCAAGGTGCCCGTTAAACAAGGCACCAAACCCATGAATGCTTGGGGGGTTGCAGACCCATTACTCTACATCTCTCCAATAGACCTTTTTCACGGCAGACATGTTGACATGTCATAGTAGGAAAAGCACAGGTGTATTCCAAACCATTACTGATGGCTGCATTCCACTTAGGAGAGGCCCTGGTATAGTGCATGCTGACTCACTGAAATAGCTTACTGGGACACTTGATGGAACTGAGCCATCGTTAAGGTTATCAATTTCAGCTGTGCTTTTCCTACTATAACAAGTCAAAATGTCTGCTTTGAAAAAGGTCCATTGCATGTTTAGGTGTCTGTGCAACATATTCTCATGAACGGGTCTGTATGATGTCGTACGAAAACTTATGCACAACAATTCCCTTTTAGCCTTCAAGCAGGCATAGGCTATTTATTCTAGAAAGGTGAACACAGTTAACTTCATGTTACATCTTTCTCCGACTAACACGAGTGGCGGCTATTGATGTGCCGGTGCAGTCTCACATGCACACATAAGCTGCACAGAGCATGGTGACATCACATCTGAACATGACATTAAGTCTACTATCGTAATACATTGAGTAAGAGCGCCATCAGATAATAATACGGAACAATACTTAACAATATCCTACAGAACGACCGCTGGCTGGTCACATGACGTCCACCGGTTATTTGACAGTTAAGTTGAGCAGTCTTTACGGTTAAATTTAGCCGAGAAAAGGTTTCCTTTCAGAGGCCGTTGCAGTTGACTCTAACCAACAAAAAGTGACCGTGAGCCGGGTACAGGGCACCACGAGGTGACGGACAGATAAGTTTAGGCATTAAAACGACTAGTTAAGATTAGAAAAGAGATTGTTGTTTGGATTAAAACACCAGTCCCCTTAAGTAGTACTCCCGGGACACAAACATGCATTTCCTGGGTGAAACTTTTGTGTTTTCCCCGAGACACAAACTCCGCTCCCGGCTTGAAAGCCCTGTGTTTTATGACTCACCCATCTACCCCGACCCCCTCCCCACGTGGACCAGAACTGTTTTATACAGCAGCAGTCAAAGTGGTGCATTTAGCAATAAATATGCGGAATACATATGAATTACAGTGCATTCTGTAGCAATATATGAATAGTTCATCAGAACAGCCTGTCTTGTTTGTGTGTGTGTGTGTGTGTGTGTCTGTGTGTGTGTGTGTTTCGGGCCTGTGTGTGTGTGTAAAAATAACAAGGAGTGAAAGATTTTAATTCCCCCCCGTGGGGATTAATAAAGTTCTTCTTATTCTTCAAACAGCTTGAGAATTGTCTAAACATCTTTCTAATATCTTCTCTAAACATCTATTTAATAGTTTCTTTCCCCTGCGTGCCGTCATCCTGCTCTCTATCGTCTTCTGTTTCCCTGTCTCTCTCTCTCTCTCTGTTTTGTTCTCGCTCTCTGAGCTTGAAAATGTTTTAGTTTTTTTTTGTATAGTGAGGAGAAAGAGAGCGAGAATGATTAGTGATTTTCTGCTTGGTGGCTTCTTATTGGAAATCAAGCAGTTATTATTAGGATACAGATAATGGCTTCAAATGTCAATCTATCCCAAGCAATCTCTTTCTCTCTCTCTCTCTCTCTCTCTCTCTATCTACATACACAATCATGCAGGAAAACAATGACTGGTGGTCAGGGCTAAATGTGGTGCAGTTAAAGGGGTGATAGAATGCAAAACGATTTTACCTTGTCATTGTTGAAAAACGACAGTTTGGTGGGTAGAGAGGACATACATAGAACCTCAAAATTCCATTGACACCTCTTTCCTCTGCAAATCTTAAACTGCCTCTGAAAACAGACAAATCTCAACGAGCCACCGAGTCAACTCAGTGACTCCTCCTTATTTGGCTATAGTCAGTAGTCTTTGTCAGACCCCAACATTTACATAGGCTACACCACTGACCTGAGGTCAGCTTAGTCTTCTGAATCGAGGTCGCGCAGATCTCTGCTATTCCATTACTAAAGTCACTTCTGAGACTTTTTTTATGCGAGAAATCAACTATGTAGAAGTCAAATATGGGCCGTTTTATGAAAATGTATAGCTAATTGCAAATTTTGTCCAACTGTGGGTCGCAGTTCAGCAGGCGCTCAGCAGGCATGACAGTGGCCGGTGCTGCCTCGCCGCCCGGCGTGTCCTCCTTCACAGACCCCGGCCCGCTGTGAGGTAGATGGATCTCCGTCACGGCCGGAACCCTGCAGAGCTCCATACCCACGCAAAGTCATCGTTTCTGGGTTACTGGACAACCAAATGCCGAGGTCCTGTCGGAGCTCCAGGGCCTGCAGCTAGCCGCAAACTTTACCCATAGGATTGAAGGAACACTAGCAGCTAACAACACAATGTTCACAAAAATGCATTAAATTGAAATCGGACACAAGCGTTAGCTTTGTAAGAACTTAGGGTAGCTGTAATATAAGTGACGTGATGAAATTCAAAGTGTATATATTATAGTTATGCTGAAAGTGTAGCTAGCTAGCTAGCCGTGATCTTTAGCTACCCATAGGATTGAATGGACACTAGCAGCTAACAAAACCCCTCATGTTTACAAAAATGCATTAAATTGAAATCGGACACAAGTGTTAGCTTTGTAAAACCTTAGGGTAGCTGTAATATAAGTGGCATGACGAAATGCAAAGTGCAAATCTATTATAGTTATGCCGAAAGTGTAGCTAGCTAGTTAGCAGCGATCTTTAGCTGCCCATAGGATTAAATGGACACTAGCAACTAACGAAACCCCTCATGTTCACAAAAAACAACGGCACGGGGAAATCCGGCGCCACACGCCGGCCAAAACAATGGCACGGTCACTACAGCCAGACCCACAATGAGCTTTCCCTAGTATGTGCCATTTCTGAGAGAGGGAGGGGGGGGCAAGGTGAAGGGTGGGGGTGTGGCCTTGACCATCTGCCACTTTGCTCGTTTGAAAGCCATGATGTCTCTCTCTCATGGGTGGGCTAAATTCTCTGGGTGGGCAAAGCAGAGAAAGGGGAGGTAAACTTGCTCCTTGTGACCTCATAAGGAGCAAGATTCCAGATCAGCCCATCTGAGCTTTCATTTTCTCAAAGGCAGAGCAGGATACCCAGGACTCGGTTCACACCTATCGCCATTTCTAGCCACTGGGGGACCATAGGCAGACTGGGGGAACTCATAGTAATGTTAAAAAAACCTCAAAGTGAAATTTTCATGCCATGGGATCTTTAAGGTGTGAAATACCCTATATAATCATTCTATCACCCCTTTAAGGCACAACATATTTAACCCTCCTTTTTCCAAAAGTTTCTATATCAGAAATCTGGCTTTCTTTGAACCAAATTGTAAAAGAAATTCTGGGGTTGGTTCCATACAACGCTCTTCACAGGTAAAATAAATGATGAGCTCATTACTTTCATTGAAGTTTTATTCAATTTTATAGCATTTGAAGAAAAAAACTGATAAAAGAACGAAAAAAATTGGAAAAACATCGGGAAAAGGTTAAAAACTGTCGTCAAAAGTGACAAAATGTCAATAACAGTGATGAAAACATTGCATTGGGAAAAGCGAAGTGTCGAACAAGACGACCAGAACACTAAACATTTTTTTAATTTTAATTAAACTAAAAGTTACATGGCCGGCGGGAAGATAACACATGGGTTAAATGTTGAGTGTGAGTGGTAGTGATCAGTTAAGTAAATATCTTTGCATGATAGTACAGTACTCTTATCATTTTCTTTAATTTTTTATTTCTTCTTTCATTCCTCACCCACCGTTTGCTTCTTCCTACTTCTCTGCTAAAGCATCCTATAACATAAGTACATCCATGGCAGAGAACACAAGGTGTTCTCCGTATAACTATAACTCCTCCTGTTGGCTCCTATAAGAAGAGGCTGGTGAATAAACAGATAATTAATGAAATACAGTATTAAAGCTTTAGTGTGCAACTGTTTTATATTAATGCACGTCCGTTGCATTCAAGCCATTGATACAAAGCTAATTAATATTTAATTAAATACCAGCTCCACACAACTCTTTGTATTTCTCTGTATGGCTATGTTTACCAAATGGTGTAGTCTGGCTGACTTTCGCGCGCAGCAACTTGAGTGATGTGTTTTACGCCACTGCTGAGAAAGGACAACAGCAGCGTTCAGCTTTGGAGACAAAGAGGACAGCAGCAAAAGGTGAAGGCATGGCTTAAAACCTGAAGAAGCACCCACAAAATGTGCTAAGAAAAGACCTGCAAGTTAAGCAGAAGAACTAAAATCCCAAAAAGAAATTGACCGACAGCAAAGACAATTAGGCCAATTGGCAAGGTTTTTCATAGTTGGAAAGAACTGAAAAAAGAAAAGGGACTGAGGTTAGACACGGATGTCGCCTTACTGCTCTTGAACAGGTTAGGAATGGATTTTGTAAAGTATTAGGAGTAGGACTTATTGCTATTTCATTTACTCAACCTAAATTATGTGCTATTGTCTTGGAACGGGGCATATTTCTCTGTTATGTTTTATGAATAGGGCCGGTGACTTTCCGACAGTATGGTTGTCATTACTTAAAATTCGTCATTGGGGTGACAGAAACTATGCACTATAGCTTTAACATATATATAAGAAATTATAATTGTTGACAAATACTGTACATTAAGGCTACAAAATTCGGCGCCTGGGTAGCTCACACGGTAGACCGTGCACCCATATACAGAGGCTCAGTCCTCAACGTTGCGGTCGCGAGTTCGGTTCCGACCTGCGGCCCTTTGCGGCATGTCATTCCCCCTCTCTCCCCT
This sequence comes from Perca schrenkii, assembly GCA_025617405.1. Lineage (NCBI taxonomy): Eukaryota > Metazoa > Chordata > Actinopteri > Perciformes > Percidae > Perca > Perca schrenkii. The sequence continues at coordinate 32,273,513 of CM046796.1, forward strand.
TTCATGTCTAAGCTGTCCTGTCACAAATAAAGGCCTAAAATGCCACAAAAAAAAAAAAACGCTACAAAATGGCCTTATATTGGCTTACAACTGCATTATAGTGGGTTAGAAACCATTTATTAAATGTTTTATAGTGCTTATGAATGCTAAATGGGGGGGTTACCCATTGTTAATTTTTAACTCAAGGCATTCTAATGAACGGGTTCTTATGATCTGGTCACGTGACGACAGGTCACATGACAGTTAAGTTTAGTGGTCTTTACAATTAAATTTAGCCGAGAAAAGGTTACTCTGAGCTGGGTACCTCTCATTGTGAGGTGACGGCCCTTTCAGGAGCCATTGCATTTGAGTCTAGCCGACAAAAAGTGACCATCATGCGGCGAAAACAGTTAAGTTTAGGCACCAAAACCAATAGTTAAGATAAGAAAAAAGATTGTGGTTTGGATTAAAACACCGGCCCCTTTAAGTAGAACTCCTTGGTCTTTTGACCGTGCTACAAACTCTGCTCCCCCACTTGAAAAGCCCTGTGTTTTATGATATTATTATATACGGTATTATATCGACATCGATATATGAGGTTAGACATCGTCTTAAATTTTGGATATCCTAATATCTTCATATGACACGAGTGTTGTCTTTTCCTGGTTTTAAAGGCTACATTACAGTAAAGTGATACCATTTTCTGAACATACCAGTCTTACTTGCTGTTTTATTATTTGCCTTTACACACTTAGTCATTATATCCACATTATTGATGATTATTTATCAAAACTCTCATTGTGTTAATATTATGTGAAAGCACGAATAGTCAACCCTACAATATCGACACAATATCGACAATGTATTTGGTCAAAAATATCGTTAAATTAGATTTTTCTTTTCATATCGCCCAGCGTTGCACTGTACGATTGTATGTGATGAATAAGAACGTTTCTTCCTACTCTTCATGTTAAAATCTAAAAGATGTACTGTAGAAGAATCACCTGGTCAGGGCACATATAGGAACAATCTTCCATTTTCTGTTCTTAAAAAGTTTTTTTTTATGAGTGGGTTTTTGAATTGTGTAAAAATTGTTCATTTGGGCTCTTTCTTTTCGCACGGCCTTCTACAGAAGAAACACATTTTCCATGTAATGTGAATGTAAGAGCAATCTCCTCTTGCCATTTCCGTCCAACCTCTCCTGAAACGTTTTCTGCAGAGAATAAATCGACCAGTAATACATCTGTATCCCCCCGGTGAGAATTGCCTTTGGTTCTCCAAGCCCTCTTCAAAGATCCGTGGAGAGTCTTTTAAACAGATTTGTCTTCAATCGCTGCTTGTGGCGATGACGTCAGAGTTTGAGGGAGCCATGCGCCCATCCACTCCAGGCGGTCGTGGTGAAATGGGATTTGGGCGCCACTACACTCAGACAATCCAATAAATTACTCCTGTGAACGAGAATTCTTCTTTCAGGTCCAGGATGATTCAGCCGCATGCATCCAAACACTCCGGGCAGTGAGGAGACATTGCATGGTCAGTGCCCATTGTATGTGTTGTTGGCATGCTCTACTGAGCAAACAGCATGCACAGCAGTTTGTTTGTGTGCCATAGGGACTAACCAAATCAAAAACAGAGGCTCAGTCCCAGGTTTAGTGATGGTAATTCACAAGAGTATGTGTCAGCAGGCAGAGACATCTCGCCACACTATTGGATGTCAAGGGTATTAGAGCAACAGTGCAATGCCATGCTCAGTCATCGTTTTGTCATTTTACCGTGTCCAGGTTTGTGCTCCCTGCCTGGGGACACAAGTGTCTTACTTGGCTGTGACACTAGTGAGACTAATCATGAGATGGTCATGCTTGTCGCTACACTCTGGTGTTGTGTTAGACCCTCTACACTAGGCCCATTCAAATGGTGGCCCTCCGGCCACAAGCGGCCCAGAAGCAACAGCCGAGTGGCCCAGCCCGTGTCTCAAATGTCCCAACCAGAAAAGCAGAGAAAACCTGAGAATAGCAGGTTTAACAAGCCTACAGATGTTCCCACAGAAATTCCCACAGTAGTACAGATCGTGACTGCAACACTCTGCCGTAGCCGCACAACATTCAACCCAGAATAGAGCATGTTGTTTTGAAAATGTAGTGGTAATGGCAGAATAGGGCTGGGCAATATGGAGAAAATCAAATATCACGATATTCTTGACCAAATACCTCGATATCGATATTGCGGCGATATTCTAGAGTTGACAATTGGTGCTTTAACAAAATATCTATACACTTAGATTTCAGTAATGTGGACATAATGTCTAAGTGGGGAAAAGGCAAATAATAGAACAGCTAGAACAGTCTGGTAAGTTATGAAAATGACATGACTTTACTGTAATGCAGCCTTTAAAACCAGGAAAAGACAACACTTATGCCAATTACGATATCCAAAATCTAAGACGATATCTAGTCTCATATCACGATATCGATATAATATTGATATATTGCCCAGCCCTATGGCAGAAGTATTAGTCCTGTGATACAACCTGAAGAAAGCATGTCTTTCCCAACTCTGAAGCTCAAAATTCACAATTAAAACCATTGGTTTAACCCTGCCTGGAACTTTTACTTTTTTTTATTTTACCGCCAAATCCAAACGCTAAACTGAAGCAGCAACGGCTGTGAATTCCTGACTTTTTTAGTCCCTTACAGTATGTATATCAAACTCTGAAGATGCTGCATCCTACTTCCGCTTTTTAACATATGCAATTTTGCAAATTCGTCCACTATCAATGTTCTATCTGGCGGTAGGGTTTCTTGTATATTGTTGTCAAGTTCGTGGTGTGGCCTTCGTCAGGGTACCGAGGCGTTGCCACTCGCTCAACAGTTCATTGGTATACATTAAAGATGCAGACTGTGCTGCGTACCGGTTTTGTTCTGTCTTCCGCCACGCGTCATACCATACTGGGAGCGTCTCAGAAGCGGAGCATCTTGCTGCATGACTTGAAGATTTTACTGTCTCTACAAGTACTTTACAGAACAATCACATGTTTATTAAGCTACGTTGTAACCTACCTTCCACTCCAAGCACTTCTCTAATTAAACTTCATGCCTACTCTTTTCTGGCGTTTTCCTGATAAAAAAGATCTGTGATGTCTATTATGTTTTTCCACCTTCAAGATGAATCTCTCGTCGTCCATGGTGTTCAGTTCAGTTTGTTTTATTAAAGGGGACAGTGTAAATTAATAAAACATGATTTCCCATGGGTTAAAAAAGCCAGAATTAGCCTATTTTTCCTCTGTAATCCCCTGCACTCAATGTTAAAAATATAAAGAAACAAAAAGACAACATAGTAAAAGACGTATATGTGTTTAACTGTCTGATGTGGTTCGGGATTGAATTCCACTCTCTTGACCCTCTGATGGACCAGGCTGACTGACTAAAAGAACTTTTCAGCAGCGGAATAACACAGTCTCCTCTGGAGGATCCCCTTGTGACTCGAACAGTATCTGATCTTCTGTTGATGTATGCAACAAGTGGCGGTGGAGCTAGCTTGTGAGTGACTTTATATACAAAGCATACGTTTTACATATTTTATCAGGTCTTCCCAGCTTAAAAGCTGGTACTTCTTTAAAATTAAGCTATGATGGAAACTCTTAGTTTTTTATCTAAAGCTTGTATGGCTTGTTTGTATAGTGATTCAAGTGGTTTCAGTGTGCTGTGGTTGGCCTGGGACCAGCTTGTCAAAGAATAATTCAGATGGGTGAAAATCATAGAATGTAAAAACATTTTGGCAGCCTCTGTAGACATGGGATTTCTGATGGAACAAAAATCAGCAATATTTAACTTGATTGTTTTACACATTTTTTTCACATGTGACTTAAAGGAGAGGTTTGAGTCAATTAGCACCCCAATATATTTAAATTCACTCAAAATCTGTAATTTTGCACCCTCAAACATTATGTGATGATCACTTGTGGATCTATTGGTTTTTCAAAAGAACATGCTAACTCTTTTAGAGACATTTAGTTACAGGCAGCACTCTTGTAACCATGTTGTAATCTGAGCCGTGGATCTGGTGAGCTGCAAAATCTGCTTTGGATCTGCCATGTACAAATGAAACAGTATAATCTGCGTACATTATAGTTTCAACCTCAGGACAAACAGATGCAAGGTCGTTAATATATATGCTGAACAAGAGCGGACCAAGAATGGATCCTTGTGGGACACCACTAGGTAACTGCACGACTTCGATCTATGATTATCAATGGAAACTGACTGAGACCTGTTTGTTAAATAAGATTCTACCCATGTCATTGCACCATCCACAGAAATTAAATTTGGATAACTTGGCAAGGAGAACTTTATGAGTGACAGTATCAAAAGCTTTCCAAAGATCTGTTGGGTGTTTGTTCTAAAGCCAAACTGCATTCAGTAGAGAGATCTGGAACTGTTTTCTAGATGGAAAACAATCTGCTCAGCTACTCATTTCTCATTTTTCAGTTTGAAAATGTTATAATTTAACCAACGGAGACTGTTATTTCTGGCCCTATGTTTAATCTTACGGGTAAATTTTGAGATAATTTCCATCCCAAACAAGGGATTGAGTGGTTTGAGTGACCCAAGGTTTGAGTGACCCAATGATTCTCATGATTCCTGACTCAGTAATGCTTTTTATGGTAAAGGCAGGTTCTACTGTGGTTACTGGATACACTCTGTCCTGATCTACTTGGAAAATCTGTGAGATTTCAGCTACAGATGTGATGGTTGGGGTCGGCTGGCTGTGAGTTTTTTTTGTTTTGTTTTCCATTCTTTGGTCCCTGTGTTGGTTTTCTCCTCTCCTGTGTTTTTCTGTCTGTCTGCCTGTCTTTCTCTCTCTCTCTCTCTCTCCGTCTCTGCTCTCCCCCTCCCGCCGTTGCTGCCAGCTGATTGGACACACCTGGTTACCATTCCGTCATCACCGCCTCCCGCTGCACACACCTGCCACTCATCCTCAATCAAGACCAGTATTTCAACCCCGGCTCAACAGACCATCTCCGCTTGATTGTTGCTCCAGTCACACTGGTGATAACCTAAGCCCACAACCTCTGAAAAGCCTTGTTGTTTTCTCTGTTTTCTCTGTGTATTGTCTGACCCCTCGCTTACCTGTTGGTTTTCTTTCTTTTTCAGTTACCAACCGCTTCTTCCCCTGTCGTCTCCAGTCAGCTGGCTCCACCACACAGACCTCCTCTCTCGGCACCCGGCTTCAACCTCTCCTCGCTCTCCCTGCTCTCCAGACCCAGCTTCTCCCCCCCTCGGCTCCTCGGCTACGGCTTCCCAGCCTGCGCCGTCCCTCAGCGGCTCTCCCATTCCCGGCGTCTGCCTCCCCACTTCCCCTTCCTATTCAATAAAACCCTTTTTCTGTTGTGAGTCTGCGTTTGGGTCCGTTCTGTTCCACATGTCACAGAACAATCAAGCCAGCATGGACCCAGCAGGCTGCCCCCCGATCTCCCGTCCTCGGATCTCTCTTTCGCCGTGGCCTCCCAGGGGGCGCTGCTCGGCCAGCATGACTCGGCCATCTCCTCCATGGCCGAGGTGCTGCGCTCCCTGGTCGAGGAGGTCCGGCGATTGGGTCAGCCTGCCCCTTCCCCTGAGTCTCCAGGAGAGGGAGAGAGAGCGCTCGCTCCGCTTTTCGCCCTCTTCCCGGTCCTGCCCTCCGCCACCTCGGGTCTCTGCTCCCTCGCCTTCCCAGCCACATCCGATTAGTCCTCCAGCACCCCCGTCTCCGCCTCATTCTGAACCCATGCAATTGGGCCGCGCCCGTCTCACCCTCGAAGAACGAGAGCGCCTCCTATTGGAGGTTTACCTGTCGTGGCAGGAGGTAACACTCCCTTTAGGAGCGCTGGTAGATTCCGGAGCCGACGAAAACTTTTTGGACATCGACGTCGCTCGACAGCTTTCCATTCCCCAAATACCCCTCGACATGCCCCTCCATGCCACTGGCCTCAATGGCCAACCGCTCACCACCGTCACCCATCGTACTCCCCCGCTCCGTCTCCTCACCTCCGGTAACCACCACGAATCTCTGTCCTTTCATCTTATCCCCGCCTCTCTTTCACCCGTCATTCTCGGACTCCCCTGGCTCATTACCCACAACCCCAATGTGGACTGGGCGCGGGGAAGATCAGAAATTGGAGTCCAGCCTGCCATTCCTCATGCCTATTGTCAGCCCAAGCCCCCCGGTACGTCTCCTCCGTCTCTCGCTCCTCCGGATTCTCCCGATTTGACTCTCGTTCCCCCTGAATACCACGACCTCGCCCAAGTCTTTAGTAAAGACCAGGCCTTGTCCTTGCCCCCCCCCCACCGCCCCCTACGACTGCTCCATCGCCCTCCTCCCGGACGCGCCCCTAACGTCCAGCCGCCTGTTTCACCTGTCGCGTCCGGAGAGGGAGGCTATGGAGCAGTACATAAAGGATTCCCTAGCTGCCGGCGTCATCCGCCCTTCCTCGTCCCCGTTAGGCGCGGGGTTTTTCTTTGTGGCCAAGAAAGAAGGGACCCTCCGGCCGTGTATCGACTACCGGGGACTTAACTCCATTACCGTCAAAAATAAATATCCGCTTCCCTTGATGGATTCCGTACACGAATCCCTCTCCCGGTCCGTGGTGTTTACTAAATTGGACCTCAGAAACGCTTACCATCTAGTACGGATCCGGGAGGGGGACGAGTGGAAAACGGCGTTTAACACTCCTCTGGGCCATTATGAATATCTCGTTATGCCCTTCGGCCTCACTAATGCCCCCGCTGTTTTCCAGGCCTTAATTAATGACGTTCTTCACGACTTCCTGCACCGATTTGTGTTTGTCTACCTCGACGATATTCTGATCTTCTCCCGCGACCCAGTCCAACACGTTGAACATGTCCGTCTAGTGCTGCAGCGGCTCCTGGAGAACAGGCTATTCGTCAAAGCGGAGAAATGCGAGTTCCACGTCCCCTCTGTACAATTCCTGGGTTTCATTATCGAGAGTGGGCGGCTCCGTGCGGACCCGGCAAAAATCAAAGCCGTAACCGATTGGCCCACCCCGACCTCTGTCAAGCAGCTACAGCGCTTTTTGGGCTTCGCTAACTTTTATCGCCGGTTCATCCGTAATTACAGCTCCCTAGCCGCCCCTCTCACTCGTCTCACTTCCCCCTCTGTCCCCTTCGTCTGGTCTCCGGAGGCCGCTGCAGCCTTCTCCCTTCTCAAGTCGCAGTTCACCTCTGCCCCCGTTCTTACTAACCCTGACCCAGCCCTTCAGTTTGTGGTGGAGGTAGACGCCTCCAACATAGGCATTGGTGCCACCCTCTCCCAGCGTTCCCCCACTGATCAGAAACTCCACCCCTGTGCCTTCTTCTCGCGCCGTCTAACCCCCACTGAGCAGAGGTACAGCGTGGGGGACCGGGAGCTGCTGGCCGTCAAGCTAGCCCTCGAGGAATGGAGGCATTGGCTGGAGGGCGCCCAACAGCCCTTCCTTGTCTGGACTGACCATAAAAACCTGTCCTACCTCCACACCGCCCAGAGACTCAACTCCCGCCAGGCTAGGTGGGCCCTGTTCTTCAATAGATTCAACTTCACCCTGTCTTACCGCCCCGGATCCCGTAACACAAAGCCCGACGCCCTGTCCCGTCTCCACTCCCCCGATGACCCAGTGGACCAGCCGGACCTGATTCTTCCCCGTTCCTGTCTCGTCGCCTCGCTAGTGTGGGAAGTGGAGTCCGCCGTCCGCCGTGCCCAGTCCACGGATCCCGACCCTGGTACCGGCCCCTCTAACCGCCTCTACGTCCCTCCGAGTGTCCGCCCCCAGGTCCTCCAGTGGGCGCACACCGCCAGGTTCAGCTGCCACCCGGGTGTGGCCAGAACCCTGTTCCTGCTCCGCCAGCGGTTCTGGTGGCCCACCGCTGAAAAGGACTGCCGGAGCTTCGTAGCAGCTTGTGAGGTGTGCGCCCGCGCCAAGCCATCCCATCAGCCATCCGCCGGTCTGCTCCGCCCTCTGCCAGTCCCCGGTCGGCCCTGGTCTCATATCGCCCTGGACTTTGTTACCGGTCTGCCCACCTCCCAGGGCAACACAGTCATACTCACTGTTATAGACCGGTTCTCCAAATCAGTTCACTTCATTCCTCTGCCCAAGCTGCCCACATCCATGGAAACCGCCCGCCTCCTGGTCCGCCATGTCTTCCGCCTCCACGGGATTCCCCAGGACATCGTCTCCGACCAGGGACCCCAGTTCACATCCCAGGTGTGGAAATTGTTCTGTCGAGCCCTTGGCGCTACGGTTAGCCTGTCCTCCGGCGACCACCCACAAACCAACGGGCAGACCGAGCGGGCCAACCAGGATCTGGGGTCGGCGCTCAGATGTGTGGCGTACCGGACCCCCTCTTCGTGGAGCTCCCACCTTCCCTGGGTTGAATACGCGCACAACTCCCTTGTCAGTACCGCCACCGGGATGTCCCCATTCATGTGTGCCATGGGTTTTCAGCCACCGCTCTTCCCTGACCTAGAGGAGGAGGTGGCGGTCCCGTCAGTCCAGTCCCACCTGCGACGGTGCAGACGAGTGTGGAGGGAGGCCAAGGCAGCCCTTCAGCGCACGGCTGCCCGAAATAAACGCCTGGCAGACCGTCATCGGAGGCCCGCTCCGGTTTACCAGCCAGGGCAGCAAGTGTGGCTCTCCTCCCAGGACCTCCCGCTTCAGAACACCTCCAAGAAGCTGGCTCCCCGGTACGTGGGTCCATACCCCATCGAGGCGGTCCTGGATGCCACCGCCGTTAGGCTCAAGCTCCCCTCGCATCTCAAGATCCACCCGGTCTTCCACGTCTCTCGGATCAAACCGGTCTCCACCAGTCCTCTCTCCACCCCAGGGGCCGCGCCTCCTCCTCCCCGGATCATCGACGGCCACCCGGCCTACACGGTACGCCGCCTCTTGGATGTGCGACGTAGAGGTCGGGGTTACCGGTACCTGGTGGACTGGGCCGGTTACGGCCCGGAGGAACGCTCTTGGATCCCCGCTAGCCAGATCTTGGACAAAACCCTCCTGCGTGATTTCTACAGGGCCCACCCGGACAAGCCTGGCGGTCCGCCCGGTGGCGTCCATTGAGGGGGGGGTACTGTGATGGTTGGGGTCGGCTGGCTGTGAGTTTTTTTTGTTTTGTTTTCCATTCTTTGGTCCCTGTGTTGGTTTTCTCCTCTCCTGTGTTTTTCTGTCTGTCTGCCTGTCTTTCTCTCTCTCTCTCTCTCTCTCTGCTCTCCCCCTCCCGCCGTTGCTGCCAGCTGATTGGACACACCTGGTTACCATTCCGTCATCACCGCCTCCCGCTGCACACACCTGCCACTCATCCTCAATCAAGACCAGTATTTCAACCCCGGCTCAACAGACCATCTCCACTTGATTGTTGCTCCAGTCACACTGGTGATAACCTAAGCCCACAACCTCTGAAAAGCCTTGTTGTTTTCTCTGTGTTCTCTGTGTATTGTCTGACCCCTCGCTTACCTGTTGTGTTTCTTTCTTTTTCAGTTACCATCCGCTTCTTCCCCTGTCGTCTCCAGTCAGCTGGCTCCACCACACAGACCTCCTCTCTCGGCACCCGGCTTCAACCTCTCCTCGCTCTCCCTGCTCTCCAGACCCAGCTTCTCCCCCTCGGCTCCTCGGCTACGGCTTCCCAGCCTGCGCCGTCCCTCAGCGGCTCTCCCATTCCCGGCGTCTGCCTCCCCACTTCCCCTTCCTATTCAATAAAACCCTTTTTCTGTTGTGAGTCTGCGTTTGGGTCCGTTCTGTTCCACATGTCACAACAGAGTTAACAAAGTACTGTTTTTGGGCCTCTGCTATTTCTGTTGGGTGTCTTAGGAAAATTCCATTGTGGTTAATTTCAAGCATTTTTCTATCGCTATGATGTTCCCCTGTCAGTTTCTTTAATTGGCTCCAGATCATTTTAACATCTCCTCTGGCTTAATTTAAAGCGGCAATAAAAAAGTTTGCCTTGGCTTTTCTAATTTCCTTCACTACCTTATTTTTTAACATTATGTAGTGATACTTGTTTTGATTACTTTTTTTATAGCAAGATCAAGCTCTTCATCAGTTTGAAAATGTTATCATTTAACCAACGGAGACTGTTATTTCTGGCCCTATGTTTAATCTTACGGGTACATTTTGAGATAATTTCCTGTATTTTGCTTGAAAATGTTAGACAATCTTGTTCCAGATTATTTCCTAATATCAGCTCATTCCAATTTACCTTGGATTGATGTTTGGAAATTATTTTATTTTTAAGATTCTGTTGCAACCAAGGGTTTAAATTGTTTGTTGTTTAGCGCACATGAATGAGTGACCGACCCCGCCTTGCCTCCTCCCATAAATCAATATGGAAATTACTATAAATGCACCCCCAACGTCATTCTTTGTTCAATCACAACAAACGGAAAAAAAACAAACCTCAGCGACTGTGAGGTTGAGGTGCTGATCGCAGAGGTGTAGGCGAGAAAAAAAAGTTCTGTTTTGAGGTTTGTCATCTTGGATAAGGAATAAAAGAAAATGCCCAGAGTGTTAAATGGTGACCGGGTAGTGAATGCACCGAACCATGGCAGAAATAATAAAAAAAATATTTTAAATTAATGTCGAAATGGAAATGAAGAGAATAGCGGCAGTGCCACACCAGTTACAGAACAACATGCATCTCAGTGTCAGTCCAAATTACGCATAATAAGCAGTTTGAACTGACTGATGTGAGGGAGACCCGACTCAGAGGAGGAGAGGTTAGTGAGGCCAGCGTCTCCACGGCAGGTGACAGTGCGCACGTATCCGCTGCGCCATGCATGGATGAAATAATTAAATAGTAAATAGGACTACAGTAACAGAAATATGTGCAGAATCAAGACAGTCAAGACGGCCCAGTGTTTGGTGGACCGGGTACACCTTGTTCACTTAATAGCCTACAAATCATCCACGGGATCAACTACGCATCACATCACACATCACACAGCGTTTGTTCCTGGAGGAGATGGATCCGTGCGTCCTGCCTCTTTTGCACCATGGATGTCTGTGCCTCAGCAACTAAAGACTCACAGACACTATTGCATTTTCCATGCCGATCTTTTGGTTGCCAGTAAGATATTTCATCTATGGGAAATACAGAGGATGATTGAAAGTATTTTCTAAGTGGATTTATCATTCATTTCCCGTCCTCATGTTTAACAGAATGTAAGTAGCCTGCAAAATTAAACAGTTGATAGTGTGAAAGATGTGAAACATTTTCCACATAATATGATCAAACTTTTATGGAGTATCAGCGGATGTAATTATTTTTTTTCATAGACAATGTCACTAGGGCTGCAACTAACGATTATTTTAATAATCGATTAATCTGTCGATTATTTTTTCGATTAATCGATGAATCGGATTAAAAAAAAGCATTAATTTACATCAACTCAATACATACATACTTGTTGTTTTAGTTAATAGTTGTGTAAAGGTAAGTAACCCAAATAGCAGATACAGACAAGACAGACAGACAGACACACACACTTATTCATTAAATTATTACCATCATTGTAGTAAGTGCAAGTTAAGTTCGTTTATACACCACACACTATTATATTTGTCAACAATAACTGATATGGGACAAAGCACATAATATATACATGACAACAGATTGAAAAATGAATGGGCTAATAAAGGCGAGTGAATAAAACCGTGAATTTAGTCTTGCAAAGTATACCACCCTTGCTTTATTACTGTTATTACCGAGCTAACGCTAGCTTGTCATGCTAGTCAGCTGGATAACGAGTAAACGGCAGCACCAAAAGAGCTACTGGAGGGACGTTACGTTCCTCACTTCAGAACGGAACAGAAGTAAGATAGTGTAGTGACTTTACCCTGCTGTTGAACTCCCTTCCTCCTCATCAAGGACTCCAACATGTATCACAAAGTATCCGTGAAACCAAGCTTTTTGTCCGTACGCAACGTTTATACATGAGGCCCCTGGACACTATAATCAAGTTATGATCAGACAGTCCTGTTAGCATATTGTACGATTTTAAGATTATCTCAGGTTTATTGCTAAAAACTAAATCAATCTGTGTACTGGTGGAATTAGTTATTCTTGTTGGTCCTTGGATTAGCTGTGTGAAATCCATCCCATCCATAACCTTTTTGAGATTTTTCCTATTTTGTTTATCCTCACAGTTTATATTTAGGTCACCCATGATGATTACCTCTTTCTTAAAATTGCATTCTTTAAATACATTATCAAGTTTTTCATAAAAATCCATTTTTGATGAAGGGGGTCTATAAATAGCTACAAGGACAAATGACATTTGTGGCGACAAAGTTACATTAAAACCAAGAAATTACAGTCCATTTTCATTTGATATATGGATTTCATGACAATTAAAAATATTTTTGGCATAGATCATAACCCCCTCCCTCCCCTCCCTTTGAGCCCAGTCTGTCCCTTTTATAGATATTATAACCTGGTACTGATAGAACTGCTGAGGGTGAATATTCATGTAGCCAGGTTTCAGACAGGCAGAGAAAATCAAGATTAGATTCTGTAAGATGTTGGACTTGGTCACTTTTTGACCTGATGCTGCGTAAATTTAAATGTACACATAATATACCTTTTGGCTTTGCTTTAGGGTCCCATATTAATCTAGAGTTATTAACTGTCTGAAACACTTTTCCGTTTTTTTGCGATTGCTGAATTTAGCAGTTTCCTGTAGCGTCTGTTGACAGTTATATGGTGTTCATTAGTTTCTATGTTGATTGAACAGTCATCTATGGCATGGCTCTCATCATTTTGTGGCATTATTATAGAAACAGGCATAATCTCGTTACTTGCTGTGGACGGAACGTGACCATGGTTTGTTGTCATCGCGGCTGCACCATTTACTGGCAGCTCTGGAAACATCCGGCTTCCAGCCACCGTGCTGGCGCAGTGCCGCCCCACACAGCTGCTTGCGATCGCCCCCGACTTCACATGCCGACATTCCAGATTCCCAACCCGCTGACAAACAGTGCACCTCACGCTGGACAAACCCCAGGGCTCCCACAGCACCGCAACAGCAGTGACAACCAGCCAGGTTAGTTTGCTCGTTATCCGATATTGACACGTTGTTGAAGGAGCGTGCCAAGGAGACTGTGGTTTTGCAACTGGCTGTAACTTCCCAGGTAGAAGTTCATTCTTCTATCATTTCCATGGAATAGCAGCAGTTGTAGCCATTTGTATGAACTGGGCCAGGGCATGGGGGGGGCGACGCGCCCGGAACTTCTGGGATTGCTTCGTTGCCGATGGACGGATTTCACTCATTTAGGCCGGATAGCCGTTGCAGATTATGAGTACTATGGTTAACCTTTTGTCAGATCTCTGCAAGGTAAATCCAGTCCAACTGTCCAATCTCAGTTTTCTGTTGCACGAATAAAACAACTTTTGAACGTACAAATGTTCCACCAAAACAAGTTCCTTCCGGAGGCTATTTTGCAGAGGCGCCTTTGCTCCGTACGGTGCTTAGTGCCACCCAAGATGACTGTGACTGGTTTAAAGAAATGCCAATAAATCAGAGCACGTTTTTCTACTTTGTTACAGCTTATTACACCCACAGGATTTAGCATTTACCTTAATGTGTTATGCTAACAGGATTATTACAGATAGCTGAGTTTGTTATACTAGGAGCTGTAACATTACTTTCTCTCCTCTTCCATCCTGCTTTAGCTGCAAAAATGTAATTTACAAAAGAGCGCGCACACACACACACACACACACACACAAACACACACACACACAAACACATGTAGGATATGCTAAATAATGAATGGGGTTTGATATTGTCGCAGAGGTACAAAGGACATTTCCTCTGACCTGAGTCTCTGCTGTGTCAGCACTGTTCTTGTGTGTGTGTGTGTGTGTGTGTGTGTGTGTGTGTGTGTGTGTGTGTGTGTGTGTGTGTGTGTGTGTGTGAGTGTGTGAGTGTGTGTGTGTGTGTGCCATCGATAACTGACTTTAAAATAAGGCCTTAGCAGAGAGATATTACACAACATATTGGCTAGGAGAAATGTACGGAGCCCCCCTGGTCCCACGTTGTCAAAAAAATTAATTAAAACTATCTTGTGGCCACGAGATAGTATCTTGAGGCCTCAAGATATTATCTTGAGGCCTCAAGATAGTTATCTTGAGGCCTCAAGATACTTTCATTACAGGAGGACCTGAATGAAATAAGAGACGTTTGGAACGCACATCGCATCCGGCCCTCTAAAAACATCAATGTCCCATCAGGAATACCTAATCTCATGTATCTGGCACCTCACCTCACGAACTCGCATAAACAGACGCAGCGCAAACTGCGCCAGTGTTAGTAAATCAGGCCCTGTGTGTGGTCCTTCCCTTTGTGTATCCTGAGAAGGTCTGAGAGCATTAGAGGGGTTCCGGGTGTTTGGATGGGGTATAACAATATGCACTGCTTAACTTACAATGAATCAGTTAACAGAGTCTTTTCTATGTCTATGTCTATGCAACTATGTTACATCATTGAAAAAGCAACCACACAAATGCAAAATAAAATCTTGTTTTGAAATTTATTTATCTTATTTGAACAGTAAGCCTAATTTAAGTTAACGTTAATGTCAGCGATTATACAACAGGCACTCAGAACTGGAGTTAACAGATGTCTTTATAACATTTCTGCAATTCAAATATAATAAAGGGCTGGGTGCTAATCCCTCTTCTGAAGTCACATTACAGACACATTTTTTCATAGTTTTCAATCACATAGATTAACATATACAGTATATATGAAATGTGGGAAAAAACTACACACATTTCCCAGTATAGTTATCCACTCCCCTTTAGGCTGATAAATGTGAGCAGAAAATTACCTCCTGCACGTGAGAGCACACATTGAACCCACCCCCAATCTCCATTTTTTTATATCTGTACCTGCAATCCCAATTTGGTTCTATTCCCTCCTAAAGTCCTGTTAATTTCTTAACCCTGGGTTACATTAAAGTGATGGTTCGGAGTAATTTACCCTAGGGTCCTTTGCACCATGACCTCGAGCCAAACACCCCCCCAGAAGCTTTTTTCACCTGGGTCTAACATTGGGCGAGTTAGCGTAGAGTAGCGTTAGCCGCTGAATAGCTTAGCGCAGGGGCTAATGGACCCACGTTTGTATCTCTTAAATGACCCCTCTAATAATGTCCGAAATGATACCAAAGGTCTACACTAGTACATATATGTTATGTACTCATAAAACAATGGATTGTAAAGTTTGTGAGAACACCAGAAGTTTATGTAAATAACACTTGCCTGCTGGCTTCTGCTCTCTGCTGTTGTTGTTGCTGCTGTGAGATGAGTGCTTAGGGACGTCTACAAATTACTACACCAAAAAGAGATGCAAAAAAAATATTTTTTAATTTAACTTATTTTTTTAAGTAAGTGCTGTAATATAACTAGCATGAGACAAGTACTAATTGAGGTAAGTTTGGAGACATTACCTTATTTAATCATTAAATTAATACATATTTTTGGTGTATCTCTTTTCGGTGTAGTAATTTGTAGACAGCCCTAAGCACTCGTCTAACTGCAGGTAGCAGCAGCAGCAGCAGCAGCAACAGAGAGCAGAAGAGAGCAGGCAAGTGTTCATAAACTTCTGGTGTACTTACAAACTTTCCAATCCATCGTTTTATGAGTGCATAACCTATTTGTACTAGTGTAGAAGTTTGGTATCATTTCTGGCATTCTTAGTGGGGTCATTTACGAGATACAAACGTGGGTCCATTAGCCCCTGCGCTAAGCTATTCAGCGGCTAACGCTACTCTACGCTAACTCGCCCAATGTTAAATCCAGGTGAAAAAAGCTTCTGGGGGGGTGTTTGGCTCGAGGTCATGGTGCAAAGGACCCTAGGGTAAATTACTCCGAACCATCACTTTAATATCTCACAATACACTCATGTTAAACAGACCAGAACAGTCTACTGAAAAAGGAGCAATAAACAAATAACACCTTCTTTCTATATAAACAAAAGGCAAAAAATAACCCTTCACAATTATAAGAAAGCACATTAGATTTTACGATCAGTCAGGTCATGGAGTACAAGTATTTTCAGTAAATCTAATTACTAATTTAACTAAATAACTAATAATTAAAGTAAAACATAATATGGAAATCTCAAACTATGCACCATAGGGTAGGTTACTTGAGCTTATCAAGGATACTTATTTCTTTCAAAACGTGAATTTCTATTGAACAAATGCTGAAAAACAATGTGGTTGAAGTACAACCCCTTATCTTAAGAGGAAAGCAATACCACTTTTAAGACACATCTTTTTGAAGTAAAACTACTTAAATATACTACAAATATATTGAATTAAAACATTGACTTTCTGGTAGTTGTTTGTTTTATGCTTAGTGAACATTACAATTGGCTTTCTGTGTATCTGCAAATTATCTACTTTATGCTATCATAACTCAGAATTTATCTTTTTTTTGTTTTGACTATTGCATATCCCATGCAGTTTCTAGTTACAATGTAAGGAATTTGTCCTACCAATTTCTAAGGAAACAATACATGCTTATGTAATGCCTTTTGTACTTAAAACAGCATATCAATATTCAATCACTTGTGTATATACAGTACAGGCCAAAAGTTTGGACACACCTTCTCATTCAATGCGTTTCCTTTTTATTTTCATGACTATTTACATTGTAGATTCTCACTGAAGGCATCAAAACTATGAATAAACACATATGGAATTATGTACTTAATAAAAAAGTGTGAAATAACTGAAAACATGTCTTATATTTTAGATTCTTCAAAGTAGCCGCCCTTTGCTTTTTTATTAATAAGGGAAAAATTTCCACTAATTAACCCTGACAAGGCACACCTGTGAAGTGAAAACCATTTCAGGTGACTACCTCATGAAGCTCATTGAGAGAACACCAAGGGTTTGCAGAGTTGCAAAGGGTGGCTACTTTGAGGAATCTAAATTATAAGACATGTTTTCAGTTATTTCACACTTTTTTGTTAAGTACATAATTCCATATGTGTTCATTCATAGTTTTGATGCCTTCAGTGAGAATCTACAATGTAAATAGTCATGAAAATAAAAGAAACACATTGAATGAGAAGGTGTGTCCAAACTTTTGGCCTGTACTGTACACTATGTGTACTCTATAGATGTGAACATGTTAAATTCTTATGTAAACATGCACACAGTCACAATCAAATAGCATCATTCTGTGAATACAAATTCACTGCATGTAAAAAAAAAAATAGCTGCTAGCTTTAACTGAATCAGGGTGCACATTTTAAAGATAATACAATGTCAAAGAGAGCTTGTGTTAATCAGAACAAAAAGTTAAATGCTGAAATCATGCCTTTTGCAACTTAAACATGATCTTTTATATGTTCTTTCCAGAAATTGTGGGTGCTACCTATCGGCACTCACCCTTCTGGCCTAGATGATATCCATTACCCATACTGAGCTTGTGAGTATAGTATTGAAATCACTACGGAGGTCTGGATAATTGTTGTATCCTACAGGTAGCTTTAAAAGGCAGCCACATGTATGTGATTGTGGTCTTCGCTCAAAATCTGAGGTTTCAATGAACTCTATCTTAATTGGTTTTTCCATCAAATTTGAACCAGTGCAGAAGCGGAGGAAAAGCTGAAGGATTCTCAGATCAACTTCACCTACATATCTCTTCAGGTAGCGGGCAACTGCTTTTTCGGGTGCAGTCATCACATCTGGAAACTGCAGGAGGTCCTTTACAGCTTTTCCAGTTTGGGTCTTCTGCTCTATGACATGATGCAGAGCATCTGGTGGCAACACACTTGCTAAGTGCACCACAATAGGACGCCAACACTCGATTACGTACATTGGTGCCTGTATGAGAGATTTGTGTCCCATCTGTGAGAGCAGTGGGATCAGATTGTCCTTTGTAGGAACCTGCTGGCACTCGTGTGGCTCAAGAGCATCAAATAGTGAATCACTGTCAACAGAGTCAAAGTCCTCCAAAGCCTTTTGAAGGACCTCTCTCTCCTGTTCAGACACGTACTGCAAGAAGGTGTCCTTTAAGCTGCTGAAGGTTGTGGAGTACAGTACCTCTTCAAGGAATGGTGTCGCCAGTTTCACTGGGAAATAGTGGGCAATCTTCCACCCTACTACTAAGATTCTAGCAAAAGCCTGCCACTCTTCACACTGATAATCATGCCTAATAAAGGGTACTTTCACATCCCCGGCCCATGGTGCACCTTTCATAAAAGTTTTCCATTAGGTAGGCGCATCTTAATAAACACATCGGCGCTTAAAATATCTGGGTTTGTGAAGGCTTTGATTAGGTCAGTGAGACAATACCCCCGCCTAATAATCAGTGTAACCGGAGCACGTTCACCCAGTGTCTGGTCATTCCATGGCTCTGCAACAAGGCCACCAAATCCCTGCGGTGGCTGTTCATTTGAAGGAGCTGGTTGATGTTCGCCTGGGCTCTGAAGTGGCTGGTCAGGCAAAGGACCTGGTTGATGTTCGCCTGGGCTCTGCAGTGGCTGGTCAGACCAAGGACCTGGTTGATGTTCGCCTGGGCTCTGCAGTGGCTGGTCAGGCCAAGGACCTGGTTGATGCTCACCTGGGCTCTGCAGTGGCTGGTCAGGCCAAGGACCTGGTTGATGCTTACCTGGGCTCTGCAGTGGCTGGTCAATCCAAGTAACAGATTGAGGTTCAACCAATCTCTGTGGTGGCTGGTCATTCCATGGCACAGTGTCATCCAACTGCACATCTTGAGTTGCCACAGCCCCAATTATAATCTCAAGGTCGATCTCTTGGTGAACTCTGTCATCCATATCTTGTACCTCAGTTGAAGCATGTGGCTCATGTCCTGTGAGATCAACAGTTGGGGTTGAAGTTAAATGCATCTCTGCTTCTCTTCCTCAGAGGACAACTCCACATTTACTCTTTTGGTACAAAGATACAGTCTAAGAGTTTTTACTTTGCTTTCTTCATACAAGTTATCCACAGTGCTCCAACTCTTGACATGTACCTGAGACGATTCCATTTCAGTAGAATAATCTGATAGCCTTTTCTTTTTTTTCGAAAAACCATTTGGGAAAAACAGGTCTTCAGCTAGTTTTTTGATTTCCACTACTGTTTTATCCTTGTTGATTGTCAGGTGTCTCGTTCCTCCCCCATTGATTGCCTTTACTTGTTTATACCATTTGTCATTTTCATTAAAGTCCATCCAGCCAAGCTCAACCCGTCTATCTTTTTTTTTGGCATTTGCATTTCCTGCCAATGGCTTTTTTTTCACAGGTACAGGTGCTTCTCCAGACAGTCTCTGACGTAGCCTTGTCAGTATAGACTCTTTCCTGCTCTTTGTGTCAAGTGATGCATTGGCTTTCCGACAGAAGGCCACAGTAGCTATTCTATCTCCAGCTTTAGGGATGTACTTTGCCAGGTCTCCATCATTCATTACAGGGATTACAGATGCATCAATCTGGAAAAATAAAAAATTGGGAGCATGTTTAGATTGACCTATAAATAGTAAAACATTTTTATAATTTTACATTTTTTCAACATAATGTTTTATTTGTCATTATATATGATCAATGTTTGTAATAAATAATTAAGGAAATCACTATGTATTACTTTATGGAACATTCAGGTTCTGTAGTCTTAGGGTTTTGGTTCTGCTTGAGGTTTCTGTAACTTAAAAGGACGTTTTTCCTTGCCTCTGTCGCCTAGTGCTTGCTCTTGGTGGGAATTGTTGGGTTTCTGTAAATATCACAGAGTACGGTCTAGACCTGCTCTTTTATGAAAAGCGCTGAGATAAGTGTTGTTGTGATTTGGCCCTATATAAATAAAATGGAATTTAATTTAAATACGCTACATTTTTTGCCAGATTCCTTGTTTTCTGGTAAAATCTTTCTGAATTCTGTATTTTCAATTTAAGCACCTTTTTGTCATCAGAAAGTGTGTAATCATGTGTTGGTGAATAAAACTTCAATAAGAAATTTTACAAATTGTATCATGAAAACACTACTCAAATGCATGTGCAATTATTTATGGGGACAGTTCTCAATAAATGTAGGCTACTACAACAGTAGGATGTTAAAACAGGCTATTATAATACTATTTAATATTATAATGAATGCATTGTTGCAATACATGTCTTGTGAATCGTAAAATAGGTTATTGCTCGACAGCCTCCATATGCTGCTGAACACAGGTCTGACGACGCTACTCTCAGGTGGGCAGTGCGCATCCTTCTATACAAGCTTGACAAAACATGTTTTTGTATTTTTTTTAAAGCATAACCCGACTCCTCCCACACAGCCACGAAATCTACAATGAACTGGGCTAGGCTCTTGCATCTGCTTATGTGGTTTCACTTCAAGTTAGCTCTTGCTAGTGCACCGTCTTCAATATGACAATATGTGTCTATGTTTTATGATTGTATGCAGTTGCCCAATAGCATTATGTTGCAGACATGCAGCCAGTTGTATGGCCACTGGCTGAGGTGATCTCCTGGACATGGTTGCTGTTCACCTGGGTTCTGCAGTGGGCATGTACGTAGGGTAACTTTGAGTTAACCACGAAGGTAACCTGTGCAGAGCTGTTTAGAGATGCAGTGTAAATTGCCATAGCAGCATACCTCGGGTAACACCAATGCATCTTTCGCAGTGCGGGTTAATCGGGAAGTTACACCGGACGTCACAAAGTTACTCCTGAAATTACCTGGATAAGCCAGTTACCTCGCTTCGTAGTACAGGCCCTAAGTTTAATAATAATTAATAATAACAAAGTTCTCCTTTAAGAATAATAACACAGAAATGAGGCAGATTCATATGTAAAGTGGCTTAGCTTACCTTTTCATTTTCCAGCTTCTGGATAAATTCCTCATCAATTTCCCGCTGAATTAAAAATCCTCTCAGCTCAGCATCCATTCTTTTTCTCTCCTGTGTAAAGGGGATTAAACGTTGTATAAATTCAAAACTTGCATTACTTTTGCAATTTACAGAGAAATGTGGATTGTATAGTATCTTGCAAAGCAAGATTACTCTTGTTGATTTCAGTATTGAGAAAACTCATAAAGAGCCAAAGGGAGAATGGATCTTTGAAGTTGCTGGCCTCTACTACTCATCAGGAAAAAAATGCACTAGTGAATGAATATAGTATGGATATGCATATATATAATTATGAAAGACATCTTAGTAGGTAAATGAGGAGAGACCGTAATCCATTATAGGCGATGACATTGTGTCATATTGGTAGGAAATGCGTTATTCAAATACTATGAATAGGCTACTCTAATATTAACTGAAAATACACAGCTGCTCATGATTGTGAGCATGGTTGGTATAAATACAATCTGTCACCTGTTAACCAATCGATGCGTCTTTAATAATAACATGACAGAATACCAATTAATGTCACTGTAAATCTATTGGAAACAATAGACATAGACAATAGACACACTGAACATACCGCTGCTTTGCTCCACCTCAGATCTTAACAACCTCAACAATCACCTCCCCAGATTCCATCCCATCCATGTAGGTCTGTTGCACTCCAACTTTCTAATCATGTCCTCACAACAAACAACACTCAAATCTGTCCTATCTCTCTCCCCTCCCTCCGTCCTTACAACCTGTCAACAAAGTAACGTCACCTGATAATGGCTTTGCTTAACACTTGTTCACTCAGAAATACAAGCCTCATTCTAGATCTGGAGTAACTGACAGCAAATCTAGATTTCCTTTGCCTTACTGAAACCTGGCAAAAACCACTGGACTATTTCTCACTAAACCACATAAACCTCATCTTGAAGGGGTAGGGAAGAGGTGTTGCTGCTGTTCACAAGAAGGACATTAAAACAATCACTATTTCCATTCCTGCTGTTCAGTCTTCCCAACATCTTGCTTTCAAAGTCTCTGATACCACTCCTTACAATGAAACACTGTTTCCCCCCTGTCTTGATCAGCTGGCTCCCATTAAAACCAATAGTCACATCTAATCACATCTCGAACTCTGCTGCTCACCTGCTCACACACTCCTGCGACCTATCAACCCCCTCCTACTTCAACAACCTGCTCCACCAACACAAGCCCTCCAGCAGCTTCCCCTCCACTTTAGGCACACCTTATAATTTGTTATTACTGTTGTGTTATATAGCATATAGTTTTAGTGTTTAATGTATGGTGACATATGCTTTAAGTTTGTGTGTTCTAGGGGTGTAACAATATATCGTGTCACAATTTATCGCAATACAAAAATGCAACAATATGTATCGTGGATAGTTCACCCAAAATAATAATTACTGTGTGAGAAGGTTTTCAGAGTTTTAGTGTCAGTACTACATTAAACTACTATATATAATGTTGAATATAGTGTATAATAATGCAATGGAGGAATATTTGTGTCCTGATAATGCCAAATGTCTAATGTTACCAGTACAAATTGACTGACATTATTTTAAATACATCTAGTCTGTAAAGATTGAAAGCATATTCGTCTAAAATAATAATTCTGTATTTTCAGCTTCAGAATGATGACTATTGTTATTCTGGTGTCTCTATTGTCCTGTGCATTGTTTCCAGCACCAAGTTCAAGCCTATTCATTTACACACACAGTCTAAAAAAAATGTAGCATTTTAATCAACAGTTAATTTTTAACTTTTTAACATGTCTTGGAGTATCGCAATAACTATCGGGAGTTCAGTATCGTGATATGTATCGAATCGTGACGTGAAGGTATCGTCACACCCCTAGTGTGTTCTTATTATGGTCTCATATAAACAGTCTTTGAGTTTATTTCAGTTTATTGAAAAGCGCTATATAAATTAAATGTAATATTATTATTATATGATTACTTGATACACAGACATAACTGATATTTCACTGCATCCACTAATAATCAATGGCCAAAAACTAGTGTTGACACCATCAGTTAACCCTTGTGTTTTCCACCCGTCGACCATGTACTAGTTGTCCTTCCGGGTCAAAATTTACCCAGTCTGTTATGCCAGTTTATAAAGCATGAATTATATTATATTATCACCCATGGGCATAGTGTGTGTATGTGCATGTGTGTGTGTTTGTGTGTGTGCGTGCGTGCATGTTCATGTGCTGAAAAGCACAATAGTGTGATCTTTTGCAGGTCTCAACTACTGTGTGTGTGTGTGTGTGTACACGCGAGCATGTGCGCACGTGTGTGTGTGTGTGTGTGTTCATTTCCTGAAAATCATAATGATCCATTGCCCAATTTCAGTATATTGTGTTTGTGTGTGTGTGTGTGTGTGTGTGAATGCATGTGCATTAACATGCATATCATGTACACACGTGTACATGATATGCATGTTTGTTGTCCATGTGTGTCTGTGTGTGTTTGTATGTGTTTGTGTGCATTTCCATGTGCTGGAAAGCACAATAATGTGATGAATTATATGAGGTAGTTCTCAGCTGCGAAAAGTGCCCCATTGCGCCACTGGGTCAAAATTGACCCGGGAAGAACACAAATGCAATAAAATTAAATAAAACACCCAAAATTCTATGAAAGTAGTGGTTATTAATTTTACTTTCGAACAACATCATTGGGAACCACCCATGTTATTTTTGGTTAATTTGGTTGAAATAAACCCATATTTCTGATATAGCTAGAAACTTTGAAAAGGGGTCAAATTTGACCCGAAGACGACACAAGGGTTAACGTTAACTAAATAGAATAACACCGCATGAACTGCCGGGCTTTGTCCCCGTTACTAACGTTACAAATTTTACCGGACTTTACCGAGGCTAAAGAACCGTTAGCCTAATGATAGCCGTTAACGTTGAATTAGCCTGCTTTAATTTATATGCTAATCGCTAATGCTTCCAGCTCAAACACCTAGCTAGCTAGTCTTGCAGTTATCTTAACTCAGTAATTTGCCATATAACTAAATGTTCACCGTGCTAATTAAAACACTCTTACCTTTGTAAAGCCGTCACAATGATTCATATGATCATCTGCTGTTCTTCTACAGCTCCTTGCCGTCAACTGGGAAATACCGGGAAATACACATATGGAAATACAGCCAGACGGAGGCACCGTGACCTAAGCCTAGAACGCCCTCTGCTGACGTTTTTTTGTAGGTTACACGGACACATGCTTTTCTTACATTCAAAACTACCAAAATGTGAAACACTTCAATAATTAATGAACCAGTCTGCACACAATTCTTGTGTCACAGTTGATGTGCACATCAAGACATTTAAAGGAATATAAATAATAATAGAAGTTGGTAAATAAACAAGTATATAGGCCTACTTGTAAAAAGTATAAATATAGGTTAGGCTAGCATATAAAATATGAAGAATTATAAAGGACTATGGATATGCAGCCTACAAGATGCTGAGACACAAGGAGTAAAGAGGAGCGGATAGAGAGCGAAAAAGAAACGTTGGGGACACTACAGGAGTGCAGGACGGAGCACAGATAGACGGGCAGGACAGCGGAGCCGGAGGACAGCTGTGGATGTTTGGCAAATCGGCGCGTTGTGGCCCGAACGGGAAAAGCAGAGTGGACGTTGCGTGCTGCTGGTCCTCTTCCCCCCTCCCTCAAACAGAAAAGGGTAAAGACTGTAGTCCCTTTCTCTATAGACTGGCTGAAATCAGATTTACTATTTTTGCCCAAATCACACTTGCACAACGCCATCGCGCCGATCCGCCAAACATCCACAGCTGTCCTCCGGTTCCGGCTCCGCTGTCCTGCCCGTCCCCAAAGTTTCTTTTTCGCTCTCTATCCGCTCCTCTTTCCTCCTTGTGTCTCAGCCATTCATAATACAAAATAAAACACCCGAAACACCACACTATATACTACATAACAAAACTCTGGCTGCCTGGCTCCACTTTGTGACATATATACATGTAAAAAGTATAAATATAGGCTATAAAATATGAAGAAGAATTATCTCGTGGCCACAAGATAGTTATCTTGAGGCCTCAAGATACTATCTCATGGCCACAAGATAGTTATAATTATTTTTTTTGACAACGTGGGACCAGGGGGGCTCCGTAGAAATGCTACGTTTAGTTAACAACAATATCAGATTTTTGTTATGTTGTGTTTTTGATATCCTGGTTAGTTGGACTTCTATATTTAGAACCAAAAGAGGGTGGACAAAAAAAAACAACATTTAATGCAGTCCAATATAAATATGACTACTAACTACAGCTACAAGACTTATGAGTCCCACTTTGTGACGCAGTGTCCATGTAACACATACTTCCATGTGACATTATAAACTAGTGATAGCCAAATGAAGCTTCATGAAGCTTCGTGAACCATTTTCTTTATTTTCTGAGCCCACTAGATGGCGCTCTTTGTTCAACAAAGGGTTGAAAGCATACTGAATTGCCATTCCTTGAGCCTTTTTCTTTAGACAAAGAGCGCCATCTATTGGGTTTTCCAAAACTGTTTCCATGTCCGTTACAAAGAGAGGATTTATAACAGGGTTGTTGTAGTGCATTGCATTGGACTGTAGGTGGTTTTTAGTAAACTGGTAACTTGGCGTAGTTGCTGTCAAAGTTATTAGCCTATTGCTGCACATCTAACCAGAAGGGACAACCCTGCAGCCTCACCTCACCCAGGTAAATAATTAGCACAGGTTGGGATGCAGTTGGATCTGAGTCCTAGACTTTCATGAGAATGTGTTTACAGTTGTGCAGAATGAAAATAGAGACAGATTTAAAAATTGCCCCGGCTCAATCATCCATCACAGTGAGCATCCTTTTGGATTTATCAGCATTTCTGCGTTGTCATTATCTGACTCTGTCAGAGGTAAGCGTTTTCATATCGCTGCTGCATTACATTACACTCTGCTAACAGTCAACAACCTGACACCCACATAATTAAAGGTGCTTCATTGTGTATGTCATGGTGCAACATTTACTGATACCACTACAGTATTCAGTGAAATTGTTTACAGCAAGAAAATTATCAGATAGCATATTTCTTTTTACATCTTACCATACCTATAGTTACTTTGTTTCAGCAGTACTGGACTGAGGTTATGGTATTTGTGGTGGTCATTGGCCAACTGCGCCAATTTATTGTGTAAAGAGAAGAAAACCATCAAAAAGTAAGGAACAATCGGGATGGAATAAGGAGGAAGATAAGGGGGGTTTGTCCAATGATGAACCATGCTCAAGGTTTCAGATGGGTAGTCTGTCCACAAATCTGTCCAATCGGAACAAGAGGGTGAGAACTGGAAGAGACAGATTAAAAATAATGACAGGGAAGCTCATATATTTCCTGCTGAGAGCTCAAGGGGAGAAAGAGAATAATGTAGACACCTGGACATCCCCTTTCACAGAGGCGAGGGTGAGGGATATAGAGAGAGCATTCTCAAAATGAAATATATAGGTAGGTAAAAGGCACTCACAGCTTCATGTGAGCTGAGGGGTGTTTGTGTTGGATTTTCTACTGAGCTATGGAGAGTGAAATGGAGGATTCAATATGTACAGGCTACTCAGTGCAACTGCGGCAATTTCATTCATGTCACAGCACTGAAGGAGCACTGCTGTAATCTTCCTTTGTGAAATGAAGCCAACAGTTGGACCGTTTCTTTCTCTCTGCTCTCTTCCATGCTCCGCCATGAGTCCCTCAGCATAACCGTGTAGACGCATGAGTTTCACGTCATTTTTTGCAATGCGTAACTGTCAGAACAACATGCCGGCATCAATAATAGATCGGAGGCATACGATTTAGATAGATCCAACAATTATAGAATCGTTTTTTAACCGGAACCAGATCTTGATTCCCATCCCTACTGTTCCCCTTTACTGTTGCCATGTCTGTCAAGCTCTCCCTCCTCGCCGGGCACATAATGGTGAAGTTTACAACAAGGGTCCTTCATTTCAGAGAGAAGTAGACAAAAGATGCTTCTCATTTCTAGTAGGCAATTGTCAATTTTTCCGGCTGAAATAATAGCGATGGCCAAATGAAGCTTCATGAAGCTTTGCGAACCATTTTCTTTATTTTTGGAGCCCACTAGAATGGTAAGGCTTATGGGAATTCAGTGTGCTTTCAACCCTTTGTTGAACAGAGAGCACCATCTAGTGGGCTCAGAAAATAAAGAAAATGGTTCACAAAGCTTCATGAAGTTCATTAGGCCATCACTAGCTAGCAAGCTAATTAAGCTAACGTTATCTCTAGTGATGTCCAAATGAAGCTTCATGAACCAGTTGAATTTGTTGACCCAACTAGATGGGGCCTTTTGGTGTAAAGAAAAATGGCTAAAGGAATGGCAAATCAGTGTGCTTTTAAGCCTGAACAGAGAGCGCCATCTAGTGGGCTCAGAAAATAAAGTAAATGGTTCATGAAGCTTTATTTGGACATCACTTGTATCTGCTGCTCAGCATGTTGAAAGATGTTGCATAATGACTGAAGGAAAAATAAAATGTACCAATCATGTTTTTAGAATAGTTCTCAGAATAGTATAATTACATAATCTACGGGCCGTTAGAAAATTATATTTTTATACTGCTTAACTTGGTTTTGATAGTCATACCCGCAGGAAAACAGGATGCCACAAATCAGAGTGATAAATTGAGTGCTGCAGTGTCCCATGTTTTGGTTTGTCTCTACAAATTGTTCAGTGGTTTTGCCTTGTCCTATCTTGCAGTAGTAAGCCACAGTGGAAATAACGTTGATTGTTCTGTGGTTTTTAATCCCCCAAAGTTATGTAGCCTACCACAGTTCTGCCCTGTGCTTCAGTGCCTTCCCACACATGGGTGACCCGCTGATTGTACTTCAAGTTTTAGATGGATCAAACCTAATCTAAGCACAGATGCGTTGAAGGGGCAAAAGCAGGAGGGAAAGTTTTTTTTACAGCAATCTCGAAAGTTGAGTTTCTACCGACAACTCGTCTGTTCTCATCACAGAAACTCTGCTCTTTGATGAATTATTTACTACTTTGCTATTATAGCTGGTATTGTGTGTCCTGAGCATGATGTATGGCCAAATTAGCTTCTACCGTGAGACCACACTTATGACACTGACACAAATTCACATGTTGTAAAGCACGGGGCATCACATGCTCTCTAAATTACTTAATACTGAGCATCAAAATATTATTGTCACGATCACATTATCATAAAGAGATCCAAAATGTTATCAATGACCAACTGATAACCATCAAGCAGCCTAGTATGCCTGTAATGTAGGGATGGCGAATATGGTCAAAATCTTCTATGCTGATATATAGGTAATTTCATATCTCGATAATGATAAATATTACGATATAGCATGTTTTCTGGTTATGTAATAAATAGTCTATATGAAATAACCACATAATAAAGCAGTCTCGGTATTTTCTCATTTTATTAATAACTTTAGTGCAAACTTAACATAATGTGCAAGGATCAGAATATAAAGGATCGTCTTGACTTAAATATAGCCTAATGCTGTTTGGCTGCTGGTTTTTCAACATTTTGATAAAAACAATATAAAAAAATATACATGATAGATATTTATATAGTTTGGATAAAATATATCGTTGTATCGGACAGTTCTGCACCTCACAATTTACTTCCTATTCCTACTTTATCACCTCTGCCCACCTGACTAATTTCTGTGTAAGGCTATTGAAGCAGTCACGTGTGAATGTGAATCCATGCGGACTACAGATACTGTACTGCACAAAGATTGTGATTCAAGCCAACAGGGGGATTTGATACATAAAAGATGGATTATCAGCCAAGTATTTCTTTTAGTTGTAATATTTCTGTCAACTGCACAGAACTGCTTCCTATAAAAAAAAAAAAAAATGAACACAGCCTTATTGTACATAGATGGACATAGACATTTGTGGTTAAAGGAATTGTGAACCACAAAAGAAAGCATTAACCACCTCTGACTTCCATTTGGATAAAAAAAAATATATCACACAAGGCACATGGCTTTGTCTTGGAAAAGAACCATGTCCCATTGTTTTATCTTCTGTATGGCATTGCAACTACCAAACTACAACCCAACCTGAAACAAAAGGGTGTGCTATTTTCAAAATGAAGACAAAGTCAGTGACAGTTAAACACTTTGGCTTGC
This sequence comes from Perca schrenkii, assembly GCA_025617405.1. Taxonomy (NCBI): domain Eukaryota; kingdom Metazoa; phylum Chordata; class Actinopteri; order Perciformes; family Percidae; genus Perca; species Perca schrenkii. The sequence continues at coordinate 32,302,546 of CM046796.1, forward strand.
GGTGCCTCTGGCCGCAACTCTCAAGAGCAAAGCTTTCGAACTGCCTTATCAACGCTAAGTGCTACACACACCAGTAGGCCCTCCCCCAGATTCCTCTTCTTACTGCTCAACACACACACTAAACTCAACCTCGGCTAGCAAGTAGACAACTGGTGTTTTCCCCAGACGGCCTTGTTCTCACAGCAGAGCCCCCCACACATACAGACACACACACACACACACACACACACACACACACACACACACACACACAGTCGACGTTGGAGGCCCTGTTTCTAATGAAGTGTATTTCCTGTGGCGAGAGCAGAGGGAGGCAGTAATTACCTGGAGCTCTTCAAATGCTGCTGTTTGGAACACAAAAGACACACACACACACACACACACACACTTTAATGCTCATTCACATACACTAACAGGCAAGCAGACACTTTACTCATCTACTGGGTGCTACGAACAACTGCAGGGAGGACAGAGTTCAGCGAGTTGTAAAGGATGTTTGGGTGGGGTACATAAGAAGTAGGGGGTGTCGTGATATACCATGCATTAGAGAAAATATTTGAGAGGCGCTGGATTATTATGTGCATTTTTAACATGATATCAATATTTCATTTTTTATATATCACTATTTTTATATATTCTCGCTTTGTCTCCTTCTCTCAATGCCCAATGCATAGGATTTGATTTTTTGTTTATCAGTTCATCTGTTTGCCTTTTCACTATCGGCTATGTCGTATACAGCAGGTACTCTTATTAAGTATTTTTAGAATATCTCTGGAACGCTGGGGTCTAGAGACTTACTTTAAATTGCCTCTGCTTCGTTACCGTTGTATGTTTCCAATGAGGGTTCAGTGCCATCATATTTATTTAACCTTTATTTAACCAGGTAGGCCGTTGAGAACAGGTTCTCATTTGCAATGGCAACCGGGCAAAGAAAAGCGTAGGCGTGCAAGACAACAAATAGTTTCACATTCAATACAGTACAAGAATACAGAATAAAATATGCTACATAAAGTGCAGAATAAGTGGGCATTACAAATGCCAGCACGTAGTGAGGTGTAAGTAAGTCGATGGATATGCAATATACAACATACATCCCTTTCTGAAACTTTGAAAATCCAGCATGGAACAACAGTGTTATTTTTGTAGGGTTAGGGACGTTTATGGGTGTCAGCAAAAAGCCTTTGGGTCCCACTTGCTAATAAAAGCGTGCAGTGTGTGCAGCCCATTCTCATTCCCAATACTGCCGTTTTGTCACACCCTCTGCGTCTGATACAGACACCAAGGAGGTGTGGGTGTATTTATTTGTGCATTAGAACCGAAAATAACATTCCTCTGATTCACTTTAATAGTCCATTCCACATCAATTGGTTGACTGTAAACAGCAAAACTAAAGAAAAAACAGTATTGTCAGATAAATTCACTCCCTTTCTATAAAAACTCAATGAAATCTCATTCAATGAAGAATTCACTTACTTTTAGTATTAGTCTGGCTTACTTGATGTACATTGTGGGTATAAAGCCTGACATTTGATGCGTGAGTGTATCAGCCATTATCCTCCCCATTCCGTTATCTCCGCTATCTATCTTAAAAGTGTGCGCAGAATCTGGAGCTTAGCCAAGACGATTGTGATTGGTTTAAAGAAATACTAACAACCCAGAATGTTTTTTCCCCTATATCAGAATGTTAACTCGTGCAGCCAGACCATACTCTAGCACTGACAAAGCGCTGCGGAGATAGGTCTGGCAATGCAAGACTACTTACTTATCATCATCTTAAACCCGGCTACAACCTAGTTCAGTCTAGTCTGGCTCAACGAATCAAGATTTACTTTATTGTCATTTTCATGTGTACTTCCGTACATACAAAAAATGAAATATTGTTCCCCCAGCTTGTGTCAGTATAAAACAAGGAACCAAATAGAATAAAAACACATAAAATACAGCATATAGATATATAGGAGGAGCTGGGGCACAGAGTATTAAAGTGTCATGGAGAGTAGCAGCTTGCGCAGAATAGCAGCACAGTATGTAAAATTCAAAGTGCAATGCAGTCATGTGTTTAGTCCAAACAAAGTGTGTTCAGGCAGGTAGCTGCACAGTAGGGAAGCATGGCAGTGGGAGGGAGCACAGTCCATTTAAAATCCTAACAGCCTGTGGAATGTAGCTGTTCAGCATCCTGCTGGATCTGGAGCGGAGGCTCCTGTATCTTTTCCCAGACAGAAAGAGGGAGAAAAGGCCGTGGGAAGGGTCTTTTATGATGGCCCTGTGAGCACACCGCTGGTTGTATATCTCCAGCAGGGAGGGGAGAGAGGCACCGATGATCTTGCTGGCTGTCTTTACAATCCTGTTCAGTTGGTGTTTCTCCAGGGCCTAACAGCTTCCAAACCAGGAGTTGAGGCCATATGTTATAACAGATTCAGTGCCTCTGTACAGTAGAAGGTGGTAAGGTGGATGGTGGGTAGACCTGCCTTTTTCTAACACCTGAGGGAGTGGAGCCACTGGTGGGATTTCTTGACAATGGCCGTGGTGTTGGTGGAGAAGGTTAGGGGGTCCACCTGGCGGATGACCCCCAGGAACTTGATGCTGTTGACTCTCTCCACAGCGGTGCCACCAATGGTCAGTGGCGTGTGATGTGTTAACGCCCTCTTGAAGTCAATGACCATCTCCCTTGTTTTGTCGACATTTAGGTGGAGGTTGTGGAAGCTGCACCATGATGTTAACTCCTACTTCCCTTCCTGTATGCAGACACATCATAATTGCTGATCAAACCCACCAGTGTCATGTCATCAGCAAACTTTATGATATGATTGGTGTTAAAATGGGCAGAGCAGTCATGGATGAGCAGGCTGAACAGTATGGGGGGGTACGGTTCACAAAACCCACGGTTCGGTTCGTATCACGGTTTTAGGTTCTGTATGGTTCTTGTTGTTATTTTTTCTTTTAATCTTGAACACTCCAGAAATATCCTTATGCATATTATATATAAAAATGTTCCCACACACCAGACTTATATGACGCTGGTGCATCCCCCAACTCCGGACAGCCTTCCTTGTCTCTCTCACTTGCCATTCATACACGTGACGTGACATGCAGCACTGCACACTCCACCGTTCTCTTAATACATCCATGCACTCCACTTGAGTAGCGCTCGGCTCGGCGCCTCTCAAAATCTGACGAAAATCTTTTAAACTGACCTTTGTTGACCTGAACTGAAGACAGATTCAGCAACTGCACGGCATATTTCTCGCTTAAAATGTTTTCAGAAACACGTTTCGTTGAACTATTTTCGTAAAATACAAGATCGTATTCTGAACGAGCCGCCATTAGAGTCTGTTTTGGAATTCGGGAGCAGCCAGACCCACGTGACGCGTTCATCCAATCCGCTGCCATGTGTTGCGTTCGTCACGCTCATTCCCCTTGTCATTTCCGGTAAGTGTCGAAAGTGGGTACTACGGCAGTAACACATTAACAGTGTACTGACGAACCGTGCGACCCACACAAGCGAAGACAAGCGAACCGATACAAGCGAACCGAGACAAGCGAACCGAGACAAGCGAACCGAGCGGTTCGGATGTTTTTTCATGAACCGTACCACCCCTACTGAACAGCAGGGGGCTCAAGACACAGCCTTGAGGTGACCCTGTGCTCAGCAAGATGGTTTTCGAAGTGCGTCTGTCCACCTTGACTCTCTGCTGTCTCTGCAACAGGAAGTTAAGGGTCCAGCTGCATGTGCCAGAGTCCACCCCCAAAAACCTCAGCTTTTCCACTAACTATTGTGGAATGATAGTGTTAAATGCTGAGCTGAAGTCGAAGAGGAGCCTGGCATAGGTGTCTTTTTCCTCCAGGTGTGACAAGGTGAGATGGAGTGCAGTGGAGATAGTGTCCTCAGTTGAGCGGTTAGCTCTGTATGCAAACTGCAGCAGGTCTAAATCTGCAGGCAGATGGCCCTTGATGTCCTGAGATTAAGCCTGACATCCGTGCCATGCGCCTTCCCTTATCAACCAGCAAACTTGGGACCAATCCTGGGCTCCATGCTGGACAACTCAGTCTCACAGCAGTTTGTGAAGTAGTCACGTAACTTAATCTATTGATTCTTGTACGCAGACTTGAGGAGCGATAATTACTACGTCACTTCTGGAGATCCCTGCGGATTGGGTACGCGTTATTACGGTGCATAATTTACTGGAAAAACGGAGCAACTTGTCCCACGGTTGCTGGTGCCAAAAATCATTCATTTAATATGTACATTGAAGCGATACTGGCGTTAAAGAGCTGCCTGCTCACTGTTCTCTGAAATGAATGAACATATTGCATTGTGGGATATGGGCTTTGAATGTGCTCCGCTCATACCGTAGTGTTCTGTCAGCATACTTTAATATTTCATCGGTAATAAGACCTAAATGATATCATTAAAATTACAGTTTTTTAAATATCAATAAACAACAGAGCAATCCAGCTGCCCTGGTAATAAGACCGAAACAATAACATTAAAAGAATTAAATACAAACCATGATAACATCTTGTAAATAAATGTTGATTAATTTAGCCGTTATAGTCCTACAGATACCAATAATAGCAAAGCGATACAGCTTCTAAGCTGTAGTTCCAACTGACAGAAAAAAACGTGAAAGATGCTTCCAATTGAAATACATTTGTTTAAAAAAAAACGGGTAAAATGTGTGTCCATGTACACAAATCGATAGATTCAATTACGTGACTATTTCACAAACTGCTGTGAGACTGGGTTGTGCTGGATATCACCAGTTAGTTCTAAGTACTGAAAGCAGCTCCGTACTAAGGGAGGTAATTTCTTTTAAAGACATAATTAACTTTAATCCAGCATAGCACCAGCTCTGCCAATAGTTGAACAAAATAAGTTTTTTATCATCTGACCATGACTCTGGTGACTTGAATCTTAAGCTGTTTTTGTTATCTGTTAGTATTCTGTCTGTATGTAAGTGAATGTGTGGTTATTTATTCACTTTTGTATGTGTGTTCCTATTTGACAATGACAATGAAATGAACCAAATCCTCAGAACAGATGTCCAGCATCAAAGGAGCTGAACCATTGGACGACGCATCAATTGTGTGTTCTTATGCGAATGCTGTATGTGTGTGAGTAGCTTCTTCCTTCTAAATCTACAGCCCCCAGATGAAATTATAATTAGACTCAATGGCTTGAGTCGAAAGTCTTCAGTGACTCTACTGGGACAGTGCTTTGGCCAGTTTATATTCTTCTCTCCACACGCGCAAACACAAAACACACACACATACACACACACACACACACTTACTGTGCCAAGCCAATTGTGGCTTTGGGACAGAAGACTAAGGATTCATGATGCTCCTCACTCAGTTGATTTGCAGTAGCAGCAGAGTGTTCCACTGCCAATAAATCAGCCCTTTTAAATCTTATTGAGATATTATTGCCTACAGCATAAACTGTATTTCCAATTTCAATTTTTTTGCACTCAGAAAAAACAGACCGGAGGGTTTGGTTTATGTTGGAGCTACAGTATATGGGTGTTATCAATTTCCCTATAACAGAGTGTCTTGTGGATCTTAACTCTACTTATAACACATACTATGTTGCATTACAATGTACATTTCCCACATGGCAGAGAGATACTATCTTACAGAACAGATTTTTTTTTTTTGTAGAAAAACGAGACAATCCCAGTAGAAATGTGTGCAGTCTATTTGTTTCTATCAGCTGATTTGTTTTGGGTTTTTTTCAAATTCAAGCTTAAGAGGCACACTGGTGCAAGTGGCTGTGGCTTAGTGGTAGAGTGTTCTCCTGCCATTTGGAAGGTTGGTGGTTCAATCCCATGTCAAAGTGTCCTTGGGCATGACACCGAACCCCGAGTTGCCCCTGAAGCTGTTTGTTGGAGTGTGAAAGTTTCCCTGATGAGCAGGCGGCACTTTGTACAGCAGCCTTGGCTGCAGTGTATGAATGTTAAAGAGTCCATTTACATCCTATGTGTAGGAGTAAGTCTGGAAAGCATCATCTGAGAGTCCATTTAACCAGTACTAATATATTTTTAGCCACTTGGAGACAATACACTGACAGATTATCACTTTATAAAGTTGATATGAACATGTTAACAAACAATTGCCTACAAATCCAGCAGAAACACAGCAACATTAGCATTCATTAGGAGTTGTGTTTCTGGTGAACTGACTGATGTCCAGTATTCACTCTTTTGGTCTCGTCTGGTCTCCACACGATCATCAAAAATTCCAAAGAGCAACCAATCAGGTGTAGAAAGGGTTTGTATTAATAAGTGATGGCTAAATAAAGCTTCATTAAGCTTTGTGAACAACAAATTCTTGTCTGATGTCTCTCTCTCTCTCTCTCTCTCTCTCTCTCTCTATTTATCTCTCTCTCTCTCTCTCTCTCTCTTTCTGCAACGGGTTTGAAAGCACACTGAATTGCCATTCCTTCAGGCTTTTTCTTTAAACCAAGAACACCATCTAGTGGGCTCACAAAATAAAGAAAATGATTCGCAAAGCTTGCTTTTGGCCATCACTAGTGTTAATGTATAAGTGGTCTGGATAAATGGAAGTACATTTCCAAAGAATTGCCTGACATGAGGAGCGTGGCTCATGCGGCAGATGTCCCTAAACGCTGAAAATGGCAGGTTTTGGAGAAAATTTGGATCGTGCAGCAAGGTAAGCCTGCTTGGTTCTTTCGGGGAGTGATTGTAACAAACAAACACAGAATATTTTACGGCATTTACTCTGTAACTGGAACGTTTTAGGACCAGTTGGAGAGGATTGCTATGGACAAAGTACACACTGCGATACACTGGTAAGAGCAAGTATCCAGCTAATTTATATAGCTTACGTTACTGTATTGTTTAAACAGTTAATTTCATTTAATATCGTACGTGGCGTTTTCTTTTGCGGGGTGCTGATGTTTCACTAAAACATGTTCCTTCCCAAGACTATTTTGCAGAGCCACCGTGGCTGCGTCCGGAGCTTAGCTCCGATTGTGATTGGTTTAAACAGGGCCGGCCCTAGACTTTGGGGGCCCTAAGCAGGATTTGGTTTGGGGGACTCTCCACATTGTAACATGCTGCCACTGCACTTGGCACTTAACCAACTTGTGTATTGTAAATATTAGTTTAAGCACTCATATACATCATGTGCAAATACGCATTTAAAGACTAATGTGAGACCTATTAGCAGCAACGCTATCTTTTAATAAACCATCTCTGTTATGAGCTCTATTGTGGGACATAGAGCAGCCACTTAGTTTGCTTATGGGTCGGGCCGGCTCTGGGTTTAAAGAAATGCAAACAACCCAGAGCGTATTTTTCTCCTATCCTAGAATGTATGTGTGGTGTAGCCAGACTTTACTATAGAGATAGGTCTGGCAATGCGAGTACGAGTAAAGGAGAGAAGCGTCAATCATCTATTTTACAGCCTGCAAGTAGCTGCGTAGCTTTGTCCGATCATGAGCAAATTAAAATGGTGTGTTGGTAAAGATAGCACGCCAATGATAGATAAGATTTGAGGACCTTAAAATCCTATACAACGTGATCAGGCAAACCTTATATATTTTCCCGGAATTATATATCCATTATGATAGCTTGCTATCAAATTAAAATAGAATTATCCAAAGTATGAAGATGTAGCAATCCATTCGTTTACGGAAGAGCATCACAATCTTTTACCTGTCTGTTTGAATTAGCTCCTCTGTCCTGTGCTTACGAAATACGTTGTTTCCATAGTCTCACTGGAAGAGAGATCCTTTTATTTTACCAAACTGCTAAACAACTCTGACAGGTTCGGCGGAATCATTACAATTACTAACCAGAGCTGCTGCAAGCTGTCTCACTTGTGAGATAAAGCTGTGAGCCCGCGATTATTTATCATTCTGTATGCGAACGTGTCTTTTAAGAGACATATCTCCATCCAGATAAAGGGAAAGAGTCACACACACACAGACACACAGATGGCCTTCCTCTCTGTAATCCTGAGCCTTGTGTCAGATGAATAATGCTCTCCTTCTCTTTTTTTCACTGTCTTTGTCAATATTTGACATGCTTGAAATCCCTGTTTGGTGTTTCAACAAAAGAGATTTTTCTGTCAACAATGAGAAAAGAATTAGATGGTTTACAAACATAGAGCCAAAATGCTTTTTGGAGCGGCAGTGACTTGTATCACTAAGGGAGCAGCCGGTGGCACAGGATTGTGCCAAGTGTCTGGCTTCCTTTTTGTGTAGTTTATTGCTTATCAGAGAAGGCCTTAATGGTAGTCATGTTGGATTTGGGAGGGAAAAAAAGCATGCGTCCCGAAGCGTAACTCGCCCCTATTCATTTTCTATGGGAGCTGAGCTATTCACTTTTTAAGCAATTGTAGCTGATAGCGCATCAAAACACCGGCACCAATTGTTTCTATTATGTAAAATCCCTAACAGTCCCGGCATGTTGACACACACTCCAAGTAAATTGAATTTCTGGATTGTCACGCCTCAGCCACCCTGCCGTGACTGCTTCCTCCGTCTGTATGGGGCGTTTGATCTGTCCTATGGACGTGGGTAAAAAGACAGTTCGCGGATTTAAATCCCGCTCTGTGTCATGGCGGTTTGTGCAGATGAACGGTGAACATTGTAGCTCCCAGCTGAGCAGAACAGCAGAGGTCCGCTGAGATACTCTGAGATACGCAAAAGGTTAAAAGAAAGAAACAGACCAAAAGACGGGGGGAAAAAAATGAATAGCGCTGCAACTATTTTCTTTCTTCTTCTTTTTGGATGAATCAATAATTATTTTTGTTAAATGGAATGGACTGGTTTTATGCAGTTAAAATTTGCCTCTCATTCACCCAACAGCTACTATACAAGCCACTTGCCTATCCATCGGACCCAGTTTGGGGTTCTGTGTCTTGCTCAAAGACACTTTGCCATGGGGACAGGAGGATCCAGGGATCAAACCACAAACCTATTTGTTATTAATGGACATCCCGCACTACCCTCCTGAACCACAGCCACCCAGATTAGTCTTATGCCCTCCATAATTTACCCAGAGCCCAAGGTGCAACTTGTTTTGTAAGTCAGTCCAAAATCCAAAAGATATGAAATGTACAGTGATGTAAATCAGAGAAAAGCAGCAGATCTTCACATTTGAGAAGCTGGGACCAGAACATTTTTGCTGAGGAGGGTTAACGTTTAGCGGTGAAGGAATAAAGTGAATGTAGAGTAGCTACAGTTTGCAGTTTGAACACAAATAAATGCTGCAGCTCCTCAAGACCAACGGAGGTGTCCCGTGTCTTGTTTCTATAATGTTCTGTTAACCCAAGGTGTTGGAACCCAGCATCTTTGACCCAATATTGTAATGACCTGCACTAGTGAAGGTGCAGAAAGGTAGTGCTGTGCACAGCCCTTCCTATAGGCCAGGTGTCCTCATTTAGGCCAGGTGCAGCAGGATAATAGAAGTGGCACTATTCTTTGTTGCAGCCCCTATTCATGAATGATGTTAGATAGAGTGCGATACAAATTTATTACTTGGAATGCTAGCTTATTTAAATGTGCAGGCAACCTAATGTGATCAGAATCCTGGCTGGGATTAAAGAAGTGGATGGATTTTCCCTTGCTGTGATTATCACCTGAATGTGTTCTGTGAAGCAAATCTGCCAGGTATCTTGGCTTAGTAGCTCACCGTCAAATATTGTGTTATCCATATTAGTGATAAGAGCTTATTAGTGTAAGGGCACACAGGGCAAAGCATGGTGAGAGAGGGAGGAGACTGAAATAGAAAGAGGGAGGAAGATGAGAGTCACTCACTGCGGTTTCTATGCACGGCAGGAACTGTGAACCCGGTTATTCCCTAAATAAAATCAAAGTGCATGTAAAAATAAATTTTTCTCAAAGATGATTTCTGTCATTTTAGGTAGTTCTTATCACGCTGATGTTTGTTAAAGTGTGCATTCACACATTCACACTATACATGAGTGGGGGAAGAATTGGAAGAATGACGGGAGTAGATGGCGCGCTGCTAACGTACAACTGCTCGGAATAAGGCTTTTTCTTCTGGCTGACCTTTGTCAAAATCACAACAACTTGGAAAGCGGGGAGAACGTGGACTCCTCGTCTGTCCAGAAATGGGTCTTCGTGATAGTACTTGCCATGGCGAAGTCCTCAGTGGGTTTTAAGGTTTGAAGGTTGTGTTGTTGCTGTTGTTTTTGGGGCCATTGCTTCCCGCTCTCTTCTATATCTGGGTCAAAAAGCACTGCAGCAGAATGGGGAGGGGCAGGTATAACCTATGGAAGATGTGCAGACCCGAGCTTACCCCACACTTCACGACAGAAATTCCGCTGAATGTTCCTCTTTTCGGTCGGATGTCCGTTACCTTCCGCTTTCTTTGTGTTGGCGTTCTAAACTCCGGTGGATTTCTGAGGACTATGGTTAACTGCTCCTCAGATCTCTGCAGGGTAAATCCAGACAGCTAGCTGTCCAACCTGAGTTGTCTGTTACCCGACTAAAACAACTTTTGAACGTACACATGTTCCACCAAAACAAGTTCCTTCCCGAGGCTATTTTGCAGTGGGGCTGTGGCTCTGTCCGATGCTTAGCGCCACCCATGACGATTGTGATTAGTTTAAAGAAATGCCAATAAACCAGAGCATGCTTTTCTCTCATCCAGGAATGCTGTGTGGACTAGCCAGACCCTTTTCCGCAGCGCTGTGGAGGAGGATCTGGCAATGCAGGACTACTAAAGGAGTCTGGTAACCAAGGTATGAGAACTCTGATTCAGGGCTGCTGAGGAAAATATGCGATAACGTTGTTGAATATTGCAAAAACGATATTACTTGCGATAAATAGATACTAAAGTGTACTCAGTTCTGCTGCTTTCAGTATTCTGCTAAAACACGACAAAATCTCTGAGTGTCTTCCACGATATGTCGTAGCCTTTCCCCACATTTGTATTGCAATGATGATTCAGCCCTACTTTACGTTTAGATGGCGTTTGAGAAACCGGGGTATTGCCTTAACCCAAATATAATCAGTAATTGTAAACTGCATGTAAATGCACTGACTGACAAGACAGACATTTTCTCTTCTCAAGAACATATCGGTGTGTTTCTGAATGCCTGTTTATGTGTGTGTTGTGCCCATGTTGCCAGGGTGACAACATCAGCAATCACTTCCATCACTCACAGATTAGGGGAGGAACACACACAACTCACAAATGCTACCTGACAGAGGATGCCTAATCAGTCTGCTGGGAAGTGGACTTTAAGACTGTTTTGGGGACTTCCTGTCTTCCTGAAACAGTGTCCTGAGAATAAACTCAGAGAGCAGGATCATTAATGAGCGGGTGAGTCAATGACTCTCCTGTGCGATGCTATGACTCACATATCCGTGGGCTTTCAAACCTGCTGATGAGATTTCAGTTTCATGAAAGGTGGAAGTTTCTTGTCTTTGTTTCCCACAACAACTGAGGCCTGTCTTACAAAACACAAACAAACTACTGTGATGACTCATGAATTATAATGAATAAACATGAGCGACAGAAACATTAGGATGGTGAAAAATCTTATTTTGCCTGGTTTTCACAATAATAACAGTAGTCAGCTAATGTAATCAAACCGTTTATTCATTACCATGTTTTTTTAAAGTGAGAGTATCAAAAATAGCTGTTATTCTTTACTTTAAATAATCATCATGGAGAGAAAAAGATTCTCACCTACTATGTGTTACTGTATATAAAGATGGACAACACGTCTCCACTTCGTCCCACTGTACAAAAGTGAAGCCAAAATATTCCAGATACGGGCGCTGCCATCTTGCAATTTTAGAGCCAAAGTCAGTGATCGGGCGGTGGAGTATGGAAGTCCCGCCCAAACATCTGCCCAATCAATCGCGAGTCACAGCTCTCAATTATGACGCTTCAATCCGTATTTATAGCATAAAAAAAACAAATCAAAAACCAAACTTTTCAGAAAAATTAACACTTGAACAAACAGAAGCGTGATTAGAACTACCTAGAAGGTCAGAAACCATCTTAGAGAAAATCTATTGACATGTACTTTGATTTTTTATTTTGGCCCATGTCCCATCTGCTAACATGGAGGGGGTGGGGTTTATAACACATACTCAAGCCAGACAGCAAGATGTTTTGGCTTCACTTACAGTCTATGCATCAACGATGCCACTAAATTGTCTCTAGTAGTCAGATTCGTATAATAGCCTACGTCTTTTAATACAAGAGTACAGTAAATGGTCATTTTACTCTGTATTATTATTTAATCTGCCAAGGAGGTTATGTTTTCCGTCCCATATGTGTATGTCTGTTTGTCTGACTGTTAGTTAGCAGGGTATGTCAAAACCTATTCAACAGATTTTGTGACATTTTGTGCAATGTTGTTTCCTCAGCTAACAAAGGACTGATACATTTTGTGGAAAAACCATTGAGATTTGAGCACCATTATATTTGCCGTCATAACTCCTGAACCATGAGGCATAGGCACACCATTCTTAGATTCTTTAGACTGTTAGTTTATAATAATGGACGGCTTAACAGCTACCCAAAAGTGAAGCCAAAACATCTTGATCGCCCCCTGGTGGCTGGCTGCTGTTTAGGTAATAAACCCCGCCCCCTTTATGTTAGTGGATGGGACATGGCCCATACTAAAAAATTAAGGTAGACTACATGTCAAATCATTTCTTTTCACGAAGATGGTTTCTGACATTTTAGATAGTTCTTATCACGTTGATGTTTGTTCAAGTGTTCATTCTTCTGGTTTTAATTAGTTATTTGATGCTATAAAAACAGAGGGAAACATCACGATTGACAGCTGTATAGCTGTGATATAGCGCGATAGCTGTGATTGGTCGGGTGGATGTATGTGCGGGACTTTGATACCATGACTCCACCGCCCGTTTACTACTGCACAGACTCTGGCTCCAAAATTACAAGATGGCAGCGCGCGTATCCGGGATATTTTGGCTTCACTTTTGTACAGTGGGAGGAAGTGGGGATGAGTCATCCATCTTTATTTACAGTCAGGCATTTAGACATATGGTAGGTGAGAATAACTGTGTAATACCAATTCTCCCCGTATACATGAGCAGCGAAGAATGGGAAGAATAATGGGAGTAACTCCACCTCCGGTACAGTAGGTGGTGCTCTCTTTGATGCTATAAAAACAGGGTGTATGTCATGATTGACAGCTTTAACTCCCAACTGATTACAGCGGGTGTATGGGCGGGACTTTGATTCGCAGTTCCAACACTGTGCAGACTCTAGCTCCAAATGATGTCATCAGCGCAAAATGTCAGCGCCCGTATCCGAGAGATTCTGGCTTCATTTTTGTACAGTGGGAGGAAGTGGAGGTTCGTCGTCCATCTTTACATACAGTCTAGGCATTCACACATATAGTAGGTGAGGGAAATATCTGTCTCTTTAGCTGACGATGTTTAGTAGCTGGAAGTATTAAGAATGTTTTTAGAGAATTTATTCAGAAAACGATGCTATGACAGTAGCACCATAGAGTAGGCAGGGAGTGATTTTGGAAGCAGCCCAGGTCATTCATCTTGGTCCACCCACAGTGGTGTTTTCACTGGTTTTGCCTGCAGACATCCTATTAGGCCTGCGTGGGTGTGTCCAAACTGAGCCTTATTGACGTCTCGATCACTATCCTGTCCGTTTTGTTGCAACTGTTAGGGCGGGACGTATTATAACTTTATGAGCTTTAAAACATTATTTGAGAATTCTGTTGTGCCAGGAAATTAGTAGGTAGAGTGTAGTTTCGCATTGCCAGACCTTCCTCCACAGCACTGCGGAGAAGGGTCTGGCTAGTCCACACAGCATTCTGGGATGGGAGAAAAATGTAATTTGGTTCATTGCCATTTCTTTAAACCAATCACAATAGTCTTGGGCGACGCTAAGCGCCAGACAGAGCCCCGGTGCCTCTGCAAAATAGCCTCAGGAAGGAACTTGCTTTGGTGGAACGTGTACATTCAAAAGTTGTTTTAGTCGTGCAACAGAAAATTCAGATTGGACAGATATTGGACAGATAGTGTAGCTAGCTAGCTAGCTGTCTGGATTTACCCTGCAGAGATCAGAGGAGCAGTTAACATTTTAATTTTATAACGCCAACACAAAGAAAGCGGAAGGTGACGGAAATAAGGGACATCAGGCAGAATTTCCGATGGGACCAGAACAATCCCGGAAATTAAACGTTGTCGATATAGACTAGGTAGGGTGTAGTATTTCATATCACTTTTTATTAATTATTATTCAGAAAAGAAAGTCATGTGTATGGCAAAAAGATTGCATGCAAGTGTGAGAACCTATGTATATCTCGCCGAGGTGCATCAGCCATATTTTTGAAAAGGCGTACTAATATGTATGTATGTATAGAACCAGCATTATTAAGTGATGCTGCAGTAACATATCTCACCGAGGGAAGCATTGGAAACCAACAAAAAAGCAGATCCAGACTTCCACCATTGTAAGTATTTAGTGGAGCTGAACAAAGAGCAGTGTTGTGGACACATGGAAATACCCTTCTGGTGTAATGAAGCTGGTTTATGTTGCAGGACAGGACAATGAAATAAAATTCATTTGAGTGTAAAAGTCATAACAAACATTTTATGACCCTAAAAACCCACCAGTCATGATCTGTATTCACATCACTACACACACACACCTGAGTCTTTACATCCCAGGCCAATAAGACGGTGTGTGAGTTAATGAGGCAACTAGGTTTACTGCCTAAGCATACAGACATCTGAACACACACACACACACACACACACACACACACAGCTGGGTGTGTAATGTGCCAGATGCCATTGGCTGAACACACACTGGGCTGAATAGGATTGGAACCAACTTTAGCTCAGTGGCATTAGTGTAATTGATGGCACCAGTCCTGTCCAAAACTATATTTGAACACGGGGTTTTCTAATGGACCAGCAGGCCTGGGTACACTGCAGCCTGCACAAATCAATACTAAAGAGTGAACTCACAGAGGGACTGTTGCAGATGAAGGGTCTGTGTGCACTTTATTGAAATAATTCAAGGAGTATGGAAATGAAAGCTTCCGAGACACTCATCACACATTGGAATTGTGAACTGAATGCCCATAACTAGTGATGGCCAAATGAAGCTTTGTGAACCATATTCCCCCTCTCCCCCTTCCTTTCTCTTCAACCTATCCTTTCAACCTAATAATCATTAATCATTAAATAAACTTTGTACACTGTAAGAATTTGAATATGTGTCGTCCATCTTTATATACAGTCTATGGTTTAAACCAGGGATCTCAAACTGGGGGTCCAGGACCCTTAGATGGTCCTCAGAGTTACTGCAGGGGTGTCCAACATATTATTAGCAAAGATAAATCGGCCTATTGGCCACTAAGGTAGCCATCCACAGATATAGTTAAGCTTAGGGATTCACTGTGCTACATGTATGTTCAACATTAAAACATGATATATGAAATATATGAATGTCAATAATTTTGTATAGCTTAGTATTGTACCACAAAAAGGTATGTATAAAGGTTTTAGGCCGCACTACACGGTATAGTAGGCCCAGTTTAATACGCAACTCAATTTTATACAATATATGTAGTAGGGGGTGCGTGCTCCGTCTCTATTTCAGCTAAGGGGTCCTTGGCCTAAAAAAAAAAAACTTTGAAGACCCCTGGTTTAAACTATGTTAGTGTGGCAATGCGAATGGGATAGAGGACACTCAGGGATTTTAAGATTTCCGACAACGCCACTTGGGATAGGCCCAAGACCTTTAGAGCACACAGGTTTGTTCCACCCGATAGGCAAAACACGTGGTTGGGGGGAAGAGCAGGTGAAGGAGAATTAATAAAACTAAATTAAAGAAAAAGGGTTCACCCAGACACACAGTGATATCACCAAATCCAAGGAAACACGGCACACGAGAAGGAAGACCACCACCACCCACGTCACCAGTACCACCACCAGCCTGCAGCCACTGGAAAGGACAAACAAAAAGAGATTACAACCGAATTAATTAACCCCCATATGTACAACAAAACACACAACCTAAAACAGGAAATGGTTCACAAAATCAGCTTAACAAAATAATTTACTTAATCCAAACAATAAAGTAAAGAAACCAATTTACTTGATTCAAACACTAAAACAAAACGAAGTAATACGAACTAAAGGATTAAACTCAGTCATTCAGCTAAAATTAAAGAACTAAAACAGATTAAAGTCTGGTGTTGGCAATCCGCCATGCAAGCCA
Organism: Perca schrenkii; assembly: GCA_025617405.1. Classification (NCBI taxonomy): domain Eukaryota; kingdom Metazoa; phylum Chordata; class Actinopteri; order Perciformes; family Percidae; genus Perca; species Perca schrenkii. The sequence continues at coordinate 32,318,784 of CM046796.1, forward strand.
ACTGTAGCCCAAAAACCAGCAACAGCGCCCAGCAGTAGATACGCTGTGTATTTCGCGGCAGAAACAAAGCCGTATATTTAGCAGCAGAGACAAAACTGTACATTTAGCAGCATTTAGCAGCAGAGACAAAACTGTACATTTAGCAGCATTTAGCAGCAGAGACAAAACTGTACATTTAGCAGCATTTAGCAGCAGAGACAAAACTGTACATTTAGCAGCATTTAGTAGCAGAGACAAAACTGTACATTTAGCAGCATTTAGTAGCAGAGACAAAACTGTACATTTAGCAGCAGAGACAAAACTGTACATTTAGCAGCATTTAGCAGCAGAGACAAAGCTGTACATTTAGCAGCATTTAGTAGCAGAGACAAAACTGTACATTTAGCAGCAGAGACAAAGCTGTACATTTAGCAGCATTTAGCAGCGGAGACAAAGCTGCCGAGAAAGCAGCGGCAGACAAAGCAGCACGTTTAGCAGCAGACAAAGCTGTACGTTTAGCAGCATTTAGCAGCAGAGACAAAGCTGCAGAGAAAGCAGCAGCAGACAAAGCAGCAGCGGCCCCAATCAGCTGGTGGTGGAGTCACGTGAATCACCACCTGTAGACTTTGTTCAGCAGATGAGCGTTCCCTGTCAATAAACATAAAATTAGCATGGCTAAGCTACATTAATCAAGGCTTTTGAGGGGCTACATTTAAGGTAGCATACCTGTCATACCTGCACAGGGAGAGGGAGCGAGAGAAAGACCCACACGGCAGCAGACATTTACCTGTGACCACACTAGCATTAGCTACAGGATAGCATTCGGTTTAACACAGAGAGAGAACGGACACTTACCATCGCTTGAGAGAACCAAGGAATAAAAAACGGAGCATGGCGCACTCGGTCGCTGCTCTGCAGTGAAAACACGCAGGCTTTAAGCATGAGGACGCAGTGATAAAAAGACAAAACGAACCATTAGCCGCAGCAGTAGCGCAGAGCATTACCTGCACAGCCAAACACCTGACCCGGAAATGATGCAGTAGTGGGAGCGCGAGAAGGAAGGCCGCACTTATGTACTGCCGCCCTAGTGGTCAGCAGGCGCAATTAACTGCAGCAAGACAACCTTATTTCTATGCTGCTACATAAGCATTTAACAAAGTACAGCAGAAGATGATGGTAATTTTGGTCTTTTAGGTATTTTATTATATAAATATATACTGTATATAACTGAAGTGGTGGATAAATGGAATGGAATTTCTGAGCTATTTCTGCACCGGATAAAAAGTCATCAACACACATCATCTGGGACCCTTATGTTTACCAAATTTCACAGCGATCCATGCGATTTGTCAAGACATTTCACAGTTTAATAGTAATTACTGAGCGAACCTAACTGGGCCCTTAATTTGAGATTAGTCATACAATTTAATGAGCCATAGCAAACGTAAATTAGAAGTCAATAAGCTGATTATCAGCTTTCAAAAAGTTTACAAACTTTGAGAACCAAAAAAATTCATTTTATTTATTTTTTTTAATTTTATTGGTTTAATGTATGAGGACGTCTGGGATAAGAAGTTATTACATTTTCTTCTCAAGAGAGAAAAGAAGCTCATTGGAGAAACTTGATGGATATTTTTTGCATGCTTGCATAATTTGCAGCATTTCAGCAACATTGGGTGTGCTTATCCTGCTAGATATTCAAACAGTAAGAGGAGCTTAAATATCAGAAGGAAGATGTATTTTTTTTTGTAAGCTGCTGGATAAAAGCTGAAGCATCTCAAATGTCAGTGTAAAGTGCGAGGAGCACAAAGACGGGGCCAAAAACGGAGGAGGAAAAAAAGACAAGGCTGGAGACTTTATGACAACGGAGATGAAGGGGTGAGGGAAGAAAAATTGTAAATTGGAAGACGAAGAGCAGGAAAAGTTTGAAATATTTTGACAGAAAAGTAAGGAGGGAAAAAAATAAAGAGAGACAAATTCAGCTGTTAAAAGGAGAAACTGGAGGTGGAGTGGAGAATGGGGGAGACAGTTAGGAATAGAAGAGAAAAAAAAGGACATGAAAGGAGAGGAGAAAGGAAGGAGGCTGAAATATTCTGTAAAAAAGGTAGAACGAATGGTGAATAGAACAGATGTATCGAGGGAAAGATAGAGACAGAGAGAGAGGGTTGATGGATGGATGGATAAATAGATAGATAGATGGATGGTAAACAACAGTCTGGGTCATAATTACATGATGCAGCTGTGGGCCCGGTCCTCTTGACCTGACATTAGCGCGCACGCACACACACGCATGCACACACACACACACACACACACACACACACACAAAACCAATCTTTTTGTTTGTCGTTCTTTTAGTGTTTTTCATTTTAGCTTGAAATCTGAAATGCTCCTATTCATTTTCATACTAATTGAAATATATATTACCCTGAATTTCAAATATGCTGCTTTTCTCTTCGGCATTTGGTCTAGAGGAAATACAGTGTGTTGGTAGAAAGTTTGTCTCCGCATCCTGCAAACGTAATTTAATGTAAATGTGATCCACTGCGGTTGAATTATCCTTTTAGAAAACAGAAGTATTGGATATGTGTCATTTGATTTCTACTTCTTGTTTGTTTCTTGATGCACTGACTTTCTTATACACAATGCAAGCACTGTGACACAGTGGAATGATTGGAAATGGAGTTTTTTTCAATCCATGTAAAGAATGTTGACCTGAATTGAAAATATGAAAGCGTCAAGAGGAGAGGGAGTAACCAAAGCATGAGATGTTGGAAGGCTTTTGAAGTGAACCTGATTAAATAATCCTTTTTATTATTCGCAGTGTGCATATGACATACAGCAACATCAACAGAGAAAACACTGAGCTGCTGGCAAATTACTGTGTTGTTGTGTGACTTGCTGCATAGACAAAATGCCCATTTTGTTCTGCTCAAATATCAATACTGACACACAGCAGAAATTCAGCTTATAACCACTTTATTAGACCTTTTTCTCATCTTCTTCGCTTCTATGCATGCATATGCATTTAAATATAATAGAATGCCATTATTGTCATTGCACCGTGCACAACCTAATTGGCTGTGCAGCTCCTGAAACGGTACATTACCATTCCACACATGCAGGCACGCATGCTCACGCCCCCACACACACACACACACACACACACATAAATGCACTTGCCATACAGATAAAAAACAATAACAAATAAGAAAGAAAGAAAAAAGAAGTGATATCAGAAGCTACTATTTGTACATTGTGTTAAACGCTATTTATATGCCTTATAAAGATAGTATTGCACTTTAATAATAATAATAATATTGAACATTTCCTCATGGGGGTGGGGGGGTATTTTTACTGTTCTGATGAGAAGGATTTACTGTAAAAAGAAATTATACCAATTCTTCATTTTATGTATATATGATAATCACATTCATTGTATTTCTAAGCCCATCAATAATAAAATGTACTGTATCTGTGAGGCATGCCGTGGAACAGAATGACCTGCTCTTCTGTACCTTTGTCCATCCTGTCTCCTGTCCCAGCTGCTCTAAAGTGGTCTCGATAACCTGTAGCACTCCTCGAACAAAATGGACAACTTGCATTAATCATAAGTACAAGGAAGCCTGCATACTTCACAGCTCAGTCACTTTGTCTCAGCTGTTAAATCTCTGTTGTGTCCCCTCCTGCTCTCCATCACAGCCCAACTAAGAATGTAATTTCGTCAAATATATAGGGCATTTTTATGTCTTCATCAGACCTTCTGACAGTAGGACATTGCAGCTCATGCACCGCGTCTTCACTTAAATGTTTTCCAACGAGTCCTCTAAACCAGAGAACGTAACGGTTGCAGTTTTAAACATGTTGTTGACGTTGTGAAACGCAGTCGGTTATGTTTACTTATAAACGGTACAGTTATGTTTTACTTGGTTATGTTTAGGCAACGAAAAACATCATGGTTTGGGTTCAAATCAGACATTACTTCACTTCCGGTAAGTTGAACTCGTCGTTTACTTTCATTTTCAAACAGGAGACGAAACACTGTCTCCTTGGTGAAAGTTCTGTGTGTCTTTAGTCTATATCGAAGACGTTTCATTTACAGGATAGTTCCGGTGCCGCACGAGGTTCCGCTGGATGTCCCTCATTTTTGGCCGGATGTCCCTCACCTTCCTCTTTCCCTGTGAAGCGTTCTGAACTCCGCTCGATTTCGGGAAACATCCTCAGAGCTAAACCCGACAATCAAATTCTATTTATCTTTTTTTTGAGTGAAATTCTCATCACACACTCGACAGCTGTTTTAATTCCGGAGCTTGCCTCTCTACGTGCACATGTCCACCAAAACAAGTTCCTGAGGCTATTTTGCAGCGGCACCGCTCCATACCAGCGTTTAGCACCGCCCAAGACGATTGTGATTGGTTTAAAGACATGCCAATAAACCAGAGCATGTTTTTCTCCCATCCCAGAATGCTGTATATAGAATTGCCAGACCCTCCTAGGCAGCGCTGTGGAGGAAGGTCTGGCAATGCGAGAATAGCGTTCTCCTCCTTACCTATATCTTGTCACATTACTTCCTGCTTTGCTCCCGTCATAATTACTATCGCCACTTTAACCGTTAACAGGCGTTGTAATCGCTGCTCAAACAAACAACCAGTCAAGACAGTCTCATATTTTCCTGTTTTTGTTGTCGGACAGCTGAGCGAATATAAAATATTGATTTGACTGCGGTCATAACCTGTAACAAAGGCAAACAGTATTTGGTAAATGGACTTTACAATTGCCTCTTATAGACTCACAATGATGTCAGTAAGCTCCAGTACCATGCAAGGCCCAGGCCTAACCATTGGGAGCTACTGGGGTTCAGCCTCAACATGAGGACAGGAGGAGCCAGGGATTGTGATTAATCCCCAGCCACTCCACTGCCGCTGAACACACACGCATCGAACAAATTACAATTTTATCGTGTCGAACCCTTAAAGTGCTCATATTATGCTTTTGGGCTTTTTCCCTTTCCTTTTATATATCTTTTTTGTGCCCGTTATTAGGTTTACAAAGTGAAAAATGCTGACTTAGTGAGGGCAGAAGGCCAAAAAGCAGAGACAAACATGTGTTTTCACTGTAGCCAGTCAGTTTGGACATACAAAGAGAGGAGCAGCCCCTGCAGTGAGACACCGCAGACACAATGTTTGATTGACAGGGGATTTCTGGGAAGCACAAAAACAATACAGCAACCAGTGCTAAGCACCAAAGATGGAAAAAAAAGCATTAACTGTTGCACTGATCTATGCCGTGCCTTTCCTGACCTGAACCACTCAGCTTGATGGGTCACAGACTGGGGGAATCTGTTGGGTCTCTATCTGTAAAGTGTCCTGAGATAATGAAAAATTGAATAGAATTGAATTTCTGGACTTTTGTGTTGTCCTCTGTCTGTTGTTTCTTCTCCACCTCTCCCTCGTTCTCTCTGAACTTGCTTTCTTAGTTTCTTATCGCACAAGCTGCGGTTGCCAAGGTAACTGACATTAATTCATACGAACATCAATTCAGTGCTCTCCTTATTACCATTTACCTCTGCAGGCCTCTGTGTGTGGGTGTGTGTTTGTGTGTGTGTGTGTGTGTGTGTGTGTGTATGTGCGTAACCCTTGTCAACCATTATTTGTGTGGCTCCATATTGTATATCTGAAGTTGGGATTTTCCCTGCAGACTTTCCAAGCTAGTGTGGGTATTCAAACTGCTCAACTCTTTACCATGAAACAGTGTCAGACACACACACACACACACACACACACATCTTACTTCATTATCTGCACTCTGCGATCGGTATGTCAGCAGCAGCAACCATGGTAACGAGAAAGAGAGGGAGAGTGTTGAGATTCACAGCCACTTCACACCAATGCATCATTAATGTCATTTAACTATCCCCTCTGTGACACTTTCTATCTCTCCATCTGTTTTCTTCTCTTGCTCTCTCTCGCTTTCTCCTCCTCCTCTTTCTTTCTTCCTCTCCTCTCGTGCTTCGCTTTTCTCTCACCCATCTGTCTCTCTCGCAGTCCGGATATTTTATCCGTAGCTTTGCTGATGACGCACAATACCTGGTTACTTCCCAATTTGAGTGTGTGTGTGTGTGAGTGTGTGTGTGTGTGTGTGTGTGTGTGTGTGTGTGTGTGTGTGTGTGTGTGTGTGTGTGTGTGTGTGTGAATGCCAAGCCACGTCTTGCTGCCTCATTGCAACCCGGCTGCGGCTGTGGCGGAGTCACTGCGAGGGCTAACATCTATACATTTATACATTTACTTTTTGCATGAATAATCCAGTGCAACACCTACTGGTATAAGTAATATGTGCGAGAGGATCCTCTCATTAGAAATGAATGAGCCTCCATTCAGCACGGTACGTGGAATCTCTGATTCACATATGTTATGCACTGGACTACTCCTGCATCTCTCTGCTTGGAATATTTTACTTCTTCAAACATCATTTCTGTGTTATGATATCTCATTAAAGGGTGAGACGGGAAAGGGAAGGACAGAAAAGCACTGCAAAACAAAGTGTGAAAGTCTCAACAATATATTGGAATGTTAATTCCATTGACAATGTGTCAATGAATTCTTACCAAAATTGAGGATTTTTGGCTGAAATCATGGGTCAAAAAGCTGCCGTTTCATATGAAAACATCCTTCTTTTTTAAACAGACACTTGGGAAGTTACTGTATTCTATTAGTGTAAACTGCATCAGTTTAAGGCTTTGCCAGGACAGTAAACCCAGTGGATGCATGTTTTTGTGTAGAATACTTGTGTTTGTGATGTTTCTCTGTTGGGAGAGGAAGAGGAGGCCGAAAAGGAGAGAAGAGCCGAGGGATTTCTAGGTGATAAATGGTGTCACAGTGCCACCTGCTGGTCACAAGCAGTACAGTAGCTGGCACCTATGGCTGATTTAGTTTTAAAGGGGTGATAGAATGCAAAACCGATTTTACCTTGTCATAGTTGAAAAATGACAGTTCCATTGACATCTCTTTCCTCTGCAAATCTCAAAATTTGAAACTGCTGCTAAAAAAAGTCAACTCCTCAACTCCTACCTTATTTGGCTCTAGTCTCTACCTTTTTCACGCCCCAACATTTACATAGGCTACACCACTGACCTGAGATCAGCAAGTCTTCTGAATCTAGGTCGCGCAGATCTCAGAAATGTTATACATTGTTCGTCTGCTATTCCATCACTAAATTCACTTCTGAGACTTTTTTATGCGAGAAATCAAATATGTATAGCTCAAATATGGGCCGTTTAGACGAAAATTGATGGCTAATTGCAAATTTGGTAAGACAGTGTCGGACTTCAGGAGCTCCACAATCTGCCGTGACAAGCGGCAGCTGCCGGCCAGGTTTGATGCCTTCCCTGTCGGCCTCTCCCCCTTCACAGACCCGCTATATGAGCTGGAGCTCTGTCAGGATCTCACACAAGAGCTGCGCTGTGTACTTTAGAAAGAAGAAAGTTTGGAAGTTTTTCAAGGATATTGAAAAAGAACCACGGTCATAAATGCAGCATACCAGGCTGTACAATGGAATACTGTCCCAGAGAAACGTGTTTAGAACGAGTATATCGGACAATGGAGCAGGAGTTTGGATCTAATGCAGCGGGGCAGAAGACATGCTTGCAGGGCTTCACTCTCCGGTCCCTGCGCTGAGTTGTGATTCTTTGGTGGAGGTTTTTTATGTCCCAAGGGTAACGTTACAACAACACTTAGTTGTAATGAAAGTGTCGAAACTTTGCATTTAGTCTCGGCTGGTTGCAGCCACGGCTCGCGCCCAGGCATGTCTGGGCATGTACAGTAACTCTGTGTGTGTGTGTGTGTGTGTGGCTCCGTGTGTGTGTGGCTCTGTGTGTGTGTGTGTGTGTGTGTGGCTCCATGTGTGTGTGTGTGTGTGTGTGTGTGTATGTGGTTCGCTCAACCAATCAACGCACAGCTCATCTAAATATTCATGAGCATACCATATTTGGAAGAAAAGCTGTCGTTACAGATAGGGACAAAATACAGGGATGCATAAGGACATTACACATCCTATTAGGAGACCTTAAGGAACAGTGTGAAATACCCTATATAATCATTCTATCACCCCTTTAAGGACAATATCACCAATATAATGTGTGTATATTTAAAGAGAGCTGAGCAGTGAAAGAAATATATTACACCAGAAAGGATTTCAATACTGTACAAGGTTACATACACCAGCCTAGATACCAGGTGTAGTTCCAAAAATGGATTTAAACCAGCCAACGTATCCTACCAAAACACTCCCAGGCCCTGTAACTATGGTGTTCTTTTTGTGCCAAAAATGACCATCACTGCATCTCATAGCCCTTAAATTGCCTAAATTTCGTGTATCCTCGCCTATAGCTCCTCGATGATCCCTCCTCGATGCTCGCTCCTTGGTCCTCAGGGCAGAAATAACAGCTTAGATTGGCCTTCACCAAGGAGGGACAGAACAACGTCCGGTTCAGCAGAGGACAGAGGAGCTATCGAATAATGGCCATGAGATGCAGCCCACGTTGTTCCATCCTGTAGCGTGCCTGTACCAAGGGGGTAAGCTTCGCTTCAGAACACGTAGCTCCTATGGCGCCATTTTGATGCTACAAAGCGATCACCTCCCGTTAGCATTCCATTGACTGCCATTCATTTTGACGTCACTTTGACAGCGAATAACTTTACATCTGAAGCGTTAAAAGACTCTATTTGTCCATTGTTTATTTCTAAAGAAACACGACAATGTATAAAAGGCTCCATTACCTTGTACCTCACGTTATGGCTCCGTAGCAGACGTTTTTGTAAAAATAGGCTAACGATTGTGTCATAACCAAGTGACTTACTGTCGCATAGTAGAGGAATCACCGCATAGTACAGGAGAAGCTCGAAGGCAGTTTCGACTTACGTTAGCTGTTTAGGTTTAATTACTAATGTTAACTATCATTTTAGTTAGCAATAATTAGCTTGTGCCTATGTTATCTCCTTACATATACCTACGCTCTCCGTCTCTGTAAGATTGGGAATGATTGAGATTTCTCTTGGCACAGCTGGGCGGCTGTGGCTCAGTGGTAGAGCGGTTGCCTGCCAATCGGAAGGTTGGTGGTTCGATCCTTGGCACTGCAGTCCCATGTCGAAGTGTGGGTCTTGGGCAAGACACTGAACCCCGAGTTTCCCCCGATGCTGCGCATCGGAGTGTAAATGTGTGTGAATGATTATCTGATGAGCAGGTGGCACCTTGTCACGGCAGCCTCGGCCACAGTGTATGAATGTGTGTGAATGGTGAATGGTTCCTGTACGATGTTAAAGCGCTTTGAGTAGTCGTTAAGACTAGAAAAGCGCTATATAAGAACAGTCCATTTACATTACAGCTACCAGAAGACTTCACACTTTCGGACAGGTTGCTCACCTCACATTTACGTTGTCTCTTTCAGTTGGAGGCTGCACAATAACGCTCAGCGCTCACCAGGAAAAGTGCTTCTAATATCCTTCACTGGTCTCCGTCCAGAGCAACAGGATCTGTTGGTCCATTTTATATATGTCAATGGCCTGGACACCTGCCTGTTCTGGTTCTTTGTTTCAGGAAGTCTGACCAACAATCAACTGCTCCTGACCAATCAGTGGCACCTGACAAAGTTTTAAAATGCCTTTCCTTCTCACTCTGCAGGAGTGTCTCACACCACGTTTGTTTTTTTTGTTCTTTTTTTCAATTTACTTTATCAAATGTAACCTCTTTGACTTTGTTTCCTCCTTTACGTTGCTTACCCAGAGCTGGGGTTGTACATGTACTGTATACTATCAACTTTCTGTCATTCCAGTTGATTTTCTTGTTGCATCTGTTGTTGCCTACAAACCAACGTTCAAGTTTAGTCTTAAGGAATTGTGTGGCTTTATGGCATGATTTATGATACGAATCAGTGCTTTGTTAAATGCAAAATGGTATGTTGAAACGCCACCTGAGGCCAGTGTAAGACACTTTGTTGTAACAGACATTTATTTTGCTCCTTTTCTTATATTTATCATATGTGTATGTGTGTGTGTGTGTGTGTGTGTGTGTGTGTGTGTGTGTGTGTGTGTGTGTGTGTGCATATTCTCATGTTTGAGGAAACTAAATGTACACTTATTTGCACCACATTGGAAATGTTATTGGATGACATAGTGAAGCTATAATTATACATAATAGGTTGTGAACTAAAGTAGGCTGGTCTGACGCATGAAAATGAGTCCCATTCCAGCCCTGGCCGTCGTTATGACAGGAGCAAAGGATGAAATCAGGTGATGTAATTACAGAGCTATACTGACCTGCATAAGGAGCAGGTCAGGGTGACTGGATTGATCAACTAAAAGTTGTTAGGAGAGACTGCCGTTTGTTTCCTGTTTCCATAACGACAGTCAACATTGGTTGCTTTTTTTAAAGCATAACCACTATGGCTCCTTCACTAAGGTTTATTATTGTAACCATGACGATGAAGCTTTCCTAACCTTCCCAAAGTTCTTATTTAAACCCAAACCATGAGTTTTTTTTTTTTATACCTAACTAAAAACGTAACCATACGCATTGTCGCACAATAAAATTGATTTATTTTCCAACACTGATTTGATTTTAAAAGGCACAGACAATTGATGGTGTCCTGCTGTTCTATGTGCTCTAAATAGCAGTTGCTAATAACATTATTGCGGTTTGATTTGGAGGACTATTTGGTAGTCATTGATTTCTGGGTCTTTGGGCATATAACAAAACTGCCATGTGTAGTCTACTTGGTGCACTGTACATTACAGGTCTTGGAGGCAACATGGAACATAAACACAAGGCAGTGGGTGAAGGTGGGGTCAATACATACAAACAGCTTATTTTTGCCCAGGGGCCGATAACTAGTGATGGCCCAATGAAGCTTCATGAAGCTTCAACCATTTCCTTTATTTTCTGAGCCCACTAGATGGCGCTCTCTGTTTAACAAAGGGTTGAAAGCACACTGACTTGACATCCCTTGAGCCTTTTTCTTTAGACCAGGAGTGCCATCTAATGGGTTTAGAAAAGAAAATGGTTCACAAAGCTTTATGAAGCTTCATTTGGCCATTATTACCGCTAACCTATTACTCTATCCATGACAACTGTACAGTAGATGTTAGAGTGCAATCAAATGATCCAGGTTTCATAAGATAAATCCAAGATATCCTCCTATCTTCATTAAAACATAGATCTGCAGCACTCCAATACTTTTAGAAAGATGGAAAATGTTTTTAACTTTCATCAGTCGGCACACTGAAGGTCACTGTGTTTCTTAAAAAAAGAAGTAAAAAAAAGAAAAGGGGTAAGCCAGCGAGGTCCTTGTTGGACATAAAACTGAGGTTTTGCACCACTTACTTCTGAAATGTCTACAAAACCATTTTTTTGTTGCCGGAATTCAAAAGCCATGAGAGGTTTTCTACATTATACAGCATCATATCAGAGAGGCACTGAAAACATTGTGCCGGTAATAGAGGAACATGGTGTTATTTATTACCTGCCGGGGAATCATACAGACCTTTTCAGGCCCCTTATGAAACAGAATAAAATACATTACTTGACTCTTGAATCCAACTACAACCTCCTTATCGCATATTCCTATACATCTGTACCTCTGCATTTACCACATTATAGAACAAAAATGAAAATCAGCCTGGAAAAACTATATTGTGATGGTGGTGTTGGCTCACTGAACATCTGATGTGGTGTGCATATATAAACACAGGATCCAGTGGTGCCGTTCAAACATGTAATTGTTGTCAATGCAGAGAAATGGTGTACAATTGGTTAGGGGTTGGTGGATGGTGGATGATTCGTTCTAAACAAATACATATTTAAAGAAAATTTCACAGATTGGATGAGCATTTAAAAAAATCAATAATAACAAATCAGGGTAAACTCATCTTGACTTACATCATTAATGCATGCACAATCCGCAATTCATTTTCTCTTTACTTAACAGGATTGAACTCTGCAATCTAGCATAAACAAAACAATCTATCAAATTGTGAGGCAAAACATTCAATATGACCAGAATATAAGTGGTCCATTAAACTCACATCATTCCTCTCTTTGCTCTGCCTGGTGTGGTGTGGTTTGGAGGGAAAATAGAGACCCAGGCCTGAAGGATAAAGTTATATAACCTTGGAAAGGGGCGTGGTCTTAGTCATGATTGACAGTCCGTGCAACGATGCAGGTAAGGTGGAGACTTGTTATTTAACACAGCCCATAATATGTGGATTGTTCTCCTTAAAACACTGTGAAAAAAAATGTAGGCCTATTCAAAATATTTTGACACATAAAATATGATCTCTATGTGTTATATTGCAGGTAGTCCAGAGCAGAATAGACGAGAGCGAGACATTAGCATCAACTTAACTTTGAGCTTTGCTGTTCTTCTTCATCACACAATGTCTTACAAAACATGCAGTACAATGTCTGGTCTACAGCGACCTCTAGTGGTTAAACCTGTTACTCAATACAACATATTTCCCCTCTTGTTTAGGAAGCTCACCAGGTAAAATAAAGGTTACAGTTTTTTCCAACTGCTTACACACAAAATCTTTTCATGTCACACGAGTTTTGAAACCTCTCACTCAAAGTGCAAAACTACACAGCAAATCTCCAAAACCATAAGCTATTTCTCAGCCTTTCACTCAACTTTCAATAGCATAAAACACTTTTTTTCAAAACATTACACACAATTCTCTACCTAAGACAAAAATCTAACAGGAAGTGACTTGCTATCCATTTCTAAACACAACCAATCAAAATGCTACACTTATTTACCAGGGCACACACACACTTCTCGCATTTGCAAACACATTATGTCATAACTGAACACTAACCAATCATTGCTTTAGTATAGGCCTATACATAGTTCAAAGGCCAGATTACCTGTTTTGAACAATGGATGCCAACAATAGACAGAGAGCAAGGGGAGTAGGAGGAAGAGACAGGGGATAACAAAGAGGAGGAGGAGGAGGAGGGAAGAAGAGTAAGAAGGAGAGCCATCTCTGATGAGATCAGGGAGAGAAGCCCATCTTGAGTAGCTTTAAGGTGGCGTCCATACTGCATGCAACTATCTAATGACTATTTCAGCATTACAAATCAATCAGATTTTGTTTTGCACAAAGTGCATACAATTCTGTCCCCCCCCGCCCGACACACAAGCACGGACAAACACTCACAACACACACACGCACACACACACAAACACACACACACACACACACACACACATACACATATTCTTTATTCTAAAAATGATACCTTTGTTTTACATTTGTTTTCTTGTTTCATGCTACTGTATACAACACTGAGCTACTCTTACAAACGTAACGTTGTGCCCAATAAATATTTTCTGTTTTACTGTAACATTAGATTGTTTTTTACAGTGCACTTTTCAACCACTTTCAGCAGATTACTTTCTCTCTAGAACATTGTAAATGTAGATATAAACCTATGAAAGACAAAAGAGCTTTAGATTTAGAACAACAGTGTGTACATGGTATATCCAAAAATGTACTATTATGAAAAAAGTGTTTGCCATTTGATGCAAATGCTTCATTTTGAGATGAGTTTATGGTATTTTGAATGCAGTGTTTCATTTTGAAGGAGATGTGAGGCATTTTGCATTTTGTGTGAGCAGTTTTAGGAATTGTGTGTAGAGTTTTGAAAAAAAGAGACATAGTTTTGAAAACGTGTTTAAACAGTTGGAAAAAACTGTAATACGCCAACTCTCAAATCACTTAGACTTTGGCTGTAGACTAATGCCAACTTAAATGTCTCCCTTTATCTTACATAGCATTAACAATCTCTTCTTTCCAGTAATAGTATCAATTTAACAGTTATAGCAGGCAACCTTATGTTCATCACACTACATTACTAACAGTAGCTTAATTATTTAATTAAGCCAACAATTTCACAAGCAAAAACAACATTCAAATTATATTGCTTCCAGTCACTTTTTCAATGTTTTTTTTCCTCATTAAACATAGTCATTCCCTCTTCAATAGTTTCCCCCCAAAGGCCATGAGAAGGATTAATGTACATAATTGTTAAGCCATGCAGGCTTATTTCTGACCCTGGCGGGTTTCAGCACGTCACCATCCAGCAAGAACAGGACTTTCAATGGTGTCTGTTACACTGTCAGGAACCAGAGAGAGATGAGTAGCGTTCCATATACGTCCATCTTCCAGCACATACGCACTTGCACCAGCTCTCCGTACCACCCTGGCAGGTCTACGGAACTTTGGCAGTCCTTCGTTGAAATGGAAGGGTTTCCGTACTCTTACTAGGCTTCCCTCTTTGACACCTCTCCTCACTGTGTAGGCTTTCGATGTGTTTTGTTTGGAGGTGACACGGTTGAGCAGCTGCTTCTCCGGCAGCATGGTAGATTTGCTTGCTGGACTGATGTTCACCTTTGTGCTCATTTTCTTGTTGTACTGTGTGGAGTTGTACAGTACGTGAGTGAGCATAAGGGAGAGCCTGTAAGAGGCTGAGGCAATAACACAATACAGTAACAATAATGATACTTTGTTTACATCTCCTGAATGTGCATTTGTTAAGAACCATTCAATTAAAATGTGACTGAACTAAAATAAAACAGCATATTGTAGTTTCTGCATTTATTACCAAAGCATTTGTCAGTTAAAGTTGGGGAAATGTTAAGTATTGTGTTGCAGGTTGATTTAAGGTGTGCGCCCCTAAAATTTCTGTCTGTAGCCCCTCAAATCTTCCGGCTAGGGACTACAGCACTCCTAGTGCGATCCAGTCGATCCCGTTTTCAAGAATTCAGGAAGTAGACGTTTAAATCCTCCGCTCAACAAAGTCTTTATAGAGCTCAGGGCATCACGTGACTTGACTGTTTACGCCGCCATTTTGGCAGGAAAGTAGTGGCAAAAATGAACGCCGCCAGCACGGATTTCAACCCGTCCGAGTTCACTGCGCACTTTAATTCAAAAGACATAGGCAGCTATAAAGCAAAACTTGATCAATTAAACATTAGTGATCCATATAATGCTCCCGGAGTTATTTTTACGACCTTTACAAGTGAAACGGAAAGCTTCCCTGACCTTCAGTATCCAGATATTTACAACTGTCTAATCAACTTTCCTTTGTCCTATTCTGGAGAGTCTTTGAAAGCCTACAAAATCCTGGATATAAATGGACGCAATCAGCTGGATTCGTGATGAATATTCAGCTTTGGCATCTACCATCTAAAGATTGCTTTATCGTCACTGGAAAGGTTAGTTAAAGTGTAATGTCAATGCAGTCAGTGTTACAACTTGTATAGCTAGCTAGCGTTAGCTAGTCTGAAACGTTCGCCAACGTTTAGCTACTAACTTTGGCTAACGTGCATTATATCAGTGCAATTTTCATCACAAAAATGCCATTACATCTTTATTACAGGTAAGTCATTCCCAGAGACTGAATGATCCTCAGTTGAAGCCATGGGTAGTTGTCAGGAATGATGGGGTTGTGTTACGAGCCCACTGTAATTGCACAGCTGGACTGGGTGAGTGCTGCACCCATGTGTCAGCTGTGTTGTTCAGGGTATGGCAGCATAACCAGGAAAGAGAAGAGATAGCTGTCACATCAAAGAAGTGCAAGTGGGCCACACCAAGTGATAACAGCATCTATCTTCAGAGCAGCCGCAAAGACAGATGTCAAATCCGCCCTCAACGTAACGCATGTGTTGTGCCTTATGTGCGTGCACTCACATATAAAAAAAAATACATTGACTGCTGGACTCAGTTTCATTGAGCATACTAACACTTACAAAATAAATAAATTGCATTAGATTAGTGAGTTCAAACTGCTTATTGTGCGTAATTTGGACTGACACTGAGATGCATGTTGTTATGTAACCGGTGTGGCGCTGCCACTATTCTCTTGATTTGCACTTAGACATTAGATTTTTTTGAGCGAAAGAGACGTTACATTTAGCATATATCGCCACAGGTAACAATCAAGGCGTTTATTGAAAAAGGCAGCAAATTACAATAGGAGCAACTAGCTAATAACGTAGCTAAATCATAACGACTCTGGCTCAGCTCCGACTCTGGCGCTCGACTCTCCACTTTCCTGCCAAAATGCCGGTGTTTTGATATTAACTGGTGCATGCTGGGATTGCGTGATGTCAACTCCTGGTGCTCTATTTCCCTGGGGCCCGTTTCAGGAAGGAGGTTTAACAAACTTTGAGTCTAATCCTGAACTCTGAGTTGATTTACCCTGAGGTGGGAAACTCTGAGTTTTCAGTTCCAGAACAGCTGATTTGAGTTTAATCAACTCAGAGTAGGTTCACTCAGAGTTAAGCGCGTGCACCACCACTATAAAAAGGCAGCTTAAATGGAGCCATGATATTACGATTCACTATGGTAACAACCACAAACAAACTGGTCGGCATACTTTACCCCTCTTTTTTTAAATAACAAATTATTTCTGAGATTATTTCTGATAACCATTTCAGTCAAATAGTTATATAAAAATAAATTATATAAAGTTCTATAAATATCGAGCCTCTTCCTTATTTCACCAGTAAATTCCTGTTAAACGACAAAAACAACCACTGAATGGGAAAAGGGTATTTTACATAGGGTGACCAGATTTCCCGGAGCTAAAACCGGGACACTTTGCACGTGACCGTAGTGCTCGTGCACGCACACGCTTTTTAACGTGAACATGTGCCAGCCCAGGTCAGACATATCCACAGACAGTAACTTCATTATTTTGATCGTTGGCTCCTCATCTAATAATAGTGTTTTTTCCTGTAAAATCAACAAAAATGCAGCAACAGCCTTTTTCAGTTTAGTGTGAGATTTATGTTGAGATTCTTTCTAAAAAAAGATTCTTTGAAGTGTTATTTATTCCAATAACACCAAAAGAATTAAAATTATTTATTGAAAATTTTGAGCATAACCACTTCATTTCCTGCATTCTGGTGAATTTTTATGCATACATTTCTACCTTTTTCTGAATCAATGTATACTGCAACCTGCAAATATCTGTAGCCTAGGCATCATTTAGGCTACTCCTCCTTCCTGTTGGCGTCTTTTGGTGATGAAGTAACCTCCTTAAATGTGCATCTGACAATTATTCACCTCAATGATACATTAATTCATTTTAATTTATAATAGACCCCTGGACTGTAATATTTCAGATGTCCAAAACTTTATGCACGTTCAAAATACAGTATATGTGTTCTCTGTGATTTGAGGAGACGATGAGTCGTGACATTGAGAAAAATAAAGTTAGGTTAGTAGAGAAGAATAAAGAATAAAGTCACTATATTTCAGAAACTAATCTATACCTGCACCATACAGTCTGCTGTGCATTACGTGATTGCTCTGCTGATACAGCAGATCTCAGACCTCCTGACCCGTTTGGGTCTCTGGTCTCTGAATGAGACAAATAGTTTAGCTAGAGAAGTAACTGAACGCTGCTCTACATCGGAGCTGGAAAACGTAAACTACAGAAATACACGGAGCACAAATGCAACACATCTACCGCAGCATGCCCACAGCTGAGCCATAAACCTGAAGCTGCGCTGCATTTTACAGAAAGAGTGGGCACAAGCAGGTCTGCTTCAGAGCTCCGTGTGTCTGAGTCTGAACCATAGACGGGAAACATCCCGTCACAGGAACTTCAAACATTAGCGCATTAGCATTGCGCTCCTAAACTTTGTGTTGATGGCATCAATGTAGGCTATTACACTGATTTGGCTAGGATTCCTCCCAAAACTTCACCCGGCTTTCCTCACGGAAAGACGGTTGCTAGGTGATATCAACAAATACAGCATGGTCGGACCCCGCACATAGCTGTCCGTTCTATTCGCCTCGGAAAAATAAACTGGACAAAGTTACATTCGGAGCTGAAGACCCGGCAAATTCGGCTGACGCCACTCCTGGTGTAAACCGGGACATTTTAGCGTCCCGACAGGCTTTTGTCGGGACTCTGGACAAACAATTGAAAATCGGGACTGTCCCGGTCAAATCGGGACGTCTGGTCACCCTAATTTTACAATAACATTGAACTTAGTAATCAGAGGGGCAGTGCTACGCGCTCCTCTGTACGCACCGTCTAATAACCACGGTGTCTGTCCCCCGACTTAGATCGGTTAAATCAAAGGTAAACAAAAGAGGGGTTATCCTTAACAACCTAATTGGAATTAAAACAACCACTGCAATGATAGAACAGAATATGAAAATTAGATGTGGACTATTAAATATTAGATCTCTGGGCGCCCAGATAGCTCAGTTGGTAGAGCGGGTGGCCATGTGTAGAGGTTTGCACCTCGACACAGCGGACCCGGGTTCGATTCCGGCCTGTGGCCCTTTGCTGCATGTCATTCCCACTCTCTCTCCCCTTTCACTTCTTCAGCTGTCCTGTCATTAAAGGCCTAAAATGCCCAAAAAAATAATCTTAAAAAAAAAAAAATTAGATCTCTGTCTTCTAAAGCAGTATTAGTAAACAATTTGATATCAGATAATCAAATTGATCTATTCTGTCTCACCCAAACATGGCTGTGCCATGAAGAATGTTAAATTCTTAAATGAAGCCAATCCTCCCAGTCATATTAATACTCAAATTCCTAGAGGCTCAGGCCGAGGAGGGGGAGTTGCAGCCATATTTGATTCAAGCCTGTTAATTAATTCTAAACCTAAACTACATTATAACTCGTTTGAAAGACTTGTTCTTAATCTTCAACATCCAACATGGAAAACAGTACAGCCAATTATATTTGTTGTTTACTGAGCTCCAGGTCCGTATTCTGAATTTTTATCTGAATTCTCTGAGTTTTTATTATGTGTAGTCCTTAAAATCAGACAAAGTACTTATTGTAGGTGATTTTAATATCCATATGGACGTTGACCACGACAGCCTTAGTATTGCTTTCAACTCACTACTAGATTCAATTGGTTTTAGTCAGTGTGCATAAGGCCACTCACTGTTTTAACCACACCCTGCCCCTTGTGCTGGCATATGGCATCGAAATTGAAGATTTAATAGTATTTCCTACTTAAAGAAGCACTACCCGTGGTTAACACTTCATTACTAAATATTATCTATATGTCTTTATTAACAGGTTATATACCGCAGTCATTTAAAGTAGCTGTGATAAAACCTATTCTGAAAAAAAACACCCTCGATCCTGAGGTCTTAGCCAACTATAGACTTATATCTAATCTCCCCCTTCTCTCCAAAATCCTTGAGAAGGTAGTCGCCAATGAGTTATGTGATTTTCTACATAGCAATAGGTTATTTGAGGACTTTCAGTCAGGATTTAGAATGCATCATAGCACAGAGACAGCATATTTGTTATGCGGATGACACCCAATTATACCTATCAATTAAGCCAAACGAAACCAGTCAGTTAATTAAACTCCAAGCGTGCATCAAAGATATAAAAGCATGGATGACCTACAATTTTCTGATGTTAAACTCAGACAAAACTGAAGTGATTGTGCTGGGCCATAAACACCTCCGAAACTCATTATCCAAAGATATAGTTACTCTGGATGGTATTGCCCTGACCTCCAGCACTACTGTCAGAAATCAAATGTCAGAGATATTTTTGATCAGGATATATCCTTTAAACGCCCACTTAAAACAAACCTCAAGAACAGCCTTTTTTCACCTTCGTAACATTGCCAAAATTAGGAACATCCTATCTCAAAACGATGCTGAAAAACTAATGCATGCATTCGTTACTTCCAGGCTGGACTATTGTAATTCCTTACTATCAGGATGCTCAAATAAAACCCTTAAGACTCTCCAGCTGATCCAGAATGCTGCAGTGCGTGTTCTGACAAGAACTAAGAAAAGAGATCATATTTCTCCTGTATTAGCTTCTCTGCATTGGCTTAGTGTCCTGTAAAATCCAGGATTGAATTTAAAATCCTTCTCTTGACCTACAAAGCTCTAAATGATCAAGCACTAGAGCACTGCGCTCCCAGAATGCAGAGTTACTTGTGGTTCCTAGAGTCTCTAAAAGTAGAATGGGACCCAGAGCCTTTAGCTATCAGGCTCCTCTCCTGTGGAACCAACTCCCAGTCTGGGTCCGGGGGGCAGAAACCGTCACCACATTTAAGAGTAAACTTAAAACTCTAATCATCGAAAAAGCTTATAGTTAGGGAGTGAGGAGTTGCAGCGTTCACCTAGACCGGTGGGGGAGGGTTTATAGGTACAGAAACGGCTCCCCTTCTCTTCTCTGCTTCTCTTCATAGTCGTTAGACTCATCTACCATATAATCAAAGTAGAGGGAGACAGGCCAGTACAGCCCAATCCGGTTGGGGAGAGTTCTAGCCCAACCAGGCTCCTCTCCTTAACCTGTCTCTCTTAATTATGTTGTTATAGTTTTAGACTGCCGGGGGACTTCCTTTGACACACTGAGCTTCTCTCTCCTCTCTCTTTCCATCTGTGTGCTTCCATGTTCCAGAAATGCTTGTTACTAACCTAGCTCTGGGGAACATAATCCCCAGAGTATTATGTATTCTTTGCACCCAACATGTTTACTTGGATTAGGGTGGCCGACTCTATCCGTAAAGTGTCTTGAGATAACTCTTATTATGAATTGATACTATAAATAAAATTGAATTGAATTGAATGTAAGAGCATGTCCACAATGGGTTAGTGATATGAGGACGGATTACATAACTGATAGACTGGGAAAAAAAATCCATACCGCTCAAATAGGTAGGCTAGTATCTGGAAATGAAAATGCATCTATAGTAGGGGCCTCAATATCATCTCCCGACGTATGTTTAACTCCCTGCGAAGTAATACAGCTTCTTTATCAATGGGATCGCCGACAAAAGGAAATGCCATGTTCGAAAAAAAAAACGGTTTCTAATCTGCCTAAAATGGTTAATAAACCAACCCTGTTTATTTATTCATGCAGATAACAAACTGCGCTAAAATGCGCCTGATACAGACTAAATGAATGAATGAGGAAATGAAAGAGCATTGTGTCAGAGGGAGGAGACTGAGAGAAACTCAAGGTTCATTAAAAAAAAAACTGCTCCCGACCAGGTTAGGTTCACAGGCTCAGTTACCATAGTAACTGACTCTGAGGTTAAGTTAGCTCTCTTTCTGAAACAGGCTGGAGTTACCTCTCTCTCTCAGGTTTGATTAACCTCCGTTTCTAAAACAGAAAACCCAGAGTTTCCCTCATCTCAGGGTTAACAAACTCAGAGTTTTCACTAAACCTGCTTTCTGGAACGGGCCTCTGGGTGGAAGATTTGACGCTCAGCTCACATCCGACACCCACATTAAACACCTGTGCAAGATCTCCTTGTACCAACTCAAGAACATTGCCAAACTACGTCCCACACTCTGAGATCAGGTCAGAGGTCAGAGGTCAGATGCTTAAAAACTGGTCCACGCCTTTGTCTCCTCAAGGCTGGACTACTACAATGCTCTCCTCATCGGGACTCAAGTCTTCAAAACCTACAACACATCCAAAACAGCGCAGCTAGGATCCTAATGAAGATAAGAAAGTATGACCATATCACACCCATCCTTCACTCACTCCACTGGCTTCCTGTCTCATACAGTATTGAGTTCTAAATCTCCCTCCTCACCCATCAGTTCATCCACGGCAATGCCCCTCCCTACCTCTCCCTATCTAAGAGCTACTGACTAACCTCCGCTCCGGAAACAATGTCCTTCTCCTCCCATCCCAGAATGCTGTGGGGACTAGCCAGACCTTCCTCCACAGCGCTTTGAAGGAGGGTCTGGCAAAGCGAGACTAGGTAAAAACTAGTCTTGGAGAATCAGCTTCATTTGCAGTTTCAAGGCCGAGAAATTTGCCTCAAACCATAATAAGTAAGTCAGCTCTGTATGTATACCTCACCCTCGCCTCCGACATCCTTCACCTTTTATACTCAGGTCGGCAGACACAAACCAAGACTTGTGGTGCATAACATCATTGCCATAGCAACCAGCGCAAGAAACAAATCCTGAAAGACACTCAGAAATTTTTTGTGTTAGTTGAAAGAAAATATCTTTAGAAAACAGCTCTTTCAGTAAAATAAAGTTGGAGATGATTTCCTTTCATTAGTTTTAAACTTGACAAGCAGTTTGTTGTAGTCTAGCACAACTGAGAACACTATATCTTTAAAACTATTTATCACAAGTTATATCATTATCAAGATATCTTCCTCATATCGTGCAGCCCTAACCCGGATCAGGCACCAACCGGCTGTCCCCAACAACATCGGAGAGGCTGACAATCTGCCCAATCTTTACAAAATCTCTGAAAACTAAACACACCGCATGACAATACACTTGAACTTGAACTTATTATGGTCTGTTTCTGCCAGTTTAGGTTAGGAATAATTGCTTCAGAGTTTCCTAAATGACTCATTAAAGGAGCGCTCTAGATTTAGGGGGACTCGCCCGGAGCAAGTCCAACTCCACCTGAGCCGGAGAAGCTTCTGCTTGAGGCTGCTGCATGTCAAAGTGAGTGTTGATTGGCTGTTACTCGTCTAACATCTAGCCAACCAGATAGTGTTGTGGGCGGGACATGAAGTGAGACTCAGTGGTGAGTGAAACCGGAAAAGAGGGAGAGACTCAGAGCTGTGGCTGAGACAAAGTAGGAAACCTTTTATTTCATTAACTTTACCGATTATCAGTCAACTAAAACACAGATACAGATAATCTGCAAATCTGCCAAATATGGGACAGAGCCTTTACAGTTGCTGCTCCATGACGGTGGAAGCTGCTGCCTTCAGATATCAGATGTGCTCCCTCCATTTCTGTTTTTATATTTAGGATAAAGACACATTTCTACTCTCTAATCGCTCAATCTGTTATCATCATGTCTATCATTCTGTGTTTGGGAACTGCTGCTTCTTGTTGTCATTGGGATCTTTTTGTGTTTTGATATATTTTAATGTTCTTTTATACAGCACTTTGGTCAGATTAATCTGTGCTTCAATGTTCTCTAGAAATAAACTTTACTTACTGAAAGTTAACCTAAGAAACATTTTACAGACCAAGAGATATGTTGTTTATAATAATTAAAATCAGAAAAAACTGTTTCCCAAATTTTATTGTTTATTATACAGACAATAGATTATAGAGTGATATAGACCAAGATATAATAACAAGTTTATAACACTGACAACACTGCAAGATACAACTATTATAAATGCATTAAAGACATCACATAATGATATAAAACATCACATAATCTTTATATTTAAAATAAAACATCAGAAACACACACAGACACACACAAACACACACACACACATATACAATGATTTGTAATAAAACTCTTAGGTGACAGTGATGTTAAAAAGGGAATTCCCAACATGTTAAACTATTAAACCAATGTCCCCTAACAGAGCAGCCCCCCGCCTCCCTCCTGCAGACCGAAGCAGTGATGCCTATAATCACACACATCCACAACAACATCAAGAAAAGATCAACTAACTCAATATATAGATAATATAATATACACACAACATACTACAGTAATACAGACAATAAGGGAACATCTGCCCCCTGTCAGGATCAAAAGTTCACTTCTAACATTCAAAACTTATTTTATATAATAATAATAATAATAATAATAATAATAATAATAATAATCATTGGGTATTTATTACTTTAGGTATCTATGTCTCATTTCCCATAATTTCTGTTTGTTGTTTTTGCAATCTCTTTGTCTTTTGTGCTCTAGTTTAAAGGTTTTCTCTGCATGAATGTGTCCCATCCCTTGTTTTACAGTTTTTGCCCGTTGCTTGAACACTATAGACACATGCTTAAACCAAAGTAACATAACTTGAAGTTGTTGTCACTATACCTTAAACAAAGTGTAACCATACCTTAAACAAAAGCACTGCTTTGCACTCTAGTTGCAATTCTGTAACACACTTGCTCCTTTCTGCAACACACTTGCTCCTAGACACTACACACTATTTCATACATAAGACACTTAGTTCAAAAATGAAATCTCAGGGTACCATTGGGAAAACACATCTATTCAAAATACAACACACATTGGTTAATTGAAAATACGTAGACACACACCTGAAAATACTTACTTACAAAACTGAACACCAATCAGCCAGCTACAAAAAGGTCTCAGTTAAGCCATTTTGAGAACTTTGCAAGCATGGAGGCAGGGAGAGCTAGAGGCAGAGGAAGAGGAAGACGTGGTCGAAGAGGCCACACAAGGACCATTATATCGGATGACATAAAGGTGTCTATACACCAACCAGACGGCCGACCCTCAGCACAAAAGCCAGTCGAAATGATCAGTCTCCCCGTGTTGGTCCAAAAAGTGCCACAGAACACACCAAAAAGACGAGACGAGACGTAATACATCTCTATAACAGCAGGTGGCGCTAATCTGTATTGTTGCCCAGGAAATGAAAACCGGCAGCTGATTGGGCGAACGCGTCACATGTTTTCTCCGGAAATTCAAAGCCAGACTGTCATGGCAGCCGTTCAGAATACGATCTCATATTGTACTAAAATAGTTCACTGAAACATGTTTCTGAGAACATTTTAAGCGAGAAATAGGCCGTGCAGTTGCTGAATCTGTCTTCATTTCAGCTCAACAAAGGTCAGTTTAAAAGATTTTCATCAGATTTTGAGAGACTCTAGTCACCTCATTCCGCTCCCCAATTCCGGGTGAGTCCCGACTGCCCTGCCGCCGACCGAACATGTCAGGTCGGCCAAAATGAACGCCGACAGCCCCCCAGACGGATGACGGCACGGGACTCTGTACAGTGTGTCTACTGCAAAATCAAACTAGCTTACCACGAAGAGGACCGACAAAAGTAAATCACAGAGTCGTATGGACAATGAAACTACACCAAACACAACAACTAGCAAAATCAAAGACAAGAAAATACGTAGTGGTGACCACGATCTGATCTAAAGAGCTGACGCGTTGACTATCAATTCGGAAAAATAGCTGATTGTTGCGCATCTGTCTCTCTCTCTCTCTCTCTCTCTCTCTCCACGGAGAAACAGCTGATCAACGATTTAATAGCATAAGTGTAACAGAGCTGTGTGACATTATAATGAAATATATAAATGAAAATAAGTTGAGTATAACTAATATTTACATATAGGCCTACTGTATATACAGATCAGTCTCAGGTTGAAACTTGTAGTTCTGAAAGTTAAGTTGCACAACTTAATGCAGGGTGCGAACTACGGGGGAGCTCGGCTCCCCTTAATAAGACATTGACTCCCCTGAAAACGTGATTTGTGAAATTTTGGGGGGTCTCTAAAAATATTGATAATGTGTCATTTTGACGTGCAATTTCAGTTTTGTGTAATGTGATCATCGTGGATTATTATGTGTAAAACTGCAATAATATCATTCATGCATGTCGGCGATTTGAACCTAATTCACTTCAATAAAGATACAGTGCCCTCCACAATTATTGGCACCCCTGTTTAAGATGGGGTCATGGACTTTTAAAAATTCTCCTTTTTTTAAAACAACATAGAACCCAAATGCAAAAAAAAGAGAAAAATCCAACCTTTTATTTAAGTACATTACTTTGGTGGTAAAAAAAAAATCACACATTTAGAAAAAAAAAACTTCAAAAATCATGTGTTCCACAATTATTGGCACCCCTGATGTTAATACTTTGTACAACCCCCTTTTGCCAACAAGACAGCACTTAATCTCCTTCTATAACATTTCACAAGATTGGACAACACAGAGAGAGGGATCTTTGACCATTCTTCTTTGCACAATCTTTCTAGATCATCCAGAGTCCTGGGTCCTCTCTCATGCACTCTCCTCTTTAGCTCACCCCACAGGTTTTCGATTGGGTTGAGGTCTGGGGACTGAGATGGCCATGGGAGGACCTTGAGTTTGTGACTGCTGAACCATTTTTGTGTAGATTTTTGCCACATGTTTAGGATCATTATCCTGCTGAAAGACCCAGTGACGACCCATCTTCAGCTTTCTGGCAGAGGCCATCAGGTTTTTATTTAAAATGTCCTGGTAGTTCAAAGCATTCATGATGCCATGCACCCTAACAAGGTTCCCAGGGCCTTTGGAAGAGAAACAGCCCCAAAGCATCACAGATCCTCCACCATACTTCACGGTGGTGAAGGTGCTTTTTGGCATACTCATCTTTTGTTTCACGCCAGACCCACTTAGAGTGTTTGTTGCCAAAAAGCTCAATCTTAGTCTCATCTGACCAAAGCACACAATCCCAGTTGAAGTCCCAGTGCCGCTTAGCAAACTCCAGACGTTTACGTTTGTGAGTGTTAGTGAGAAAAGGCTTTTTCCTTGCCTCCCAAACAGCTTGTTGGCATGTAGAGAGCGTCTGATGGTTGTTTTTGAGACTTCGTGACCCCAAGATGCCACTCTTTGATGCAATTCTGGGACAGTGAGCTTAGGACTTTTTTTTACCTTTCTTACCATCCTCCTCACTGTGCGTTGTGGCAAGATAAACTTGGGACCTCTTCCAGCCTAGTTTGTCACTGTTCCAGTTGTTTTAAACTTCTTAATGATTCCTCTGACTGTAGATACGGGCAAGTTAAGGTGAGTGGCTATTTTCTTGTAGCCATTGCCTGACTTATGAAGGTCGACACACATCTGCCTTACTTGAATTGTGTGTTCTCTTGTCTTTGCCATGTTGACAAATGGGTAAGAGAATTAGGACTCTCAAATTCAACTCATGTTTAGTAGCCTACATGTTAATTCAAAGATTCTCAGAAAAAATCTAAACGTTGGAGGCCATTAATCGGCGCGCAAAGTCCTTGAAATCCATTCTGCAGTAAGCATCATATAGCCATGGCAAAAAGAAAACAAGGCAGTTTAATTCATTTTGGTTATACTAAGAAATTGTGTAGCGATGATGTTAATAGCACGACTAATTCACCTGTTGCAAGCCCTGTTAGCACATCTCCCACCAGGGTGACAACGCAAGAAGAAGCTGAAGAAATAATGTCCTCTCTGGCTGAAGATGATCCTAACCCCTCTTGCTCCTCTCTCTCTCCCGTTAAATTGGAACAGCCAGCAGTGGAGAGACTGGAAGAGCCAATATACATGGCTGTTTGTTAAGGATGGAAGCTTGGGGTATGTCGCTAAGGTCTAATTGAACGGAGGAATTGTGGGCCTATTCTTCGGTAGCCTGAGTCACTTTAACCGTTGTTCATGTGAAATCTCAAAGACAGCCTGATGCTTTGTTTATAGACTATTTGTGGCTGGCTGTTTGCTGTTTGACCTATCTATTCCTGTCATTGTAAGTCGCAAGTGCACGACCCCCCCCATGGAAAAAAAGTGGCCTCCCCCGAAGGCCACGGTATAGTTCGAACACTGACTTAATGTAATGTTTGTTTATGTTTAATGTATGCCTTAGTTTGAGGTTGATATCATTTGAAAAAAAAAATCTTTAAAAACAATGTAATATGGCACTTAAATGCATTTAATATGTTTAGTTTTTTGAGAGATGATATTGTAAGCAATGTAGGCAATACAAATGTTGCTTTTTTCCAAAAATGTTGCTTTTTTCCCTTGGTTGTTTAAAAACGCAAAAAAAAATTATCCGATTAATCGATCGATAAAATGCTAAATTAATCAATTACAAAAAGAATCGATAGCTGCAGCCCTACTCACATGGTTTTTTTTTCTTTTAAATTGTATGTCTACTGCAATCACATGGGAAAAGTAACTACATTTACATAGTGTGAATCGAATCTTAAGCCTGAAAATCAATATCGAATCGTGACATTTTGTGAATCGTGCACCCCTATAATGTGCATACATTCCAGCTGAGTGTTTTTGATCTACAGTGCCAGTTAGGATTTGGCCATACTGGATTTTTTAACAGTTTTTTTATTGACATTTTTATAAAAGAAGTGATAACTCAAGGGTGTAACAAAAGACCATGTCATTTTCAGCAGCAGATTTTTATAATAACACTGATCATCTATTACAACTTTTTTAATGCCAAACATGTTAAAAAGAAATTATAGTTGTTGCGTGTTGTCCTCAAAAAGAATCCCCTAATACACCAGCGTGGTATTGATCAATTCAACAATAAATGTGATCATACCTATAACTTCATACTAACTAATATCATAATTCAAATCAAACACATGTACTGTATATATTCTCTGGTGTTTTTTTCTCTTCCAGATCTCTTCTTCCAAGGAGCTCAAGGTTTTAAAAAGAGAGAACGCCAAGGTAACTATGGCAACCAGCTTTTCTGCTATGCTAGTGCCGTGGCTCAAGGGATGGCAATGTCAGTCAGTTGATCTACTATTTAGGTCTGGACTGAAATATCTCAACAGCTATTGAATGAATTAAGATTTTAATTTTGTACAGACATTCATGGTCCTTCAGTGCCACCATGAGGTTGAGAGTTGTGATTTTGGGTGAAATGTCCAAATCCAGTACTTTGGTTAATGACAAAATACTAGCAGTATGCTGAACTATGAAGGTGAACATGGTAAACATCAGTGATATGGACTTCCTCGTTTTGATGACTTGCGATTTGACTCGACAAAAAATAAATGACGTGATACTTGACTTGAGGCATGATGACTCAGGTGACACGCGTGTATTCATAAGTTTTGAATATTAGCTGTTAAATATAAAATAATATCAATTTTATGTTGCCATGTTTTAAGAGCAACTTTGGTGGACCATGTCATAAACCATGGCCTGACTATGAGGGAAGCTGGGCAGAGAGTCCATCCTAATCTAAGCCGTTTCATAGTTTCATCCATAATAAGGACATTCCGACTGGAAAACAGGTATGTCTTCAACTCTCTACTCTACTCAGACTGTATCTAGAGTATTTACAGTACTGTACCATATCACGTTACTGTATCACTTGTATTGTATTCCAGGGTGGCTAATGCTCCTTTTCCAAAAAAAGTGGTAGTTTTGTGAAACCTACCGTGATAACGTGTTGAGATGTTTCAGTACTGTGTATGGTAAATACAGTAAAGTTCAGTATACACAGTACTGTAAAAAAGAAGCAATCGAAAACAATTTGTGGTTGCATTTTTCTGCAGAATGGCTAGAAGACCTACTGGGGGTGGACGCCAACGCCTGTTCACCCAACAGCAGGAACTTGCCATAGTGAACCTAGTCAGAGCAAACAATGCAATCCGTCTGCACCAGCTACAGCAACAAATACTTGCAGATAGGCAAGAATTCAACAACATAAATCGAGTAAGCATTACAACTATCAGACGCATCTTGGTAAAGCACAACATGACCATGAAGCAATTGTACAGGGTCCCATTTGAGAGGAACAGTGTGAGGGTCAAAGGATTTCGACATGAATATGTACAGGTAAGTGTTTCAGTCCTTTACATTTACAATAAATAATGGGTGCAGTCCAGTAACAGATGACTATGTACCACTGGATTAGTACCACATAGATACATTCAGAAAGCTACACAGGTACCTGTGGTGGGGTGGGTTGGTTCTGTATGTGCAGTAGTGTAGGCAGAGCTGTATAGTAACGAAGTAGAACTACTTCACTACTGTACTTAAGTAATAAAAGGCTGTATCTGTACTCTACTGGAGTATTATTTTTTTCTCCTACTTCCACTTTTACTTGAGTACATATTTTCGATGAGTTTAATACTTTTACTCCGATAAATTTTTTATGTGCTGCATCGTTACTCGTTACTGTTGTGAATTCCTCACGCTACGGAGACTGTGTAGGTTACAGCGTGTGTAGTTACGGCTACATTAGTTACGTACGATAAATATAAAATAAGAAATCATTTCTTTTCATTACGCCGTTCACCCGTTCAGAAGTCAGAGACGATGTAAATTTGTACTCTTTCCATTTAGCTATTGTTTCAGCAGATTAATCTATTCCTGAGTTGATTCAGTCTGCAGTGAGTCCTGAATGTTAACCGTTTGACCCTGTGATGTGAAGATGCTAGTTTATCTGTATTTTGCTAGCTTGCTAACTTTCCACTACATCATACATTTTATTTCAGTATTTGTTAATAAGTGATTAATAACCCACTGTTATATCAGATAATAGTAGTTATAACAGCTGTGACATTAATGTACCTTTTGGGGTTTATTTCAGAAACTTCCTTCATATCCAGCAATGTACAGCTTGTGACTGCCTTAATACCAAGTAAAAACTCAACAATATGATATTCAAACTTTTGACTGCTTTCTCTACAATACTTGTACTTTTACTTTTAGTACTTGAGTAGTACAATTTAAAATAAACTACTTGCAATACTTAAAGGGGTGATAGAATGCAAAACCGATTTTACCTTGTCATAGTTGAATAACGACAGTTCGGTGGGTAAATAGGACACACATAGAAGCTCAAAATCCCATTGACACCCTTTTACTATGAAAATCTCATATTTTGAAACTGCCGCTGAAAACGGGCAAGCTTACATCAGCATTCCAGGGCCTGTACCTTTGTCACGCCCATGGGTGTATTAAGAGAATGGTTACGCGCCAACATTTACATAGACTACACAACTGACCTGAGATCAGGTAGTCTTCTGAATCTAGGTCACGCAGATCTGCCGGATATTTAGAAATGATGTTAATATAATAACGACCTCCTTAGAAATCCATAATGTACCATATAATCCCGGCACAGACTTTGAATGTTGTATAGCCCCATTAATGCGGCAATAATCAACAGAACAAAAAAAGTCAATGCGGGCGGCTAGCTGCTGAACATAGCGAAGCCTTAAGGCCGTTAATGCAAAACCTCACCTTGGCAATTTTCCGCAAGTCAGTTATTACAGAAGTGTATATGTTGCCATGGCAACATAAAACATAAAAATGGCTGCCGCTTTGACCTTATGAGGTCATAAGGAGCAAGGTTACCTCCCCTTTCTCTGCTTTGCCCGCCCAGAGAATTTGACCCGCCCATGAGAAAGAGAGAGACATCATGGCTTTCAAATGAGCAAAGTGGCAGTTGGTCAAGGCCACACCCCCACCCTCCACCTTGCCCCCTCTCTCCTCCTCAATAGCTTCAGACACAGAAATGGCACATACTAAGGAAAGCTCATTGTGGGACTGGCTTAGTGGCTGTAATTCTGCACCAAGGCTGAATTTCGGGAAAGAGACTTCAGATACAATATTAGGGGACCACTAAGGTCTATATAAAAGCATCCAAAGAGCACCATGTCATGGGACCTTTAATGAACGTCCGTTACATTCAAGCCATTGCCAAATAAGTTGCTACAAAGCTAATTAAGACTATCAGCTCCACACAACTTACTCTGTATGTCTCAGTATGGCTATCTTCAAAAGATTGTGGTGTCCGGTGAATTTGCCGCGCAGAAGCTCGAGCGAAGATAATTACCTCTTCTGAAGAGTCCATCATGATTTTTTTATTAATCCTCCGTGTCCTCCTTGCATACTAGCTACTGCGTGGGGGAGGGGTAGGGGCACATGTGCGATCACGGTAGGCTAAGCTAATGATAAGGCTAGTGGGTGAGCTCAAGTCACAATATATCTAAAACCTGGAGGCAAGAAGAGCTCCTTTTGCAATAACTAAGATATTCTGTAGTATTTGTTTATGTGGAGGCAGGGAACTGCTGTGCAGAAATGTTATATTTAGAGTAGTAACACATTCAGGTTTAACAGATTAACTAGTAACAGGCTAACTTTCTTTATACATTAGCTACTCAGCTAATCAAGCTAACATGATGTTAGCCTGATGTTGTCAAGCAACAGTTGGCTACAGTTGATATACACTTCAAAATAGTTAATATAATAAAATAATATCTATAATAATAATTTATAATGTGAAACAGCTTGAAGTGTGTAGGCTACATGTAGCAAGTTAGCTAACTGTATGACTGACGTAACCACATTCTGTGGAGAATGGAATGTCCATGTGATGTTATTTCTACATCTTTTACATTGATCACATCTACTGGTATGAAATGAGCTCTGTAAACATATGTCATAGCTAGTATTAATAATATTAGTCAGTGAAAGGACACAGAAATGTTAAGAGCTTCACACCTGCAAACATTAGCCTACAGCCTTTAAATCATGAATTTACAATTCTCAAAAAGTACAAAGATTTTGGAATTATTTACACTCAAATTTCATATCTAGCATCCAGGAAATGGTTTTATTTGTGTCATCTTCATATATTCACTCAACTTTGTGGTAAATTTAGTCTGGCTTTGCACAAATATGTAAGATTGTTAGGTTTGCCGTATGACCCAGAACACAGACAACACACACTGAGGCAGATTAATGGCTTGACAGGTCTCAGCAGGGGCAGTGAAGCAGGTCACAGGTAAGTTGCAGGTAGCAGCAGTGTCAGAGCAGGCTCTGAACAAAGGACAACAGGATTAAACAGAGTACTAAGATTATACAAAGTTACGAGCATGACACACAGTGCCAAGTTACCACAAGAGTAGTTTTACAATCTGGCACTGAAGAGGTGAACAGCCCGGGTTGAAATGCTGCAGAGGTGATGAATGGAATGAGCTGCAGCTGAGTGGAAACTGCAGGAGTGAATGACCACGCCCCTTGACCCAGATCCTCATAGCCACGCCTCTCACAGCCTCAGGTGCAGACGAACACAACACAGACAGAGACAACAGGGGAAGAGGGGAAAAGGACCACACACACGAGAAGGGAGAACACAGCCAACCCATAACAAAGATATCAATTGTCTTGACTTATGGCTCTATATGTAGTGCGTTCATGTTCACAATATACAAACAAAGGAAAAACAAATAGGAAAAGAGCTGAGCTGATGTCAAGGTAACTACAAACCCACTGGAACAGAAAGCTAATAACAATTCAACATTGTGTTACTGTCATCAAACAGGTGAAACCTTTGGGTAAGCCCACTTCAGTTAAAGCCATCCCAAAGAAGAGGCAGTCCATATACTTCCCTATTAATGAGGTAGGTAATCTATGCACGGTTTTCTTCTCGAGATAAAAAACACTTTATTCTTTAAAAAAATTTGAAAGCCATATGTTTTATGGACTTACCAACTTTATCTTTACAGGACAACATGGAAAAAAAATGCTACCTGAAGAAAAAGTAAAACAATGTTGACAAGGTCAGTACATACATTTTCCTGGCTTATTATGGCTTTCAACATCCACCATTGAAACCAATGTATCTAAAGATCACATACGGACATACTTTTGAGCAAAGTTTTCCACCTCTGTATGAGTCTCTCTGCTCAACGTGCAGGAACCATGGTGCCACATATACCCCAGAGTTTTACAGGTTAAGGAAATAGTTGTGCATAATGCGACTGAGTTTAGTGTATTTACCCTCTAGCAGCCTCCCCCTGAAGCCAATAATGATTCTCTTTTTAGCGCAATGGGACATAATACAAAAAGGTGTGAAATTAGGTAATTAGTCTTTTTAACTGCATCAAAAAGTTGGCAGTGGCATTTTTAGGTGAAAATGTTGGGGCGCAAACTACTTTGCACAAATGCAAAACCGGGAAATTAACAATTTTACACAATGCACTATTTCACATTTCCCGCACAGTTTAACACTGGTAATAATCAGACTGGGCAAATTCCTGTTCTCAACTTGCTGTTATAATGCTAAATTCCCCGTTCGCTGGTAATTTGGATAGCTAGGTTTGCTCAATTTTACCACATTGTCAAGCAAGTACCTTGACCCCCTGGGATCCAAGATGTTGGCGGCAATCCATCACGACAGTGTTTGGTCTGCCGCCATCTACCTCAGAAACCTACACTCCCAGATACCTCTCTGGCAGGGTCCCTGGTTTCCTGAGGTTTTACTTCAAGGGCCGGATGTTGAGTCTCAGGTTCCGCCTTCGGTGTTTCACTGGCTCCCCGGACCTCACCGCTGTATGGAGGTTATTACAACTGCATTCTCAGGTTGACCTCATGGGATTGAGGACATTCAGATAGTTCTCCTCACCCTCCTCAACTTGAGACCTGTGCAGCAGACTATATGGTTGGTCTCGTAGAGACACGCAGCCTTCTGCTGGTGGCTGACTTTGAAGCATAGCAAAGAAGTGGACTGTGACCAGTGGTTTACCACCAGCTGGTCTCCACAGATGTGCCCCAGGCAGGTTGGTGTCCACAAAGGCCACGGGGTCAGCGGCAGTTGGTACAGCCTCTAGGTGACTCAGCATATCTCTGCCATGGAGCTAGATCTGCTCACCTAGCAACAATCGCATCACCTGTCTGGATTGTAGCCTATCTCAGACTGCCCCCATGCTTAAGTGGCCAGAGGCTTATATGTGTTAAGCCCCTCCCACTAGAGCTACCAACTCTTAATTGCCTCAATTACCTCTCCAATACGTTACCATTTACATGAATTGGGAATGTCACTGCTAGTTTCTACAATAAACAAATACCCAAATAACAGATTATTGAACAAATCATCTTCTACTTATCTTACTTTGGAAAACACCAAAAACACATGGTATCTCCCACCCTCAGCACACCTGTGTGT
The DNA here is from genome assembly GCA_025617405.1 of Perca schrenkii. Lineage (NCBI taxonomy): Eukaryota > Metazoa > Chordata > Actinopteri > Perciformes > Percidae > Perca > Perca schrenkii. The sequence continues at coordinate 32,353,199 of CM046796.1, forward strand.
GATTGCTGTAGGCCCTATATGAAGCAGCACTTTGGTTCAGCTCTGGTTCAGACCCAGGGACTAGAGAGGAGAATGAGGTTGAGGTAATTGTTAAGTAACATGGTTTGTTGGAAATCAGAAATGACTGAAATAAATAAACTGAACTGACTAAACTAAACTGAAGTAATGTGGTATATTTGGTAACAGTGTTACTAAACGATATGCATGAAAGTGTGACTGCAAAGTAATTGTCTGGGTGCTTAGTGACCTGAGTTGGTTTACCATGTGCTGTCCAACCGTGACAGGGCCTTTGTCACAATTCGGAATAACCCATTTACATGCGTGAGCAGAGAGAGTTACTCCTGTATATATGGAATTTGTAAACAATTGGCAATATCCCGATGTGGCGACGCACGGTTAGCGTAACTTTTCGGTCACCTTCTTATAAATCTCACTATCTCGGTACTCTCTGCCATCAACAAAAGACATTATATTCATGGTTTTCACCACACTAATAAAGAAATTGGTTTCCTCCTCGCTTCAAATGTGTGGTGCTGTGCTGCGTCACGCCATTTTACCACGTTTACCTCTACTTATTGTTTACTTCCGGTATACTGCGCTCAGGTTTTCTGGCGCATACAAGAAGTTCCTCTACTCAAAAGACCAAGATTCCTTGCGAATAGAACATGCGCAGAACACAAATCAATGTTCCTTTTGATGGGGATGTGCCGATACGTGTTTACATGACCAAAATTTCGGGTTAGAAAAGGGGTAACCCAGGGATCATTTTTGGGTTTTTAAAAACAGGAATATGAGCATATTTGTGTTTTTGCTGGTGTTTACATGGCCGTGCGTGACCGGGTTATTGCTAATATTCCGGTTTTGAACGGGTTATTGGCTGCTTGTAAACATAGTGAGTGATGAACCTTCACTCCTTCATTTCCCTCAAAAATATAGACACACTGTCCGCACAGAGTGACGAGGAAGTCATTGGAGACATTTCACGTGACTGCTGTGAAAACCTGGAGAATCGTAATGATCTGCACTCCACAGCCACCAACAAGATGGTGAGATAGTTGTGTATTTTATACAGTTTTTTTTATTGAGCTGTCAAGTCAAAATGTACAGAGTATCATACATTTAACACTTTTTGTAGATATTAATATATGTTTTTAACAATTACCACAGTACAGTTAAAGTTAGCCATACATAAAAATGAAAAAAGAGGCAAAGGAACAGTGTGGGTTGTGTTAAAGTAGATGTTCAATGTCAAAGTCCATTAATACATCAAATCTGATCTATGTGGGCTAAGTTTTTTTTTATTATTTGTATTTGGTAATGTACAAGCAGATTGTGTTGACATGTCTCTATCCGACTCCAGATGGAGGATTCTCATGAACTGGATCTTCTGAAGAAAGACCTGGAGAAGGAGAGATAACACAAAGCTGCTCTGGAGGAAAACACGCGCTCTTTGGCGGCACAAGAAGCTGTCGTGACCCCAGCTGTGACAAGAGACTGGAGAATGAGACGAAGCACACGTCAGATCTGATGGCCCAGGTGCAGACTCTGGGAGAGGCCAACAGGGCTAAAGATGAGCTCCTGGCTCTGAAAGACCAAATAATCTATCATCTGAGGTCTGAGCTCTTTGAAGGGAAGAGCCACATCAATCAAGCTCCAAGACACACACCAAAGATAATGTTGGGACATGCTGAGGTGTAATTTCCACTGGGGGACAGGGAGGCATATGTCCCCTTTTTTCAAAATCTTGTTTGTGAGGGGAAGTGAAAATGGCAGCGAGGACGGGGATCGTACCGGAGCTGCCCCTGCAACATCACAACATACAAATGTATTTAGTCTTACTGAAAAGAAGAAGATTACTGAGCATCACTACTGGCAATGGAAACATGGAGGGGGAAACACAGGCTGACCAATCACAGAGGCTGAACATGTGCTACACCCTGAGATAGATAGATAGATAGATAGATAGATAGATAGATAGATAGATAGATAGATAGATAGACCAGGTTTTCCCACTTACAAAGCATGTAGAAGTCTGTAATTTTTATCATAGGTACTCTTCAACTGTGAGTGACGGAATCTAAAACAAAAATCCAGATAATCACATTGTATGATTTTTAAGTAATTAATTAATTTCATTTGCATTTTATTGCATGACATAAGTATTTGATACATCAGAAAAGCAGAACTTAATATTTGGCACAGAAACCTTTGTTTGCAATTACAGAGATCATACGTTTCCTGTAGTTCTTGACCAGGTTTGCACACACTGCATCAGGGATTTTGGCCCACTCCTCCATACAGACCTTCTCCAGATCCTTCAGGTTTCGGGGCGGTCGCTTGGCAATACGGACTTTCAGCTCCCTCCAAAGATTTTCTATTGGGTTCAGGTCTGGAGACTGGCTAGGCCACTCCAGGACCTTGACAGGCTTCTTATGGAGCCACTCCTTAGTTGCCCTGGCTGTGTGTTTCGGGTCGTTGTCATGCTGGAAGACCAAGCCACGAACCATCTTTAATGCTCTTACTGAGGGAAGGAGGTTGTTGGCCAAGATCTGGCGATACATCGCCGCATCTATCCTCCCCTCAATACGGTGCAGTCCTGTCCCCTTCGCAGAAAAGCATCCCCAAAGAATGATGTTTCCACCTCCACGGTTGGGATGGTGTTCTTGGGGTTGTACTCATCCTTCTTCTTCTTCCAAACACGGCAAGTGGAGTTTAGACCAAAAAGCTCTATTTTTGTCTCGTCAGACCACATGACCTTCTCCCATTCCTCCTCTGGATCATCCAGATGGTCATTGGCAAACTTCAGACGGGCCTGGACATGCGGTGGCTTGAGCAGGGGACCTTGCGTGTGTTACTAATGGTTTTCTTTGAGACTGTGGTCCCAGCTCTCTTCAGGTCATTGACCAGCTCCTGCCGTGTAGTTCTGGGCTGATCCCTCACCTTCCTCATGATCGTTGATGCCCCACGAGGTGAGATCTTGCATGGAGCCCCAGACCGAGGGAGATTGACCGTCATCTTGAACTTCTCCCATTTTCTAATAATTGTGCCAACAGTTGTTGCCTTCTCACCAAGCTGCTTGTCTATTGTCCTGTAGCCCATCCCAGCCTTGTGCAGGTCTACAATTTTATCCCTGATGTCCTTACACAGCTCTCTGGTCTTGGCCATTGTGGAGAGGTTGGAGTCTGTGACTTGACTGTGTGGATAGGTGTCTTTTATACAGGTAACAAGTTCAAACAGGTGCAGTTAATACAGGTAATGAGTGGAGAACAGGAGGGCTTCTTAAAGAAAAACTAACAGGTCTGTGGGAGCCGGAATTCTAACTGGTTGGTAGGTGATCAAATACTTATGTCATGCAATAAAATGCAAATTAATTATTTAAAAATCATAAGACGAGTTGTCGAACATCTTAACCAAGCTATTTTTTTCATACAGTGTATTATTTTTATATAAAAAAAAACTGTTGATACAAAACACAACAATACTCATAATATTCTTTTAGGAAAACTGTGGCCGTTGTGCTCAGTAAGTGACTTCATTTACTTAACATGTTCAAAATAAACTGAACTACTTCTACTACTTTCATACTTATTTTATATTTAAAGGCGCTGGTCCTCATCTGGCATTGCTATAATATTTCTTAGAATACTCCTGCAGGCACTTCAATATTTGAAAATAAGGGTGAAGCTTAAAAAGACAAATAAAGCGGCAGTTTAGATTTTGAACACTAGATGGAAGGAGTGTAACATAAGTGCAGAACTGTCTACCGGCTCTGTTTGCAGAACACTTTACCTTCCTTTTTTTGGCTCATTATAAACATTCACATCTTATATGAAAGTAGACTGTTTTGAAGAAAATAAGACACATAATTTAAACCATGACCATGACTATAACTAAATTGTAACTATGTCTAAGTCTGCCCTGTAATTGTTTTTTGTTAATATGGTGTATAATGTTGTTTTCTTTCACCTGAAAATAACAGCAGGGGATTTGATTTGGTTTTGCAGAGCATGGTATCGAAAAAAATTAACTCCAAGACAGGATTCACTTTAAAACTGTCTGCTTAAAAACACTAGGATTACAGTAGCTATTTCTAGGTTTTTCCTTCCAACGTTTGAAGAACCCGTGTTAGAGGGAATAGAAAGCAGAGAAGGGACTTTTTGAAATGACTCTTACTGTTTGTCGTCCAGAAGATTAAGGCAGAGGACAGGAGGGACGAAAAGACAGACGAGTGCACAAAGGAGCTTGTTTAAAAAAAAAAAAAAAAAAGGAGAAAAATATAGTAGCTATACCATACAAAAGACAGACTGTTTACTATGACTAATGGCATGAGGTTAGGGCAACTGGCCAGCCATCCACCGAGGCCTCAGAGGCAAACAGGAAGTGGAGTGGGAACTGAGAACAGCAACTGAAACTGAAAGAGCAGTTAGTGCTCCGATTACACCGAGGGAGCTGTGTGTAAATGTGTGAAAGACTGAGACATCTGCTCTGACAAAAAGCTAAACCACAAGACAAGCACAAGAGAAATATTTTCCACTCAGCACGCATACCCCTTAATATTGTGCAGTCATTACATGTGCTAACTTGCCTCAGCCCCAAGCCTTTATTTCTTATCTCAAACACCATTTTTTTGCCCAGTCAGGACAGGCAACATGTCCTCAACATTTTTACTGGACATTAACAGCAACAGATATACGAGTTCTCAGAATCTCTCATAAGCCATAAAACTGGACTCTGAGCTTTAGGAGTGCACAAGATGAAACGGATAGCAATCTTTCCACATGTCATAAACAGTGGTGGAAAAAGTAAAAGTGCTAATACAGCACTGAAAAAATACTCTGTTACAAGTAAAAGCCCTGCACTGAAAATGTTACTTAAGTAAAAGTATGCAAGTATTATCAGGAAAATGTACCTAAAGTATTAAAAGTAAAAAGTATTCTATGCAGAAAATAGGTCACTTTTTAGAAACTTAAAATAGTTCAATCATTGTCTAATGATTTCAGCTGTAATTGTAGGGCTATATATTCTTGGGTTTAATTCAAGAAATTCAACATCGTATTTTATAAACTGCATGTGTTTTATGTGCAAAGATCTTAATGTGTAAAGTAACTAGTAACTAAAGCTGTAACAGATGAATGTAGTGGAGTAAAAAGTACAATATTTCTCTCTGAAATGTAGCGGAGTAGAAGTAGATAGTGGCATGAAAAGAAAAGACTCAAGTAAAGTACAAGTATCTTATGTACTTAGTACTTAAGTACAGTACTGGAGTAAATGTACTTAGTTCCATTGCACCACTGGTCATAAAGCACGTCAATAAACAACTCTACAAAAACATTATTTATTGAGATTTACATGTTGATTGACTTGTAGTTCATAATGTACAGAGAATAAGCAGTGGAGACATGTTGCGCTGCATTTTGAACAGTTGAACAATTACCTTGTTTTTTTTATATTCTTTAAACTGAATGGCAATATTATGGTGCTGAGACACACCTCAGATCTGACTGAACAATGATTCAGTGGCTGTGAATCACATGAAGCAAAAGCAGGTTGGAACAGCATGATAGATCTCTTTACTTTTCAACATATTACATCTCGTCGACATCAACTTTCACTGTCGACTTTTGGCTGCAATGACGTCCCTTTGACGTAACATAAAGCAGAAATGGACTTTACTTATAAGTGCACTTGAGGTATTCCTCGCTACGCCTCTTCCTAATAACAGGGTCAGCCTTTGGAGGCAATGTGAATTATAGAGGGGTCTGAATATTTGATTGTTGGAGTAGAAGTCTTGATCATTTCGATAAAAAAAAAGAAGAAAAAAAAAGAAAATATTTTTTCATTCGATACATTTGCTCTGGTGTGAAGGCTTAATATGGATCATCATGTGTTTATGCCAAGCAAAGAGTATAGTAAATAGGCACATGTAAGTTTTACAAACAATTTCCAGCATCTGATTCGGTCATTACAACTACAGGATTGTGCATATCCCAACTGTTATTTTTTTCCAATCTCTTGTTCAGAGAGGATGCGACCACTACGACAAAATTGCGGGAGATAAAAAGGCTCACAGAGACAAATGCATGATTAAAAAAAAAATATATATATATATATATAATAAGGCAGGTGTTTGTAAAGGCTGTTGGAAAAAATGATTAGCATACATTGCTTTAAATATGGTCTGTGTATTGTAGCCTTACCATCAAAAAACTAGCATGAAGTGGAACCACACAAGAATAGAAGCAACCTTTCAGTATGTAACGTGAGGTTTGGAACCATAAAAAAAAGGCACACGGGAGGAATATTTTGGGAAAGCAATGCCTATTCTACACCTGCTATCAAGTAAGACCAAAACCCCTTTGATTCAATGAGACTCTTAAATAAATTCACCATGACAGTAATGTGCGGTCCAGTGTAAGTCTCTAACTCTAGTGGTTTGGTATTTGTCCTATTTGTTTTTGCTTCAGGAACTTTTTCAGAGGATTTGCGCAAGCCAGGGAGGAGAACTGTGCTTTAGCCTGCTACCCGCTAACACACAGTAGCTGTCTGACACGCTCATCGTAAATTCATAACTGAGGACTCTCAGGGGACCTTATATAAACATTTCATATTCTGGTACTTGACATTTTGCTAAGTAATACTGAAACAAATGAGCGTACTCCAATAATTCCTTGGAAAAACAGACCACAAACACAAAAAAACTTCCGTTTGCAGCCAACATTCATCATTCTGTGCATAATATATTTACTTTTAAAATGTGTCAAAAGAATTGTTTATCTTTAAGACAACAGGAGTAAGGCTAGTGGCTACTGAGCCAAAGAAGAGATGGACATAATGAGACAAACAAAGGAGGGACTTAAACGGAGACATCTGTGCACTAAAGTCAACTGGGAAACGAAGAGACTAGACTGTAAAAACAACAGCACTCAGAGCTGCTGACGACACGGTCCTCTGGGACGTATCTCAAGCCCAGACTTCCCTATTCCTTCTTCTTCTTATTATTATTATAGCAGGACAATCACTTAAAATGTGCAGAATTAACTGCTGCTTGCACTCACTTCGCTTACGCTGTCACTCAAGCTAAGATGTTGAGATGGACCTCTGAAACCCTGAGATTCAGTCACTCCGTCCCCTCCCTCTAACCCAACGGACTCAAATAGAAACAGTCTAAACATATGAGCAGGTTTCTTACATCACTGCTCAATTAACCAGGTCAAGACATGTACACAGTATGCACAAAGGTAGCGTAATAAGCACTTCTTCATTCCTCCATGATTGCCACAATGACACTGCCTACTGTCTCAATCCACACAGGGATGAGTTCAATTCCTGAAAGCTACCTGCGTGCATGTGTCACTAGCAGACTAAAGCACAGATAGTTTGAATCCAGCCACACTATATCACAAGGCACACATTTTCAGTAAGGCTTTTCCTATCAAAAACACACACACGCACGCACGCACACACACGCGCACACACACACACACACACGCACACGCACGCGCGCACACGCACACGCACACAGTGCTGTCCGTTAGGTGCTGAAGCAGCTTGCAGGCATACATACATATGAGCTATGTACATTATTAACGCCAGAAGGAAAAAGAGAAGCCATGGATACATAGTTCACAGTGTGTCAGTCAGTCTGTCAGCGAGTCTGTCGTTCGTTCGTTCGTTCGTTCTGTCTGTTGATCCGTCTGTGTTGGCGGGGTACTTTGTCCTGAGGTCTCCAGACAGACAGACAGACAGACACATACACACGCCTGCTTTCCACTGCGCGGGCCAATCAGGGCTTCAGAATGTTTGTCGATCTGTATCTAGATCAACACATGCCTTTGATTCTTTTTTGCAACTTGCTGCTGGTTTAGGCTGGTTTGCCCACAGAGGTGCGATTGCCCATAAAACGTTGTGTTCATTGCTCTGTTATGAACACGTCTTTGTTCCAATCCGTGTGTGCCAGTAAAGCATTTCGTAATGTTTCATGCCTACACTTGAGTTTACACTATTTTAAAACGACGTAATGGTGAGTAATCCTAAAGGACGTGTGGCTAAATCTGGCCATTTCATGAGCAGAGATTTGAAAAATGTAAATGAAATTGAAACATACAAAATCCACTTCCTGTGAACAACTATTAGGAACCATTAGTTTGATTTGAGACTGTATAGAGCTAAAAATCACAACACAATGGATGGATATTAGGATGTAGTTATATAACTCTGCAATAAGGCATTACTGACTCAAAGATAAATCATTAAAAAAGTGCATTAATCTACAGGCAATTAAAAACATGTATAGATATTTTCACAACTAAAAGCTTATTTTTTTTCATGATAGATGAAAAGTAGTGCATTTCTTTCATTGGGCATAATGCATGCTTAAGCTTAAACAGAGAACCCAATCTTCCAGTGACACGTGCATTATTATGGGTCTAAAAGGCCAGATATAACGGATGTGGACATGCACACACGGTTCTATTTATTTCAAGTCTGCATACCTGTTTGCCTGTGTGTGTCCACTAGAGCCCGACAGATTTATCGGCGGGCGGATATTATCGGCCGATATTAGGCATTTTCCAAACTATCGGTATCGGCATTTATAATGGCCGATAAATGAATATTTAAAAACTAAAATAAAAACGGACGAAACACCCTTCAACCATGTTACGAGTGTTGGCGTGGCATAGTTAGTCCACCAGAGGGCGCTCTACAACGTCCCTACTCTTTGATTCTATTTTGTTGTTATTGTGTTTTTGTTCAAAAGGACTTTAAGTTTCATATCTTATTTTCATACATTTCATTTATCAGAACTTTAATATATTTTGTTGTAAGTTTATTTTTAAACTGCATTATCATATTATTTTAGTGAGGACTCATAAATAACTACAAATAACTAAGGTTAGGGAAATCTGTTTATGTTTTTTTACGCGTTTCTGGATTTTTAGTTTTTAAATATATATCGGCCGATATATCGGAATATCGGATTTTTAAATCACTGAATATTTGTATCATTGTCGGCCTTAAAAATCCTTTATTGGTCGTTCTCTAGTGTCCACGTGGTCATTAATTCTAAGCTGCAGACGGATGGTTCCCGAACCCTCGCAATCATGGGAAGATGATGACACACACGGACCCTCGCATCCATTCTATCTTTTCTGTTTTTTTTTACAAATAATTAATTTGGCATAAGTGCTCACCAATCAGTGGGCATGTCAAGCCCTGGCAAATTAAGTCCAACAGTCCACCAGTCAGCAGCTTCCCCCTACTAAGAGGAAAACTTAGAGAATTCATCGCCCAGACAGAAGCTACAAAATAAAATCAAAGGTTTTGATGCTTTCCCTGTTTAGGCCCCATGCAGCACTGATGGAAGGAAAAAACAAACTGTCTCTCTCCGTCGATCCTATGTCCTGGAAGCAGTGGTGGTACTCCCTGATCTGGGGTTAGAGGTCAGGAGGTAGTCACATCCGAGGTTTTCATAATGACACTTGCGCGCATCTCATGGGTGTGGCTGGTTGCCGTAGACACCAGAGAGTTGTGGCCGTAGGCGGGCGTCCAGCCGTCGGTGTGGTAGCTGATGAGCGGCACCGGGTCCCGCGTGCTGGTCACCCTAAAGTTGGGCTTGGCCGCAGTGACGAAGGTGGCCATGCCGGGGAGCGGACACGTGGGAATCCTGAGAACTGACGGGTTGTAGTCCCGCCTCCAGACTGCACAGACACCCTGTCAGTTCAAACAAGGAAAAAAAAAAAAAAAAAGGAGGAGGAGCGTAAGCAAAAGCGCAATCAGAGCCCCAAAAGGCTGTGGCTAATTTCCTGACATATGTTATGGTGAAACCCCATCGCAAAATAAGCTCAATCAACACCTCAGTGATCCAGTCAGAATAGGACATTATGCATTACATGTAAAAAAAATAAAAAGTGTCAATATTACTGTAACCTAAGAGCCAGAAAGTGCATTTCTTATTGACTACTGTTATTCACAGCAAAAACAAATCAGGATTTGAAGGAAAGTTTCTACACTGCAACAAAGTTAAAAACGCTGTACTCTACCACCGATGTAGTGTGTGTGTGTGTGTGTGTGTGTGTGTGTGTGTGTGTGTGTGTGTGTGTGTGTTCACTGTGGGTACAATGTACTACAAAAGGACAACATCAGATCAAACGGTTAATGTTTGACAGCCACAGTTACTGACAAGGCCCTCCTCTTTCTCAGTCTCTCGCAACATTACAGGAAGGAACACACAGTCACACACACACACACAGTTTCAGCAGAAAGGTTGAAGCAGGTAAAAACCTGTTTATCTGTTGATCCCAGCAGTTAATTATTCTCTCTTCTCTGTGTATAAAGTGTGTTGAATGGGAGACTCACCTCTTTGGTGTCCTCTGTGTCACTGTCTGTGTCGCTGCCTGTAGAAATAAAAAAAATATGTAAATAAACAGTTAATTCATTAGTATTCAGGTACATTTTGCAAGAAGTCATCCTTTGATCACATACATCAGGGAGAAAGAAACACAGAAAGAGAGAAAGGCATGAAGAGCGGGAGAAAGAGGAAGAGCTCAATTAAACCAAGAAAACATTGACAAGGCTTACATGCGTGGTTTACTATTTAAACAGTTTAAACAGTGCAAACACCTGCACACAGTAGCACAACTCAATGTACGTATATGTCAAAGTGAGAAAAGCCAAATACGTACATGAAAAGAAACAAAGAAACGAAGGGATTAATCAATACTTTTAGCCATGGAAGCGATTGAGAAAGGAAAAGAAAAGAAAGAAGAGACAAACAATGACAGATTGAATGATTACAACTGTAAACTGATAGAGCCACTTCTACCTGAATGACTGGTTGGGGCAGAGAAAAGATAAGACGCATGAAAACACACACACACACACACACACACACACACACACACACATACACATACACACACACACACACACACACACACACACACACACACACACACACACACACACACACACACACACACACACACACACACACACACACACACACACACACACACACACACACACACACCCCCTCTGGGTGGTAATGAATGAATTGAAATAATACAAGATGAAAAAGAGGTCCAGTTTTGACAATGTAATGAACTCTGAGCATTACAAAATATTAAGGCATCGCCATGTTTAGTTTCCAGTGAGCATGCATGGTTATGTTTTTTTTTGTTTTTTTTTACATTTACTTCTAATTATTAAGTACAGTTAATATTTAGATACTTTAAGACTTTAAAGGTAACTTTAACTTTTACCAAAGTCATTTTCTGGTAAGGTACTTTTACTAAAGTATTGCTTTAAAGTATTTTATACAATACTGGTAAAGAGTGATGTGTAAGCATGTGTCTATGTCTGTGTGTGTGTTTGTGTGCGTGTGTGTGTGTTTTCTCACCGCAGCATGAGGACACAGGAGAGATTTGGAGCGGGTACGAGTGGGAGGAGCTAACAGTCTGCTCTTCGTTCTCAGTGGTCACTTCGATCGTCTGACAGACGAACGGCAGCTGCTCGCTGGTGATCACGTTGTCTTCTACTGGGCTGTGAATGGCTGTGAATGGCCACATCGGATAGGTTATGACAGGCTGAACACATGAGGTCACTCCTGGGCTGTAAATTAATTATTGATCAAATGTATCTTAAGTGTGTGGAAAGATCTAGTTACACATCTACCCACGGATGCGAGATAAAGAGTGTTCTCCATCAGCTATTTGGACACCTCAAAAATCAAAGTGTAGTTATTCAATATTTATAAAGTAAAAAAAATATATATATATATATATATATATATATATATATATATATTAGGGCTGTCAAAATTAACGCGTTAATATTTGCGTTAATTTTTTAATATTTAACTCGTTAAACAAAATTAACGCAGCTGTGTTTGTTTACTTCATGTGGCGGCTGAGAAACGTAATACGTCTCCATAAGAGCAGGCGGCGCTCCTCTAGGAAGGACTTACCTGATTGAAGTAGGCCTACGGGCCAGTCAAGAGTTTAAACATGGACCAGTAAGATCCCAAAAGAGACAAAAGATGATGTGTTAGAATCCAGAAATGAATGAGCACGGGCTATAAACGGGACAGAGTACTACTTCCGACATGTTGTCTCGTCAGGAGAGATGCGCCACCGGTAAGCTGCTGTTTCTTTGTCTGTATCGCTACTGCTGTGCTGCCGATATGTACGTGCGCGATTTGTTTGCTTGATAACTGTTACGTTGGTCACGCTGATAAAACCTTATTTGCAGTCTGATGTTTAACGCTGTCGACTCGATAGTATCCGTGACTATATTCCAGTAAATGTTTGAAAATGGTGCGTCTCACTGTCACACAAGCTACTTCCTGGTTGCTGTGCTGAAAGGGAAATGTAGTCAATCGCTTTACATTGGTAATGGATTGCTGTGCACAGCGTCGCTATCTAAAACTACACTCAATGTTTTCACTTTAGGCCAACATACACCTTTGTGGTTTTGGGTTACTGGTTTAATGTGTAACATTGATATTGATATTGATGTGCATTTCTGTGTTTAGGTATATGTGCTTTGCTTAGTCATTCAGATTAAACACTATGTATATTATAATATTTATGATATTAAGTACTGCCTAGGTTGTAATTTTTATATATATATATATATATATATATATATATATATATATATATATATATATATATATATATATACACACACACACACACACACACATTTGTATATTATTCAGAATATGGTATATTAGGTATGTGGCTAATATTGGGGGTGGTGACAAAAATCTGCTCTCAAGTCGGACAGTTTCTAGCCGTTTCAGCAGCCTTCAGCAGGACTAAATAAGCCAAATTGTTGCTGCTGCTGTTCTGAAAGATATTAAACATTCTGAACTTAGCAGAACCTTTCCTTGTTTGTTTTATCTTCATATTTGCAAAGTTAAGTGATTTAGCATTTAAATATCCATTACTACAAGCTTCTCAATTTAAAAACGCGATTAATCGCGATTAACTACAGCAAATTGTGCGATTAATTAGTTAATTTTTTTTAATCGATTGACAGCCCTAATATATATATATATATATATATATATATACATATACATATATATATATACATATATATATATATATACACATATATATATATATATATATATATATATACACACACACTGCTGTGACGGTGGCATTAGAAAACAACATGAACACCAAAGCCTCCTCTCAAGGCATAGAACAGTAAGCAGATAGTGAATGTATTAGGGCAGGACTCAGTTATTGTGCTTTATAAGTTCAAGTCATCAACCACACTGTCAGAAACATTATAATGTAACTAGCAATATGTCGGTGACAAGGTTTAACTGTTTTATAATGACAGTACATCACAGCAGAAGTATTTTCTAAAAATAGGCCTAAACCCAGGTATGATCCAAAATAGCCAAAAAATATTAATAAAGAAGAAACTGGTGTAACAATCTCTGAACTCATCAGCTACCAGCGATTAAATCTCTGGGGGCATTGGCCTATATTTGTGGTTCCGGTGTAGCCAGCGGATATCGGAATATCAGCTATATCAGGGCCAAGACTTCCTCTTCAGGGAGCCGGGTCCGACTTGAGACGCGAGAATGTTGTTGGAGCTGAGAAATGACGTCTCTATAAACAGATATCTGCATATGAATGCAGATTAATAAATATAAAGAAAAAGAAGCTAAATGGCCATCAAATGATGGGTTTCGAGATTGCATTTCACCCAATGTGTTCCGCCTCTTTTGCCCTCAAACGGACTAAAAAGGGAAACCAGAATGTTTGATACCAACATTTTGTCCCGCTGCCTACAGGTTGTTAGCCTGGCTCCGCCCTCCTATGTACTTCTGCTCAATTTTCATTTTCCTTCAGTACGCCGTCTGGGTTGGCGGTATATTCGCGGGTGTTATCTTTACCGGTCCAATCAGCGAACAGAGGGAGTGGCTGAGAACGATGACGTTGAGGTTGTGCGCTAGTTTGAGTTGTAGTTCCGTAATGGCGACGAAGAAAGATGCGAGCGAAGCCATCAGTCCGTTGTGGCAACGCTGCCGAATATCCAGAAGTTAAAGCCCGAGCGAGAACAATCTTTGCTGAGTTGGGTTGGTGGCCATGATGTTGTGGCCCTCCTCCCCACGGGGTTCGGGAAAAGATTTTCCAGCTCGCTCCGTTAGTGGTGAAGGAGTTGGTATGGCGAACGCTAGTGATGCTAAGCCGACGTCACGACCAAACGTTAGCGATTGGTTAAGGCAGATCCAGAGTGGCTCTGGGCAGATCCGATAGTTTTAATTTTCAACAGATTACCCGCCTTCAAGGAAGTTAACACTTATCAATGGAGAGTGGCCAAACTCTCTGTACAAATTAAATTTACCAGAGTCTGGTAGGACCAGGCTAACAGGTTGTGCCTTTATATAAAGATATCTGTTTACAGAGATTAGTGGTGCAGTACCTGAGCCACTGCCCGACACTGTCATCTCTAGTGCTTCCTGCTTGATCCCTTCGTGTTTGATCATTTCCTGTTTGGTGTAGTCAATAGGTCCAACATGAGTGACTGGAGATGGAGAAGCTACCTGATGTTGAGAAGAGAGTGGAAGAAGAGACAGAAAAAGATTAATAATTATGGAAGATCAATTTTAAATCGTGCATGCTGTTTTTTGTGTCAAAACAGGACGGTGACTTAAATGTTAGAGGAGAAAGATTTGTGCCTGTGTTGTCATCACACTGTGATGAACAGCAGCATATATAGCGCAGGAAACCTTAAACTCAAACTGCTAAAACACAGAAGTTTATTTATACCAGTTATATGGACAACAATACTCACATGCCCATTTAAACATAGTATCCTCAATCTAATAACTTCATTACATTTTAACTGTGATAATGAGAAACTCTAACTGTACGTACACACCGCCGCCGACTTGAGCTTCTAAAGTTACCGGAAGTCGTTCATTTTCAATGGAAGCTGGCTTCTCTCAGCTGCAAGGAGCGGCAAATCTGTCGGCGTCGCGTTTTGAGCGACCAGTGCGGCAATCAGAAAGTTGAAAGAATGTCAACTTTATGGTAATGAGCTATGGCATGGTTCAGCGGCAAGCGCCAGCAATCAATCGGTATATAGACTTCCTTCTCGCTGGCTGATTCCGGAGAAACATACGATGTAATCTTTCGTTCCAACCAAAACATTAGTTCTGAGAAAATGGAGGAAAACATCATAATCGCTGTTGCTGGGTTCCCTATCATTTATGATATGACGTTGTTTGCGTTTAGGGATCAGTTAACGTTACCTGCCGGTCACATCGTCTCTAAACAGTCCGCTCACAGTGAAGTCCTGCACGGGTCAACAGATGGTGGCTGCTCGCTCTGCCTACATTCTGCTGCAGTTCAGCAGCAAACGAGCGAGTTAACTGCCAACAGACACCGCCGCGACCAACAAACAATACAAATTCTGTCATTATATATGTAATTTATAAAAGGTTTTTAGTGTCAATGTATTGGCTGTGCAGTGGGAGCGGCCAAAGCGTCAAAAAGCTTCCCCGTACTTTTTGACAAGAGTCCTTGACAGGGCGGCCAGAGCTTCTTTGAAGCTCAAGTCGGTGGCGGTGTGTACGTACAGTAATAGTGACAGCGGGGATGTAGTGACCCAGTGCACAGACATTAGTAAGCTTTATGCTGATGGTTTTGCTCAGGTGTTTAGCTATAAAAACTATACTTTGAACAGAATTTTATTAACAGCTTATTTTAGCGAAGACCTAGTCTCGCTTTGCCAGACCTTCCTCCACAGCACTGCGGAGGAGGGTGCACACAGAATGCCGGGATGGGAGAAAAATGTGCTCTGGTTTATTGGCATTTCTTTAAACCAGTCACAAGCCTCTGCAAAATAGCCTCTGGAAGGAACTTGTTTTGGTGGAACATGCGTAAGTTCAAAAGTAGTTTTAGTCGTGCAACAGAAAAGTCAGATTGGACAGATAGTCTAGCTAGCTGTCTGGATTCACCCTGCAGAGATCTGAGGAGCAGTTAACCATAGTCCTCAGAAATCCACCGAAGTTTAAAATTACTACACAAAGGAAACGAATATCGGGCCTAAATGAGTGAATCCGGCGGAATTTTAAAGTTATGACTTTACACTCAAATCTAAGCAATACAAAATTAAAGATAGATTTCCAGAAATCTTAGCAACATTTCTCAGTAAAGTTAAGTACCTCTGTGTGACCAGATTAGCCAGGAGAAGACTGTTTATTGCAAGGCCTGAGTGAGAAATCAGAACCACACTCTCTGGTGGTATTATTATTATAAAATAAAATAATGGGATTATTTCCCATCATGCTGCTTGTTCAGCAGCCCTGCCACTTATGGTGAGCAGAAATAAAATGTTGAATAAAAAAGGTAATGTCACGTGTGAACACCCTCTTTAAAGCAACACCACAGCACTTTTCCTCTTCGGTCCCCATACAGGTTGGAAGCAGAATTGTGTCCATTATGTCTCACTGGAACTACAGATCCGCTACCCAATCTGGCAAACTTGCATAGTGCGGTTATAGCCGATAGAGGGTCGCAAAGCGAATGCAGAAGTGCCGTTCACCCTGTTACGAGTTGATGAACCACTGAAACGATTTTGGAAACATTCTTTTAAAAGGTACAAAAGAATCTTTGGTGTTGCTTTAATAGAAGTGTGTGTTATGTGCCCACAAAAAACACTACTCTATCCTGCACATGCTGTGGGTGTCATGTGTAAAAGGGCTTTGACATGTTTATCTACCTCTTTATTTCCCTTGGGCCTCCCCTCCTTGTCTGTCTTCTTCTTTCCTAAATGGACATACAGACAGAAACACACACCTTTCAGAAGTGGATTTAAAAGCAACAATATACGTGGCGAGGGTCTTGATACGGTAAATATGGAATCATAAATAAGTCTGTTCAAGAGAAATGGATCAAATCTAGAAAAGTGCTAAGAGTTCTTAACCACAGCAGCACTCACCTTTATATTGCGATTAACAATTCTTTTTTTTTTTTTTTTAAACATACAAAACATAAATTGAATTGAATTGCAAAATGAACATATCCCCCCCGCCCCTTAGTCGTCACCACCCACCCAGACAAAATTCAAGAAAAGATGACACAGTAACTACAATATTCAACACTAAAAATAGTAACAAAAGAGGGTAACTGTAAACCAAATAAACATAATGTAGAAATGGCAACACCATAAACCAGTTATACACGTCTCTCCCCTGCACAAAGCTTCTTAGGAACCGTACAGAAAGCTCAGGTACTTTCCCCATTTACTAGTGAAGACATCCAATCTGGACAGCCCACTCCTGGATTGAGGCCCCCTTACCCCCTTCATTCCTTCATACCCTAAAAAGAATCTGTCAGGCTATCATCTGCACCCAGCTTCTCATGTGCTTAGCACTCACCTTTCTTCATGTTTCTCTCGGAGGAGGAGAGCATCTTGTAAACTCTGAAGGCATTTGTTCCCTTTTTGTTGCTTTTATCCTTCACCTCCTCGATGTCTGGCAGGCTGTTCATGGCACAGCGGAAATTAGCCTTCCACGTCTTTGGGTCCGGACGGTCGATGCCTGCCTGGTATTTGCCTACACATACACAGAAACAGAAAGTCACAGGTATATAGTATTAGTATACAGTATAATTATTCAGTTCGTGATTTTCCTCGTACATTATTCAACTTAAATTAGTCCGCTACTCTGCAAGAGACTGGACAAAATGAAAAGTATGCTTTTTTTAATGTGCATTTGTTGGGTATGACACATCATACAAATGCAGTTACAAACTTTAACATGAGACTATTAATTGGTTATTATTATTTTTTTAGGTGGAAAAAGCTGGTATGATCAAATCCTGTTTCCTCAAACAATTAAAAAAAAAAAACATACTTCATGTAAGTTTAGCTCTGTGGACTTGCTGGTTATAAAGAAATTGGGAGTTGGTTTAATTTCATAAATACACGGAATACTGCAGAATCTGTGAAATAATTGTTCAAACTAAGTATTTCTAGTGACTCTTTATATCACCAACAAGCTACATCTGGACACTGCAGCCGATTGCTAAAAGTAGGTCGATTTCAGCAGCTTTCCTAAAGTGTGGAACTAAAAATAAATATTTTCCACTGACAATTTCTGCATTTCTGACTTTTTTTACTGTTGCAATCTTTTCTGAACCTGGGACGTCCTCCTGGGTAGAATCAAGCTGATTTTAAAACATTTTCCTCTTGCCTGATGCAGCTAGGAGTTGTGGGACTTTCTCACAGAGCCGCTGTGTGTTTCCTAACAAAGGCTAAGACACTTTCTGCGGCCTCACTGAATGGGACACTCCTGCAACTTGATCATTAAGGTTTCTTCCTAAAACATATAATGCGAAGCAAAAGTTTCTTTAAAAGGTCCCATGACATGCTGCTTTTTGGATGCTTTTATATAGAGGCCTTAGTGGTCCCCTAATACTGTATTTGAAGTCTCTTTCCCGAAATTCAGCCTTGGTGCAGAATTACAGCCACTAGAGTCAGTCCCACAATGAGCTTTCCTTAGTATGTGCCATTTCTGCAACTATAACTTTAAATGCTATTGAGGAGGAGAGATGGGGAGCAAGGTGGAGGGTGGGGGTGTGGCCTTTACCAACTGCCATGCTTCGCTTGTTTACAAGCCATGATGTCTCTCTTTCTCATGGGCAGGCCAAATTCTCTGGGCGGGCAAAGCAGAGAAAGGGGAGGTAACCTTGCTCCTTATGACCTCATAAGGAGAAGATTCCAGATCGGCCCATCTGAGCTTTCATTTTCTCAAATTCAGAGCAGGATACCCAGGGCTCGGTTTATACTTATCACCATTTCTAGCCACTGGGGGACCAGGCTGGGGGAACTCATATTAACGTTAAAAAACCTCATAAAGTGAAATTTTCATGCCATGGGACGTTTAATTTTAGACGGAGAAGTGGTGTGGTGTCTGGTAGCCATGAAAATGAAAACCACTGAAAAGGAGAATCCCTGTTAAATGTGTGTGTGAATTACCAGTATGTATGGCCCATCTCATGAAGAGCGGAGCATCTTTCTCCAGGTCCCAGCCATGACGTGCTGCATGCATCCACGGGATCTGGAAGATTCTCTTTTCCTAGAGACAGTCACATTTTGTCAGCTGCTGAACTATAATAATGGCGTGTGTGCGTGTGTGTCCGAGTGCACATATCAGTTAGGGCTGCACAATATATTGTTTTTGATCATCATCTTGATATCAACTTGCGCGATAAACACAGGCGGCGACATATCGCAAAAGACACTCAGACACTTTTTTTTTCTTTTTCTTTTTTTTAGTGATGCGTTTTTATATTCAATTCAATGTTCAATTTGTTCAATGAAAGAATGTTGGAAATGATTTCCTTTCAGTCGTTTCATATTCATCAAGCAATTTGTTGTATTTTAGCAGAATACTGAAAGCAGCAGAAATGCAGAACTGAGTACACTTTAATAATATAATTAATTATTGCAAGCAATATTGTTATGGCGATATTCAACAACGTTATCGCATATTTTCCTCATATTGTGCAGCCCTAGTATTAGTTTACACTTACTTTGTTAACCCATTTGAGTCCTGGTATCTGACAGGAGTCTATCTGTTCCTCGAGCCACGGCCTCATCCTCATTCTCTCTACTGGCATTGTTTTCCTGTGAGCACACAGACACACACATTCAGACACAAACACATAAACATGTGTAGGTGTGTATATTACAGATGGCAACATCTGTATGTATGACAACTCAAAGAATGTTCTTTAAAAGAGGTTCAATATTACAGTATATTGACTAGGGCTGGGTATCGCCACTGACTTACTTAAATTGATTACGATTTACAAGGTTCTGATTCTATTTTATTCGATTCTATATCGATTAGATCAGGGACATTACAGTTACAATATCAATTTTGCTTGGATATAAAAGAGATTCTTAGAGAACGTGTGCTGTAACTTGTACAAGGAAGCCTCTAACCTGGTGCATTGTTAAAAATACGAATGTTGTCATTAAGAATTGAACCCAAAGCAGTTGCATGGACCCAGAAAAAAAAAACTGTACAAGTGCCTTCTTTATTGCAGAGGGTGTGAAGCAGACACGGTATACCTAAAACCAAATATGTTGTTACAGTTTGTTAAAGGCATAACATGTGTCAAACACTTCTGAATTAAGTATTGTGATGCTCCAGCCTACAAATTGTATCATACAGACTAAAGATTTGTTCTGTACAGATCCTTGAAAAAAAAAAAAGAAATATGAACAATAATTAATCATTTTAATTTTAATATTTTTTCTAGGAAAATAAGAATAATATCCCTCCAATATCGTGGATCATATCGTAATTGTAATATCAGTCAAAATAATCGCAATTAGATATTTTTCTCGCATTGTGCAGCCCTAGTATTTTGCATACTAAACCATGCTCTGTGAGCAAAACATAGGAGAGAGTTGAATCCATTGTGTCTGCGGTTGTCAAGATAAAAACTCCTGCACTATCACTGGGACTGTAACTGCAGCCGTGTGCGCCACTGCTATCAACAACCACATATTGGCCTTGTTTGATCTGATTAAAATTACATTTCAAATAAAATGTTTTAGAACAAGTTAATGAATACAGCGTGTTTATCTATTACGAAAAGAAAAAAAAGAAGAAGAAAACACAGAGAGCAGCCCAGCCCATTTGGTTTAAGAGCAGGGTTATGATCGCTGCAGTCTGATAGGATCAAAGTCCTTACAGGGCCGGATCAGCCGGAGAGCCGGACACTCCCCATGTACACAACACACTGCCTCCTGACAGGTCAAACAGGGTGACATGGCACAGCCTCAAACACTAAGTAGTATCCCTTTTTCTCAGTGGTGGAATGTATCCAGTTACATTTACTCAAGTGCTGTACTTAAGTACAAATTTGAGGTTACTTGTACTTCACTTGAGTCTTTTCTTTTCATGCCACTACTTTTCTACCCCGCTACATTTCAGAGAAAAATATTTTACTTTTAACTCCACTACGTTACTCGGACAGCTTAAGAGCAATTAAAATTAAAATAAAAAATTAAACAACCCAACAGTATATAGGCCTACAATTACAGCTGAAATGATTAGACAATTAAACACAGGACGTATTTGACCATTTCCAGTTTCTGAATGTGAGCATTTTTCTTCATGATACTTACATACTTTTACTCAAGCAACATTTTCAATGTGGGACTTTTAAAACTTCCAGCTGCATCCAGCTTAAAGTGTACAGGTTGACTGCAGCAATATCATCAGCTCCATATTACTATGGCTAACAATAACTTTTAAAAGGTGGTAGTATAAATCTATACAGTCCATGGTACAAATAATGTACGGTATCGTAGTTAAAATGTTGAATCGGAAGTTTGCACAGCTGTATTAGTGAAAACATGAATGAATTTTAGGGTTAAAATTCCAAAAGGTAAATCATAGGGATAAGCCTTTACTAGTGTCAGACGACCAGACTGTTACTAATAATACTATGTATGTATGTATGTATGTGTATATATCTATATATATATATATATATATATATATATATATATATATATATATATATATATATATATATATATATTTATATATATAAAAACATACATACATACATACATACACATACACACATATATATATATGTTTTTTTTTGATTGCACAATGAGTCACATTTACTATACTTTGTAAATTACACCAGTTACCAGGCAATGCATATTTACAATGTCTGCATCATAGCTAAACCCTGTAATTACAATTATACAGTAACTCACAAAGCCTAATGGTACGTATTTGTACGTTACAAATGATATTATTTATAACGTTAAGTTTACGTATGGTTTTCAAGAGTGTTTCCTCAACCATCAAAATATATACAGTAGCTATATAATTTCAAACAAAACACATTTCGAAGTTGCAAAGCATGATACGTTAACGTTACCTGTAGTGCAGTTCAAATAACATAATTCTTACAGTACTCTGAATTACTAACACATGCACGAAAGCCTGAATACAACATGGATTTGATCACGTCAGCTCACTTTTCCTCACATAACAAAATACAATTAGCTAAACAACGCTTTTAAAATGTCAAACTAACAAAAACGGTCCCTTTGATAGCATACTTGCCAAATGTTATCAAATATGAACAAAAAGCTTAGCTAGTTCTAGCCATTTAAAACCTCGGACTTTTGGTAACGTTAAATGTTAGTAGCAGGTTTATTTGGCATTGAAGTTTGATTCGGCAAAAAAGGGTCAAGTCAAGAGTTAACCAGCGGTCTGTTCGTCTAACGTTTCCAGCGTGCTGACCCTAAAAACAACCAAGCCAAAAGTGAAAATAAATACCGTACCTAATCACCGAAGGCAGAGAAAAACTACAGTAGCTACTACTTTCACTTACACACGCAGCGAGCTAGGGATCCGTCATGTCGTCCTGTGGGAAGTCTGTGTGGTGCAAGTCAACAGTGTTAAAATACGGAAATAAAATGTTACCTGTTCAGTTTGGACGGCCTGTAGCCTCACGGTCCTGCTGTCGGAACAACAAACGCAGCTGAAGTTGGACAAGGTATTTGTCTTTTTTTTTGTAGAAAAAGAAAAGCGTGGTAGTCGTTTATTTCTGTTTCTGCGCCCAGACCGAAAGCAAAACAACGGCTGGCTCGGGAAGTGGGGGCTCGAGCTGGAAATCCCCCTCCTCTCTCTCGCTTTGGGTGACTCGCGCGTGCGGCGTCGCGGATGTCTTTTGGCAGCGTGCGCGTTCCTTCAAAAAAACCCGAACGAAGAGGGCTCACTCTGCTCTTATTTCTTGGTTCCACAAAAGTCAACATTAACCTCTTCTCACGCTTTATTTATTTATATTATTTAGAACATGTATTATTATGTAAAAGTAACGTTAGGCCTCTTAGAATTAGTCAAATTAAAGGACCCTGTGTCCTATTATGGAATTGCAACAATATATAACTCTCAATACTCATCTATGCAATTCAAATGAAGTGCATATGTAGTTAAATAGTTTAGTTATTATTTCTGTTTTGTTACTGCATTTCCTATATACCTCGTTGAGTTTTGTGACCTGGCTGCTGTAACAACACAAAATCAGTGTGGTTTCCCTTTCTGTTTCTCCTGTCCACACCACTGGTTAGAAGGTTAAAAAAACGTGGTTGATATTTCACATGTACACCTTTAAAATACCGTGGCCAAATACTACTAAATGCCTACCATTAAACAAAATGTAAGGCGAGGTTGAGTAAAAAGCGTGAAGTGTGAACTACTCTTATATATATATATATATATATATATATATATATATATATATATATATATATAGATATAGATATAGATATATATATATATATATATATATATATAGATATATATATATATATATATATATATATATATATATATATATATATATATATATATATATATATATATATATATATATATATATATATATATATATATATATATGTCAATGGAACTACTACTGTTAATGTAGCCAAAGTTGAACTAGCATAGGAGCACATGACGTGCGGAAAACTAACGCCCATTTTTGAATAGACGATCTTTGAGCTGAATTTTATTTTCACTTCCTGTTTCTCCTCTTGCCCTTTCTTCTGCCCCTCCTCTCCCACATCCATCCATTTCTGCGCTACTGATACTAGAAACGAAACAAGAAACTTTTCGTGTGTGTGTGTGTGTGTGTGTGTTTGTGTACGTGAGATTAGACACCCCACCTGCAGTTATTTGGAAATGATTGTCACTATATTTGCATGCGCCTAACGGATGCCGTGTAGCTAGAGATGTGGGTTCAAAAAATGACCAAAATGCATTTTACATGGAACACAAGGGTTTTCAGTTAGGAAGTTTCTTTTACAGACTCCAAAAATGCACCGTTGCAGTTTGATTTAAATGTGTACATGATTCTAAATGATATTGTATCTTAAATTTTGAAAAAGTTTAAACAATGGGACTGGTATCCTGACTAATATTGTGATATACTTTACTTGCTGTGTCCACTAAAATAAAAATACATCAGTGTATATGTATTCAATCCTGAATGCAGGCTATATCCTACTTATTGGTGAGTACTGATCACTCATATGGCAGGACATATCTAACCACTCTTTAATGCTGGAAGGTAATATTCAAATTGTATTGATTTATTTGATATTTAACAATAAAACAAAACATTTTTTAATATGTATATTAACCGTGAACAGACAGCGTAGCTGAGTGGATCCATAAATAAATCAATTCATCTAGACTTCATTGTACAGTACAGGCCAAAAGTTTGGACACACTTTCTCATTCAATGCGTTTCCTTTTTATTTTCATGACTATTTACATTGTAGATTCTCATTGAAGGCTTCAAAACTATGAATGAACACATATGGAATTATGTACTTAACAAAAAAGTGTGAAATAACTGAAAACATGTCTTATATTTTAGATTCTTTAAAGTAGCCACCCTTTGCTTTTTTATTAATAAGGGACAAAATTCCACTAATTAACCCTGACAAAGCACACCTGTGAAGGTAAAACCATTTCAGGTGACTACCTCATGAAGCTCATTGAGAGAACACCAAGGGTTTGCAGAGTTATCAAAAAAAGCAAAGGGTGGCTACTTTGAATAATCTAAAATATAAGACATGTTTTCAGTTATTTCACACTTTTTTGTTAAGTACATAATTCCATATGTGTTCATTCATAGTTTTGATGCCTTCAGTGAGAATCTACAATGTAAATAGTCATGAAAATAAAGAAAGACATTGAATGAGAAGGTGTGTCCAAACTTTTGGCCTGTACTGTACATTAGCCAGTCAAATTTGGAGAGAGTAGCAAACTGACTGCCTTGCTGAGGTTGTGATATGCCACAAACAACTTCCTGATCTTGATACTATAAATGCACTCTCGCCTGTTTGGCCAGACAAAACCATTTTTGTCTCCTCGTTGTTTCATGCAGTTCACCTGCAGCCCCTCCATACTTATGTCAACAATTTGTCCCACATATGGTTTTCCCTCATACTTAATTGAGACAAACTGTCCTTCTGTGTATCCTTCGTCTGAAATGGTGTCTGAATCCTCAGTTTGGGCCTCTCCAATTGATGCACTTGATTGGGCACACGCATACAGCACCTGAGTAGAAGAGCTTCAAAAGGAGATATTTCTATGTCAGTGACACGATTGTCTGCAGTGATTGCAATAACGAGCTTCTGCTCCGTCAAATTGGATTTGCCAAATCTGACTGGGATTGGGGCTCTCTAGTGGGCAAGCTGGATGTTTCTGTGAAGGGGGTCTGCTGTGTCTGTCTGATAAACTAGAAATCTGTATCACCGAATAAAACTAAACTAAACTAAACACAATCGATTGGGGGATAATTGCAGCTTTTATGTGATGATGGACCCACATAAATGTTTAAAGGGACAAAACATACATTGGACTTTGTTATTTATTGTTATATCTGCAGGAAATTACAATTCATATCATATGGTGGAACAATCAAATCATATGGCGTGACAGGCAGCCTATATATATAGGCCCATACATATACAGTACAGTATACCACTACAACACATTAGACTACACCACTGATCATATGGTGTGACACTTCATCATATGGTGTGACAATCTGCCATGTCTGCCTATATATATATATATATATATATATATATATATATATATATATATATATATAGGCCCATACATATACAGTACAGTATACCACTACAACACATTAGACTACACCACTGATCATATGGTGTGACACTTCATCATATGGTGTGACATGTCTGCCATGTCTGCCTATATATATATATATATATATATATATATATATATATATATATATATATATATATATATATATATATATATAGGCCCATACATATACAGTACAGTATACCACTACAATACATTAGACTACACCACTGATATATGATAGAATGTAAATATATGAGCCAGAATGAGAGGGGAGGACATAACATAGTGGGGGGGTCCGGATGTCCTCCCACAGGGAAATTTTGAGTGTCAAAGACTTCATTTCCTGCATTCTGACACACTTTTATGCACCAATTTTATGGTGTAAATACCTTTATTTAGCCTACGTGAAGAAGAAAAACACATGACATTTCAAAATATATCAAAAATATAATGGAAAGTATGTTGTTACGTGCCATTGCGTATTTTTAAGTGTGTATATGGAAATCCTGGATCTTTCTTAGTGGGTATACTGCGTATACCTGCATATCACGTAGACTACACCACTGCATATGATGTTTTCAGCACTTAGCACAACTTTGCCCGTTCAAATATCCCAAAATAGTGTCACACCATATGATTTTGATTTGTGTGACAAAATATTTTTGATTACAACTGACTATGCATAAACATTATGCTTGTACTTTGAAAAGAGTATTCTCACAAATAGACATCTGTATTATTTTTATGTATTTTATTGTATTAAGTTCTCACTTTGAGAAACAAGTGCCGGACGGTCACACCATATGAGTTTTGTTATGTTTGGTTGAAAATTCTGAAAAAATGAGTGATGATCTGTTTTAAAGTTGAGTATGTTCACATAAAGCATAATATTCTGCACAATATTGAGAAGGTTTTTGGCAAATATATTTTTTATTCATACATGTTTGACACTGAAGACAGTAAAACTGCCCTGTCATGTCATCCACCCATATACATTTTCAGATGATGTTATGTTGATGAAATTCCTTTCATTTCTGCCACAGTTTGCCCCCTACGTGGCCCTTTCTTTTTACACCAAATAGAAACTGTTTTGGTTTTTGTTAAATACAGGAACAGAAAATATGATGTTTAAAAAGCAATGTTATTTACTAAATAACAAGTAAACTGTGTCAGGAGAGACTTATGAACATATACTGTCACAGGTCACAGCCCTCTGGACCAGCAGAGACAACACACACACACACACACACACACACATACACACACACACACACACACACACACACACACACACACACACACACACACACACAGAGACCTAGTATTACTGTATGTAACAAGCTACAGCCATGCAGTGAGGCTATACAGTGGTGTTTTGAGCTAAAACAGGCATGCTAACATGTTCACAATGACAATCCTGACATGCTGATGTTTAGCAGGTACTGTATAATGTTTACCAGTGTAATTTGGTCCAAGTCTCGAGTTATTTTTTTGGTGGGCAAGTTAAGTCAAGTCACAGGTTATGTCAGGTCAAGTCGAGTCCTTAGTTAAGGCAAGTCAAGTCCCAAATCAAGTCACCCTTTACACCCAAGTGAGAAGGTTTTGCATTCGGCAGTTCCCCTTTTTCTGTGTTTCGTGTGAAATTGTTATGAACATACTGTCACAGGTCACAGCCCTCTGGACCAGCAGTCCAGAGTCAGGGTTATCTCTTTCACACACACACACACACACACACACATGGCAGGGGAAAATAGTGAAAGTTCATACTTTAACAGTGAGACTGATGGGCCAGAAAAACAAAAGCAGCCATATAGACAGGATTATATATAGATAGATAAAAACACAGTTATACTCTAGATTAGGGCTGGACGATAGGGAGAAAATCAGATATCACGATATTCTTGACCAAATACCTCGATATCGATATTGCGGCGATATTCTAGGGTTGACAATTGGTGCTTTAACAAAATACCTTCACACTTAGATTTTTGATAAATAATCATCAGTAATGTGGACATAATGTCCAAGTGGGGAAAAGGCAACTAACAGAACAGCTAGATGAGTCTGCTAAATTCAGAAAATGACATCACTTTACTGTAACGCAGCCTTTAAAACCAGGAAAAGACAACACTTATGTCATATCACGATATTACGATATCCAAAATCTAAGTCGATATCTAGTCTCATATCATGATATCGATATAATATCGATATATTGCCCAGCCCTCTAGATCACACAATATTGTGCAGTTTACATATGGGGGGGTAAACTACAACCCATGTTCAAAATATTGAGATACACAGAAAGAAGAGTGGCAGCTGGAACACATTATCTGTGCAACAAGGGTTAAATGTAGCCAGCATTTCAGTTCCTGAGTGCAGGCTAAGTGCAAGGACTGCTGATTCATTAAAGGCCCTCAGAACCACACTCAGTGATTCTCTGGCTTCCTCTAGTGGTTACATGTTTGCATGTCGCCAGTAACTAACAAAACAACCCTCATGAACTGTTAATCATTCATACACACTGTTAAATGTTATGCACAGTACACACCAGGCACAATAACAGGCGTATTGCCTTCATTCATCTCGATGTACAGCCAGGAAAACTAGTGTGTTGATATTTCAGAACAAGGTACACAAAAATGATGACGCTGATTGTCAAGAGGCTGTATCAAATGTGCGTGTCAAGTGTTCTGATGCACAGAGTCTTTGAATGGTAACTCACTAGAAATGATTTTGATACCAGGCCTCAATTTGTCAATGGACTCAATAACCTGCAAGATATTGTTAACATTCTTGCTGGGGGAGGCAGTTCAACGCGACTTTGAATATGCTGCCACCTTCTGGTGAGGAAGTTATCCACAATTCACTGATATGAGCTTCAAATGGATCAAAATGAGCTCGAACTATTGTATCTAGTCTCGCGTTGCCAGACCTTCCTCCACAGCACTGCGGCGGAGGGTCTGGCTAGGATGGGAGAAAAATGTGCTCAGGTTTATTGGCATTTCTTTAAACCAATCACAATTGTCTTGGGCGGTGCTAAGGTGCTAAGGTGCTAAGGAACTTGTTTTGGTGGAACATGTGTACGTTCAAGAGTTGTTTTAGTCGAGCAACAGAAAACTCAGATTGGACAGATAGTCTAGCTAGCTGTCTGGATTTACCCTGCAGAGATCTGAGGAGCAGTTAACCATAGTCCTCACAAATCCACCGGAGTTTAGAACGGCAACACAAAGAAAACCCAAGGTAACGGACATCCGGCTGAAATGAGGGACATCCGGCGGAATTTCCAGCGGCACCTGAACAATCCCAGAAGTGGAACGTCGTGGATATAGACTACTACATCTAAATTCCTTCTCTGTATGTACACACTTGGACCCAGCATGTTTACAAAAAAAAAGTCTTACAGTGAAAGCAAGTAGGTTACAAATCTGCTTCCAGGATCTCTGAATCTACAACTAGGGGTTTAAAACTATGGTGAAGAATTGGTTGTGTGGTTTTTAAACCTATCTTGTCTGGCTTGTATTAAAGGTCCCATGACATGCTGCTTTTAGGATGCTTTTATATAGGCCTTAGTGGTCCCCTAATACTGTATCTGAAGTCTCTTTCCCGAAATTCAGCCTTGGTGCAGAATTACAGCCACTAGAGCCAGTCCAACAATGAGGTAACCTTGCTCCTTATGACAACATAAGGAGGAGATTCCAGATCGGCCCATCTGAGCTTACTTTTTCTCAAAGGCAGAGCAGGATACCCAGGGCTCGGTTTACACCTATCGCCATTTCTAGCCACTTGGGGACCATAGGCAGGCTGGGGGAACTCATATTAATTTTAAAAAACCTCATAAAGTGAAATGTTCATGCCATGGGACCTTTAAGTTTCACTTATGACATAATCCTGAGTTTGCGATGGGGCATTTAGATATGCAAAAAAAAATGTCATCTCATTTGAACAAATTGTACTGGTTATTATCCACATACAGTAAGTACATAATAATAATAGGGCTGGGCGATATATCGATATTATATCGATATCGTGGTAGGATACTAGATATCGTCTTAGATTTTGGATATCGTAATATCGTGATATGACATAAGTGTTTTTCTTTTTCTTGTTTTAAAGACTGCATTACAGTAAAGTTATGTCATTTTCTGAACTAAGCAGACTCATCTAGCTGTTCTGTTACTTGCCTTTTCCCCACTTAGACATTATGTCCACATTACTGATGATTATTTATCAAAAAGCTAAGTGTGAAGATATTTTGTTAAAGCACCAATTGTCAACCCTAGAATATCGCCGCAATATCGATATCGAGGTATTTGGTCAAGAATATCGTGATATATGATTTTTTCCCTATCGCCCAGCCCTAATAATAACCTCCATAATAACTTTATCCAGTTACCATCCACCTTGTACACAATCAATCTCAAAGCGGCGTGCACGATTTTGCTATGATTCCACGTTGAACGTTGTGTTTCCTCGGAACGGTGGTGTGCGACGGGCTTTAAAGGGAAATTTCATCGCTGGAAAGCTGAATATATCTTTAAATTGGGTCACTTATGTAGTAGAAATGTGAAAACAAAATTGAAATTGGTGCCTTCTAGGCCAAGATAAGACAGAAAATGTGTTTTTGGCTCATATGGATGAAAGACACCAAATCCCAGAATGCACTTGCTTTGCTGCTGTATGAGGCCACTCCCAAGCCACGCCTGCCCTTTACAGACAGACAGTGAGACGATCAACTCAACACGTGTGTTTTATTGTCATTTCAACCATATACACGAAAAAACGTTTCACCGTGGCTCAAGTGGTGTTACACATTTAAAACATGCTTTTTTTTGCCACAGCTGATACATTATCCGGACCATATATCTATGATCCGGACTTCTTTCAGCGGATTGATTGATAGCTCCAGAGTAAACAGAACTGTGTCCATGGCAACGCTCTGCTATACATGGCAACCAACCCAGTCTCACGCCAGGTCGTGTAATAGTCACGTTATTTTGATTCATAAATTTGTGTACAGGTTACGATTTTGACGTTTTTTTCGTGTATATGCAACGACTTTTGAACGTGTAGGCTACAGGTCACGCTTTTTGAACCTGCTCTGGGGGACGCGACAACGGGGAAATGAGGCGCCACACGCCGGCAAAAACAACGGGACGGGCCACCACTCGCGACCCGCGCAGGGGCACACTACAACGGGGAAATGAAACGCCGCACGGCGGCCAAAACAACGGAACGGGCCGCCACTCGCGGGCCGCCACTTGCGGGCCGCCACTTGCGGGCCGCCACTTGCGCACTCGCGGGCCGCCACTCGCAGGACACGATCCCCGGCCGCAGGGGCACACAACAACGGGGAAATGAAACGCCACAATAACGAGACGGTTGGGGTTGAATGCACATAATTGTTGTTCTAAAATTTCCAAGACTTTATGGCTGCAGCCTGGAGCGTCCCATATCATGCCGTCCCGTCTACCTTTCAAAATAAAAGCTCGCGTCCCAAAATTTCCGTCGGGATAAACAGTTTCTGAGAAGCTAAGCGAGGATTTAAGATGGCTGACACTCGTTTTTTCCTCGGCAATCCCCGGAAAAAGCCGACGGTCCAACCCCCTTTGGGCTATGCGGAAGTGGCTCCTAATACACAATGAATACAGGCTGTAGTCTTTTGCCTCTGGGCAAAAAAGCCTCAGATGACGCAAAAATCGTCATTTTGCGTCATCTGAGGTTTTTTTCCAGACCCTCATTACAGAGATCTCCCTCTCCAGGGGGACATGAGGGAGGGAAGCATGGTCATTCAAAAATACTACCGGGGTTCTATGGGTTCTACTGGTACAAAGCTTAATGCTAATCGGTGAAGTTTCCCTTTAAGCTGTTTTCTCTCGTTGGGTGATACCCAATCAGCAGAGACGTGTCTGTAAACTCGTGGTAATAAAAAGGCAGAGCGCTTGCGCACACAACAGGGTGTTCAACGTACGGTTGCACGGTATTGACATAATGTGATATTGCGATATTGATTATGAATATTGTGATATCGATATTCGTTTTTCGATATTTTTAAACATATGTAAAACCGCAAAAGTTATGGGAAGACGCATCAAAATAGATTCATAACAAATGAAACAAGTTTTCTTACACAAGGTTTATTTCAACTGACTGTCATATTGGACTGGTACAACACAAATGAATAAATAAGGACCATGTCTACAGAACAGGACATGTTCTAGCCTACTGGTTGGACAGTATACAATCTATAAATAAAGAGAACAGGACACAACTTTGCTTTCGATTCTCTGATTGTTTTGTTGTCTCTATCGATTTCTTCACTTACACTCACTCTGTCAAAATATGCACACACATGGTACGCTCCATAGGGTTTTTCATGTAGCTGACCTGTGCGTGCAAGTGGGGAAACTGGCCGATGAAATGATCATTATAGCGTTTCAAGCGGGCTCTAAATCAAACACAACTAAGCCACAAAGCCAACGGACGGGACGCAGCGCTCCACAAAATAAACAAAATATTGCATAGGCCTACTTATCGCGAAACTTTCAATATAATATTGCGCAACGTGATATCGTGGATACATCATGCATATATGATATATCAACGCACTCCCGTTTCAGTTTAAAAAAACACAAACGTGTTGTTACGTTTTGTCGGGGCTCGTTGCCTGCTCGTTGCCCTGGAGTTTCCATTGACATGGGAGTTTCCCTACTCCCCTAGGGACTGATAATCCTACAAGCAATCTGATTGGAGACAACACAGCCAATCAGAAATGACCTACTTTAATTCTCTGATTGGCTGGAATCACAGGCTAACAGACCAGGTATGTTGCTCGAATGAAATTATGGTTTTAATGACAATAAATTTGCCTACAAAATAACATTTATGAAATAAATGTCTTCATTTATATGCATGCAAAAAAAATGGACCAATGGAAATCAACTGAATGTTTTATAGTCTTTATTCTCAACATGATAATTGTATGTCAGGACTGGGTAACTACAGTCTTGTATTTACTTTTATTACTGTCAAACTAATCTATATCTATCACCGATCCCAGTAAAAGTTATTAAAACATCCCCAGAGGTTGAGTGCAGAGGTAATGACAGTGGTAATGTAGTAGAAAAAAAACTACAACACCTGCACTAGACCTATGACCACCTGAAAAAGGAAAGAAATATTCTACATAATATTCTTTTTTTCATGTGATGGCCAGATAGTTTCCGATGATCTATCTGTGCTTGTGCATTTATTGCATTCAAAAAGCAGACGCGTTGCAAACATACAGTATTATGTTTATGTAGTTTAAAAAAAACAAAAAACAGAAGTCCACATTTCCACGCTTCTGCTAAAGTTCAAGTGTGTAATCACTGAAACAGGCTTATTGAAAATGCAGCCCTGAAAATGGTCCCAACACCGCTTAGTATCTTGTCTGCAACACACAATGATCAAAGATAGAATTAAAACAGGTTTAGGTTTGATCTAATAGATCACAACACTAAAAACAAAATCATAAAAAAATAAAACTGTTCAGGCTCAACCCTATAACACGGTTATTCAAATGTTGACAGTGCATTTGGGTAGTCACATTAAAAATAATGTTATCCTGTTTTACATGAATTGTTTGGCCAAAGAGAGCAGAAATCAGTTTTCATGCATAGAATTTAGGAAAGTAGAAGTCTTTAGTCAACATTGAGACGATGCAGGGGATCTGCTTCTTGCCACTAAATCCTGGCAGGTTGGAGGAGGACTCAAAGTGTAGCGCCACCTTGCGGTTGACGCGGGTCATGATCTGCATCAGCTCCAGCTCTCTGCGGAATCGCATCAACATCTCACACAGCGCCTGCATGAACCAGGAGCCGTTGGTCGTGTTTCTCCATGAGTAGTAGCCTGCAGGACGGGTCACGTTACGAGTGTATTGCCATTTCATTATGGATTGTGAACATACTAGGGCGGCACAATATATCGTTTTTAAATATCAGTTATTGCAATAAACACGTCGTGAAAGACACTCCGAGATTTTTTGAGTTAGTTGAAAGGGAGTATCAGTAGAAAACCACACTTTACAGTGGTGCTCATAAGTTTATGAACCCATTCTAAAAGGTGACTAAAAAGAGGAATTAAAAAAAAAAATTATCATCTTTTGGAAATGGATCTTAATGCCTTAATTAAAACAAATTAGGAAAAATCCAACCTTTAAGGACAGCAATTATCTTTGTGACTGAATAATGTATCGTATATAAATAAATGTTCTTAAAATACAGGGGGCACAAGTAAGTACACCCTTAAATAAATTCCCATAGAGGAAGGCAGATTTTTGCAGGCAGAATACTGAAAGCAGAAAGGCAGAACAGAGTACACTTTTTATAATCGCAAAATAATGACGTTATCGCAATATTTAACAACATTATCGCATATTACATGTTTTCCTCATATTGTGCTGCCCTAAAAACATACTGAATACCAGGGCTTTAAAGAAATTAGACAGTTATCCGTGTGTCATTTAATGAATATTCCCAGGACAAAAAGTCTTTTCTACCACTTCCGGTGTACAGTGTGTTACCTGGAGCGGTGGAATAGGCATACAGGAAGTCTGCCTCCACAGGAATCCTCTCGGATGTTTGAGCATCGACACTGTCAGTCTCAATCCCGTCATCCAGCTCCGCCCCACGGCACGCCTCAAAAGGAAATCCAGGTACATTAAATATAACATACATTATGCACATTAAAGGTCCAATATGTAATATTTGTACTGTAAAGAATCCAAAAATGACACCAATGCCTCATCAGATATTAAGGAAACATGTTAAACTGAAATACTATATCTTTTCTGACAACAATGCTAATGTGTATTTTTTCTTTTTGAAATTTACATTCCGTGACGGAATTTATGTTTATGTTTTGATCTGTGTGTTGTTATCAACGGCCCAGTTTGACAGCCAGGCTGGGTTGCCAGATATACTGTACCTGTAAAAACGTAAACCCAGCACGCTACAGCTGTAACGGTAGTACAGCCATGAAAGCAGCACACAAACGAACAGGATCAACGGAGATAGATTCTACCCGACCTAAAAAAAACAGCATGTTTCTAACAGTTGCGTGACCAGAGACGTAACAACCCCCTGGTAAATATTGGAGGTGTATTTGAAAGATGGAGACAGCTTAGATCCCAAAAGGATACAGAATTGGCTAATTTCCTCCTGAAAAGGTAAGCATTAGCTTCAGGCTAATTTATCACAGCTACTAGGGATGGGCATTTTTGTCATTTCAACATTTGTGTACTCACATTGAATAATATAGCTAGAGTTGGTTACTCAAAAACAATTGAGACATAGCCAGTAAAGTGATCCCGACTGGTCCTGGCTAACGCCGCCATGCTAACCCTGCTAACTGCTAACGTTACCGGGAGGACCAGGCAAGCAGCTCATGGCTGTTTACAACGTGTAGTTCAGCGGCTGGAGCCGTCAACGGTGAGTTATTTTAAGCCAAGAGAGGGGGGCTGTAAATCGGAAAGAGAGGACTGTGAGTTTACAGTGTGTTTAGCGATTGTTGCCGTAATTCTAAGCCAATGAAGTGTGTTCCGTCAGCAAGGTAGTGGTATTTTTAGCGGTTCGTATTGTAATTCTAAGCTGAGGAAGTGTGCCTGACTGGCGTGTGGAGAGGACAGTGAGGTTGTTGTGTTTTTAGCGGTTCATACTGTAATTCTAAGCCGAAAAAGTGTGTCTGTCAGTTGGTTACAGAGCTCCGCGTGAGCATGGGCTTTTTTGACTGTCAATATAGCCAGTATCTACCGTTAGCTACTCCGCTGTGCTGTGGAGTAATGTCTGGCTATGTGAGAAAAGCATCTAGCAACATTGTTGTGAATGCTGCGGTCTCAGCCTGGCAACCCCCGTGAACTTCGAGTCTGGGCAGGAGGGGGGCGGGGGAGACGACTCTCCAGTATTTTGAATTGGTAGTGCAGTAACTATTTTAACCGCTAGCTGCCAGTATTACACACAATATTACATATGCACCTTTAAAGCTGGGACAGGCAGTTTTTTTCTGGCATCATCGGGCAAAAAGTCCATACAGATTTTTCAGCATGTTGTAATTAAAAGGTGCTCTAAGCGATGTTGGGTGACGTTACTTGTTCTTGACGTTCAAAGTATTGTCAAACAAAACTGATAGTGAAGAGATGTATGCTGTATGTGACAAAAAAAAATGTTGTAGCCTAAAAAACGCGTCACATCGCTTAGAGCACCTTTTAAGCGGACTGACAGAAAACTAGACTTCTGCATTTCCTCTTGGCTCTGTTTCCAGTAGACCTGTTCGAGTTGTGATTCACTCGGATCTTTAACCCGAGTCTTTAAATTGACTCACGAATCACGAGTCTCTAGCATCATTAACCCGGTTCAGTTGAGTCCTACTACAATTCAACATGATAACAGCGGCACACAAAAACCTCTTGCAACATTAGCTTCTACTATTCCTAGCCATCTTAGCTGCAAAAAGCTTTATAACTTACAATTTCGTAGTTAACAGCAACTCCACAAGTCAACTCAAGCGCCTGAGTGAGCAGAGAGACAGTCCCGACCCGCAGACTCAGGGCCGGAAGCTCGCAGACCGTGGGATTCACTGGAGAACTCACGAGCCCTCGATGACTCGTGAGTTGTTGGCAAGGGGGTAAGCTTTGCTTCAGAACGCGAACCTTCGATGGCGCCATTTTGTTGCTACGAAGAGATCACCTCTTGTTAGCATTCCACTGACCGCCATTTTGTTTTTACGTCACTTGACTGCGAATAACTTTACATCTGAAGCGTTTAAAGACTCTATTTGTCCGTTGTTTAGTTCTAAAGAAACACGACAATGTATAAAAGGCTCCATTACCTTGTACCTCACGTTATGGCTCCGTAGCAGACGCTTTTGTAAAAATACGCTAACGATTGTGTCATAACCAAGGGACTTACTGTCGCACAGTAGAGGAATTACCGTATAGTACAGGAGAAGCTTGCAGGCAGTTTCAACTTACATTAGCTGTTTAGGTTTAATTACGAATGTTAGCTAGCATGTTAGTTAGCAATAATTACCCTGTGCTTATGTTGTCTCCTTACATATACCTACACTCTCCGTCTATGTAAGATTGGGAATGATTGAGATTTCTCTTGGCACAGCTACCAGAACACTTACAACTTTCAGACACTCACGTCACATTTACGTTGTCTCTGTCAGTTGGAGGCTGCGCAGTAAGGGAAGAGATCACAGGAAAAGTGCTTCTAATAGCCTTCACTGGTCTCCGTCCAGAGCAACGGGATCTATTGGTCCATTATATATATATATGTCAATGGTTGTTGGTGATTCATGAGTTGTTGATGACTCGTGAGTTCTCGCGGGAGTCAGTAAATCCCGCGAATCAACTGAATCAGCTGAATCAGCCGGCTACGTTGTCATGAGTGGATCTGATTCAGACGAGCGAGCAGCGAGCGGGTGCAGCTTCTCCTCGAGCTCAGGGTAAAGCAAATCAACAACAAAAGCCATTCTTTCACTTCTGAAATAACATACAATGTTCTGCACGTAGCCTAGCTAGGCCTACTGTAGGTTTGGTGTATAAATGTAGTATGCTAAATGCAATTAGGTTGAGCAGACAGTCCGAAACATTACAAGCTCGCCTCAGCTCGGCTCGCAGACAACTCATGAGTTGTCGACAACTCACGAGCCCTCGCTGACTCATGAGTTGTTGATGACTCGTGAGTTCTCGCGGGAGTCAGTAAATCCCGCAAATCAACTGAATCAGCCGGCTACGTTGCATTGACATATATATAATGGACCAACAGAGCCCAGTTGCTCTGGACGGAGACCAGTGAAGGCTATTAGAAGCACTTTTCCGGTGATGGCCAGCTTTACTGCGCAGCCTCCAACTGAGAGAGACAGCGTAAATGTGACGTGAGCAACGTGTCTGAAAGTTGTAAGTGTTCTGGTAGCTGTGCCAAGAGAAATCTCAATCATTCCCAATCTTACAGAGACGGAGAGTGTAGGTATATGTAAGGAGATAACATAAGCACAGGCTAATTATTGCTAACTAACATGCTAGTTAACATTAGTAATTAAACCTAAACAGCTAACGTAAGTCGAAACTGCCGGTGATCTTCTCCTGTACTATACGGTAATTCCTCTACTGTGCGACAGTAAGTCACTTGGTTATGACACAATTGTTAGCTTATTTTTACAAAAAAGTCTGCTACGGAGCCATAACGTGAGGTACAAGGTAATTGAGCCCTTTATACGTTGTGGTGTTTCTTTAGAACTAAACAATGGACACATCAAGTTTTTAAACGCTTCAGATGTAAAGTTATTCTCAGTCAAGTGACGTAAAAAAAAAATGGCGGTCAGTGGAATGCTAACAGGAGGTGATGGCCTGTTAGCAACAAAATGGCGCCATGATGGCTCGCGTTCTTAAGCAAAGCTTACCCCCTTGCTACGTTGTCATGAGTGGATCTGATTCAGAATGAGCGAGCAGCGAGCGAGTGCAGCTTCTCCTCGAGCTCAGGTTAAAGCAAATCAACAACAAAAGCCATTCTTTCACTTTTGAAACAACATACAATGTTCTGCACGTAGCCTAGCTAGGCCTACTGTAGGTTTAGTGTATAAATGTAGTATATTAAAATGCAATTAGGTCGAGCAGACAGTCCGAAACATTATAAGCTCGCCTCGCAGACAACTCATGTTTTTTTTACTTCACAAAACTTTATTATTCAAATAAAGATGCACATACACATTGAAAACATTAAATGCATACAGTGCATACATGAAAAAGGGGCGCATGGAATTTAATTTAATTTAAGAGATTTTAAGTCATTGTAAATGTTCGGATCCAGATGGCTTTCTTATTTGTCAGTCCTATTAAAGTTAAAAAAATATAATTCCATGTCATTTTTAAATGAATATTCGGTTTTCTTTCAGACCATTTATATTTATGGATATTTTTTTCAAATAAAATTAAAAGATTCCAAATGAAAACATGGCATTTCATCCAAATCAAAAGCTTGCCTTGGATGTAGCATACAATACTGACTCAAGTGATTCAAGTGACTCGCACAACCCGGATCAGTTTAGTGAGTGACTCAGAATAACCTGAATCCTAAAAAGGAATCGAGTTTGCCAGGCTTAGTTTCCAGCCTTTAGAAAACTAGTCCCTGACTGGGTACTTTGGCCAATCACAGACCATTTCAGAGCGAGGGTGTTCCTATTGGCTGTTCTACAAAATGCAGGTGCACGTACACGTCCCTTCAGATGGTGAAAGCCTGATTCAATGATGGAAGATTCTGCAGAAAAAAATTGCTTTTCTAGCATTGGCAACAACTGAATACACTACAAAGCAACCCCAGAAAAAGAAGTAAGACCTTTAAAAGGTCTAAAAGAGTCTGAAAATAAATGCATACCACATATGTCAATACCAGCGAAACGTTCCAGAGATGGAGAGAAAATGTTTTAAAAAAATAGTTTAGCCTTTTGTTAACCTTAGCCAAAGGCTCACGGCTGTGACCAAAGCTCACAGCTAAGGTTCCCAGAAGGCTAACTATAAGCATCTGTAACGCTTCGCCAATGTTGACACGTTTTATTCATAAAGATGAACTTTAATCACAGTATGTTATCTCAAATGGCTCTACACACCTACAAAAGCCTTCAAAGAAAACAGTCATTCTCATAGAAGGGAGCTGCAGGAGGAGGGCTATACTGTTTGGCTATATTTGTTTCGCCTTTTACAGAAAAACTGCCACCCACGGCTTGTATGGTATTTGATGGTTGTACTGAGACACTGAGGGCATATGGTTTAAAAAGCTACAATAACAACCAGCGGTGATGGTTTTCAATTCCAATTTTATCTAAATCACATCTCTGAATTTGGAATTTTGAAAAACATAACAGATTACTGTTGCAAGTCCTTTTTGCAAACTTAAACAAAGCGTACCAAACCTTACACTACAAAACAAGCCTCTCCAAACACAGCCGTAGACAGGGCTGTAGTGATGGCACAAGATGAACAGGTATTGTTTCAACTAGTACACGTGTATGTGTGAGGTAACGTGGGTATATTTCACCAACCTGTATGAAGAAGAGCTTGGGTTTCCCCACCAGACTCTTACAGCGGTCTCCTTTAAAGTATTTTGTCAGCTCCTCCAACTTTTCAAAGCCGTCGGTGCCATATATCACGCCCTCATCTCCATGACTTAGCAACACACATACAAATGATGCACTCTTACTGTGGTCCTCCTTGGATGCTAGTCACACACACACACACACACACACACACACACACACACAAGAGAGATTGATTTAAAGTTGCCGATACAACAGCACCATAGAACTCTGATTATCCATCCATCCATCCATCTTCGTCCGCTTATCCGGTGTCGGGTCGCGGGGGGAGCAGCTCCAGCAGGGGGCCCCAAACTTCCCTTTCCCGAGCAACATTAACCAGCTCCGACTGGGGGATCCCGAGGCATTCCCAGGCCAGGTTGGAGATATAATCCCTCCACCTAGTCCTGGGTCTTCCCCGAGGCCTCCGCCCAGCTGGACGTGCCTGGAACACCTCCCTAGGGAGGCGCCCAGGGGGCATCCTTACCAGATGCCCGAACCACCTCAACTGGCTCCTTTCGACGCAAAGGAGCAGCGGCTCTACTCCGAGCTCCTCACGGATGACTGAGCTTCTCACCCTATCTCTAAGGGAGACGCCAGCCACCCTCCTGAGGAAACCCATTTCGTCCGCTGGTACCCTGGATCTCGTTCTTTCGGTCATGACCCAGCCTTCATGACCATAGGTGAGGTAGGAACAAAAACTGACCGGTAGATCGAGAGCTTTGCCTTCTGGCTCAGCTCTCTTTTCGTCACAACGGTGCGATAGATGGAATGTAATACCGCACCCGCTGCGCCGATTCTCCGACCAATCTCCCGCTCCATTGTCCCCTCACTCGCGAACAAAACCCCAAGGTACTTGAACTCCTTCACTTGGGGTAAGGACTCATTCCCTACCTGGAGAAGGCATTCCATCGGTTTCCTGCTGAGAACCATGGCCTCCGATTTAGAGGTGCTGATCCTCATCCCAACCGCTTCACACTCGGCTGCGAACCGATCCAGTGAGTGCTGAAGGTCACAGGCCGATGATGCCATCAGGACCACATCATCTGCAAAGAGCAGCGATGAGATCCCCAGCCCACCGAACTGCAACCCCTCCCCCATCCCGACTACGCCTCGATATCCTGTCCATAAATATTACAAACAGGATTGGTGACAAAGCGCAGCCCTGGCGGAGGCCAACCCTCACCCGAAATAAGTCCGACTTACTGCCGAGAACCCGGACACAACTCTCACTTTGGTCGTACAGAGATTGGATGGCCCTGAGTAGAGACCCCCCTCACCCCATACTCCCGCAGCACCTCCCACAGTATCTCCCGGGGGGACCCGGTCATACGCCTTCTCCAAATCCACAAAACACATGTAGACCGGTTGGGCATACTCCCAGGCCCCCCCCCCTCCAGGATCCTTGCGAGAGTAAAGAGCTGGTCCGTTGTTCCACGACCAGGACGGAATCCGCATTGTTCCTCTTCAATCTGAGGTTCGACTATCGGCCGAACCCTCCTTTCCAGCACCTTGGAGTAGACTTTACCAGGGAGGCTGAGAAGTGTGATACCCCTGTAATTGGCACACACCCTCTGGTCCCCCCTTTTTTAAAAAGGGGAACCACCACCCCAGTCTGCCACTCCTTTGGCACTGTTCCAGACTTCCACGCAATGTTGAAGAGACGTGTCAACCAGGACAGCCCCCTCCACACCCAGAGCCTTGAGCATTTCCGGACGGATCTCATCAATCCCAGGGGCTTTGCCACTGTGTAGTTGTTTGACTACATCAGTGACCTCCGCCTGGGAAATCGACGACAATCCCCCGTCATCCTCCAGCTCTGCCTCTAACATAGAGGGCGTATTAGTCGGATTCAGGAGTTCCTCAAAGTGCTCCTTCCACCGCCCTATTACCTCCTCAGTTGAGGTCAACAGTGTCCCATCCTTACTGTACACAGCTTGGATGGTTCCCCCTTCCCCCCTCCTGAGGTGGCGAACAGTTTTCCAGAAGCACTTTGGTGCCGACCCGAAAGTCCTTCTCCATGTCTTCTCGAACTTCTCCCACACCCGCTGCTTTGCCTCTTTCACGGCAGAGGCTGCAGCCCTTCGGGCCCTTCGGTGCCCTGCAACTGCCTCCGGAGTCCTCTGGGATAACATATCCCGGAAAGACTCCTTCTTCAGTCGGACGGCTTCCCTGACCACCGGTGTCCACCACGGTGTTCGTGGGTTACCGCCCCTTGAGGCACCTAAGACCCTAAGACCACAGCTCCCCGCCGCAGCTTCAGCAATGGAAACTTTGAACATTGTCCACTCGGGTTCAATGCCCCCCAGCCTCCACAGGGATGCACGAAAAGCTCCGCTGGAGGTGCGAGTCGAAAGTCCGTTGGACAGGGGCCTCCTCAGACGTTCCCAATTTACCCGCACTACACGTTTGGGCTTACCAGGTCTGTCCAGAGTCTTCCCCCACCCCCTGACCCAACTCACCACCAGATGGTGATCGGTTGACAGCTCTGCCCCTCTCTTCACCCGAGTGTCCAAAACATACGGCCTCAGATCAGATGAAACGATTATAAAATCGATCATTGACCTTCGGCCTAGGGTGCTCTGGTACCAGGTACACTTATGAGCATCCCTATGTTCGAACATGGTGTTTGTTATAGACAATCCATGACTAGCACAGAAGTCCAACAACAAACAACCACTCTGGTTTAGATCAGGGAGGCCGTTCCTCCCAATCACGCCTCTCCATGTGTCTCCATCATTGCCCACGTGCGCGTTGAAGTCCCCCAGCAGAACAATGGAGTCCCCCCCACTGGCGCCCCATGCAGGACTCCACTCAAGGTCTCCAAGAAGGCCGAATACTCCGAACTCCTGTTTGGTGCATATGCACAAACAACAGTCAGAGTTTTCCCCCCCACCACCCGCAGGCGTAGGGAGGCGACCCTCTCGTCCACCGGGGTAAACTCCAACGTAGCGGCGCTTAGCCGGGGGCTTGTTAGTATCCCCACACCCGCCCGGCGCCGCACACCCTGAGCAACTCCGGAGAAGAAAAGAGTCCAACCCCTATCCAGGAGTACGGTTCCAGAACCGAGACTATGCGTAGAGGTAAGCCCCACCAGATCTAACCGGTAGCGCTCCACCTCCCGCACCAGTTCCGGCTCCTTCCCCCACAGAGAGGTGACGTTCCACGTCCCCCAAAGCCAGCGTCTGCTGCCCGGGTCTGGTCCGTCGAGGCCCCTGACCTTCACTGCCACCCATGTGGCAGCGCACCCGACCCCAGCGGTTCCTCCCACAGGTGGTGGGCCCATGGGATGGAGACAGAGGTGCCACGTAGCTTGTTCGGGCTGTGCCCGGCCGGGCTCCGTGGCAAACCCGGCCACCAGGCGCTCGCCGAAGAGCCCTCCGTCTGGGCCTGGCTCCAGACGGGGGCCCCAGGCTTCCTCCGGGCAGGGTCACTCTATCCCTTCCTCGTTCTATCATGGGGTTTTTGAACCATTCTTTGTCTGGCCCCTCACCTGAGACCACTTTGCCTTGGGAGACCCTACCAGGAGCACAAAGCTCCAGACAACACAGCCCTCAGGTTCACAGAGACACCCAAACCTCTCCACCACGATAAGGTGATGGTTCACGGAGATTAGCCCACCAAACATATTTCAAATACTGGCCAACAAGTCAGGTTCAAACAATCATTACTGCAGCTCTCATACAGTGGCTCAGAAGAGTAATGCAGCAGGCCAAATACACCACACAAAGCCAAGCACACACATAAAAACAAACACACACACGTATCATCACAGTTTTCACACTTGCACGTATGGTCAAAATAATGTAGTTATATCTGTAGTGATTTAACATGTCTAAATAAGCCACTGAGGGCAAACATGTTTTCTGGGCTAAAAATAAACCAATGTCTTACCTTAACTTTAGATTCGGTTATTTATTTATTCACATTTTTGTAAAACACATGTTCACTGTAATGTTCTTCTACGAGACAGAGATGAGAGTAAAGTTCTTGCATGGACCCCTATCAGCTGACTCGCCCAGTGTGGCCTGGCTGTGCGATCCCCTGGTCTAATGTCACGGCCGTGGTCAGCTCATCTTCCTCCGGCTGCTTTTCTTCGTCTCGGTTGGTGACAAGTTCACTATATCTCTCAGTCTCATTTACAGGTTTTGATAAAGTCTCCACACCTTGAGGTTTAGGGAGTAAAAAACTATCCATTACTAGCGTTAGACTTGCTTCTCAAATTATTTTATTTATTTATAAATCAACCACAGCAATTCCTTGGGGGTGCTAAGGGAGTGCTATGGCAATCCTAGGGGTAGCTACAGCACCCCTAGCCCCTCCCTGGCACGGCCTATGGTCCAGATACCAGACATGGGGGACTCGAGCCACATGACTTGACTAGAGTTAGAATTGAGTCGCAAATTTTAGGACTTGAGACTTGCTTGATTAACATTCATAAAAGACTCGACTTGACTTTGACTTGATATTCATGACTTGAGACTGGACTTAGACTTGAGTCAAATTACTTGAAATGACTTGATTTTCTGTTTAATAAATATGTTTTTCCCCTCTGATATTGAGGAGTTAACTTTACGATCTTAGTGCTATTGCATGCGCAGGAACAGTTGATATGATGACGCGGCGCGCAGCGGCAGACCGTCAGTAAACAACACTGGCTATGGCTAGTAACTTAATGTCATGGATCCCTCTCATGGGCGCCGATACCGTGGGTGCTTGAGCTCCGGAGCACACACGGAAAATACTGACCGTCAACGAGTGCCAGACTGCCAGTTCCTTTTTAAGTTAATCTAAAATTTAAACACTGCAGTTGTGGAGCGTCTGTCATAGTGTGATTGGTTATGTCGGTGGCATTAATTCTTAATTTTCCACGAAGCTGATCGTGGTTACGTGCCAGTTAAACTTTTCATCTCCAATCCTGTCTGTAGCCTATTTGTGAGAAGTGGCGCTGTCCTGGCTTTATTATGGCGTGTGTGTTCGTTTCGGCCGCTGTCC
The DNA here is from genome assembly GCA_025617405.1 of Perca schrenkii. NCBI lineage: Eukaryota > Metazoa > Chordata > Actinopteri > Perciformes > Percidae > Perca > Perca schrenkii. The sequence goes on from CM046796.1 coordinate 32,398,020, forward strand.
GTTTCCTAAGGTTCTGAAATGCAAACACTTTTTTTTTAAAGGGTGTGCGCGTGTGAGCACCCACGGAGGAAAACATAAATTGGCGCCTATGTCGCTCTGCGCAGAAAATAATAAAGTTTGGCTATAAGGATTAGCCTACACATCTGACCAGGCAACAAAAAAACGAACGGCAGTTTGTAAGGTCTGCAGTACAAACATTTCCGACGTTGAATTTCATCAGACACTTCAAATCGGGAGAGATTCGGGTTCCAGTTCCCATATTCAGCTGAACCACTATTTGGACGTTTGTGATGGACAGAAGTCCCTTCAGTTTTGGGCCATGAATAAGCACACCCTCCCCTCTTTGTTCAAGGTGGCGGTAAGAGCGAATAAAAGGCACACATACACACAAAACATAAACTGCTCTCTCTCTCTCTCTCTCATAAACACACACACATGCAGACATAAGTATGTGAATAAAGCTAGGCACACATACAACGCACTCTGCACTCTCACACACCAATATTAATAACTTTTCACTCACTCTTTCTCAAACATGCACACATTCGCTCACAAATTCACTGTCAAATATCAACATATACTTTCCATTCCATGTGATAAGCAAATGTGGTGGGATTCAGCTACTCTCAAAGAATATGTTTTGTTCTTTAAGAGAAAGAAAGGTTAAAAGATGTGTTTCTGTCTCATAAAAGTGAGGCATGTTTGAAAAATATTATTTGACTTAGGAACCATTATACTTTAATTGTTTGAAGGAATTTCATGATTTAATGTCATGTTTGAGGCATATTGAACAATGTTGATTTATTGTTGGCCTAATATCAGTTTTAGGCTTTGATTTTTTTATGTGTTAATTTAAACTCTTCAGATGTATGTGGACGCAATGTCTTTTGAGTAAAAAAAGCAAATAAAACTCCAGCAGTTCATAATCACTGTCTTTAGCTTGTTTAAAAATGGAAACTTTGGTATGACTTGACTTGTGACTTGCTTGACCAAAGCTATGACTTGACTTGCTTGATTGTCACAAAAAATGACTTGGACTTGCTTGCGATTTGCCCATGTGTGACTTACTCCCATCTCTGCCAGATACCCTCTCATTTGAAATTATCATCATCTTGAGGACAGTGCAGATATTTTAGCATCTCGTAGTTATAGTTCTCAGACTGCAAAACATACAGGTCTGGCAGGGATGGCTACTTCACAGTTCCCAAGACATTTGTAGAGTTACGGTAATAAGTGCGTTTGGGAATTAAAGAGTAGCCACACCCAGACGAATAGCTGTTGAACAGCTATTTGAAATTTTTTTCTGTATTTATTGTTTATTTCATATTAATGCATGTTTGTCTGTTTATGTATGCACCAACTACCAAGGTAAATTCCTTGTAAGTGTAACTCACTTTGGTAATAAATCTGATTCTGAATCTGAAATGCAGCAATTATCAACATTTGCTGTTCCAATCAGTCGACAAATTGATTGTACATGGCAGTGTGAGAGGATGGGAAGCATTCTTTTTCTTATATTATGTTTTTTGAGGCTTTTTCCCCCTTTCCTTTATTGTGTTATATATCTTTTTTGTGCACGTTCTAGGTTCACAAAGTGAAAAACAAAAGCCCGAAGTCCACCCCAAGGGCACTTACCATCTTCCAGAGAAAACACTGTTGACAAACTGCTCCAAACAGCTCTATTGTAGTCCAGCCTTTACTTCCGTGACGAACCCTCATCACTTTGTAACACACGTTGTAATGCTCACCTAGCTGCTAGCGTGGCACGCCCTCGTACTCTGCAACTGACTAGCTAGCAGTGCTTACCTAGGAACCGCGCACTCCCAACAAAGAATGAACAGAAGTGTGATGCCTCACCCCGTAGCTAAAACGGAGAGCTCAACACACAAGGTGAAAAGAGGAGCTGTAGCAATGTAAAAAATGATGGTGTTTTTTGAAAATTAAACCACATAAACCTATTCTGGTACAACCTCTAAATACAGTTATTAAACTGAAAATGAGAATAATATGAGCACTTTAAATAAACAAAAAACTGTAGTTTCTGTTACCACTAGACAACAGTTGTTTCATCTCCGCCACGGTCTGATCATTGTTCACATTGACCTTATAACCCAGCTTAGAGAAGGTCTCCATAGCAGCAGCAGCATCTACATCTGTCCCGTTCCGAGCACTCATCCCTGGAGAGAGACACACGCAAACACACAGGTAGAAATGTAGTAGTCGGCAGCTACAATCATGGGGTATATAATACAGCCACAATTGTACTTGTAGAGGATATGTATAGTTGTGGGACTCCAGTAAGTAGACTGGCAAGAGCTATTTTATTGGATGAAGTGACTATTCTCTAATACAGATGATGCTGAACTGAGAACTGAGCCTCCTAGCGAGCAAGCTAACCAACTAGCCAGCCAGCCGCTAAATTAGTCAAGTTTAACAACTTAATGTTTCATTCACACACTCTCGTCATAGCATAGAAAAAAGCACAACGCTCTCGCCAGATGAGTGATAATTTGTTAGGCTCGTTTTTTTCCTAACTAGTGAAAGCACTGTGGGTGGAATTAGCAAGCTAACATTAGCTAATTAACTATCCATCAAGCTACCAAACAAGCTAAGTAATTTTATAACTGCCAACACAGTGGACTCGTGAAAAATTACATCATTTTTTGGTCATGACTAATTTATTAATGACTCAGCATTATCTGTATTCGAGAAAAGAATAATTTTATCCGATGTTTAAAGTGAATAAAACAGCCTTGTCAGCCTACTTGCTGACGCAATTTGATCTCTCCCACGAGTCCCACCGGACTTCTGTGTACGTTAATGTAAACAAGCAGTGGACCAAACCACTGTTAGGCAAGGGAGGGGGGACTCAAAATGGTTCTAAACTTAAATCACATGTTCCCCTGCGTGCATTTGTATTGTTTAATTTTTCACACAATTATTTGAAGTGTAGATTATGTACAATACACAGCGTGGTTTTAATGTTACTTTTTTTTTGGTGGGGGGGGTAATACTTGCGGGTGGGTCCCAATTGCTGTATTACACATTGTAAGTAAAATGGGGGTGACACATTGACACACACACATGAGACTTGTTTGTTGTCAGTTATTAAATTTACAGAACATTTGTGACTGCGAAATTAAAGAAGTGTGTGTGTGTGACACTTGTTAAATGGGTGTAGTTACCTGTGCTACTGTGGAAGTTCTTATTGTTGATAATCAGACAGGTTCCGATGCAGGGATAGTCCATCTTGTAGCGGTAAGGGTCAGAGCCTGCTGTTTTTGAGGCCACTTCCTCAGCAGTCTTACTACTGCCTGTGGGATTTGCATCTGACCTGACAACACACACACACACACACACACACACACACACACACACACACACACACACACACACACACACACACACACACACACACACACACAGAGCTATGAGCGAGGATACACGAGAGCAGAAGCCTTGCAGCTGAAAGCTGTTGCTCATAGTGGTTCTATTTGTACTCAAAAGTCGGATTTTCCGAGGTCAAAGTCGGTAGATCCTAAATCTCTGATCTGATCTGGATCTGCTAAAATGGTCGATAGTTAGGGTCAGGCATGGGGAGTGGGGACTGGTTAGGGTTAGAATACCTCCTTTGACGTCAACATGTCTAGTGGATGTGATCTAGCATCTACCATGCAACACTTCCCCTGACCTCGGATTTCCGAACTCGGAACTCGGTCAACCCTGCACCTTGTTTTCAGTAGACCGAGCATACAGGATTAGGTACATTTATGATATATGCATAGTCAGATGTACTCATCAGTGTACAATAATTATTACCTTTTCTTTGAAAACAATTTCAAGGAGTCCACAGTGTCCCCACCACTCTGCGTCATGTCCATGTTCCTACAGGCATGGATGCATACAAGGCAGTGAGCAGAAAATATAGGACCTCCATTTGGTGAAAGTGGAAACAACCACCAAGATAAAAAAAAATCTATCTATCTTTCTCTTCCAGTTCCTGGTTTTCAGTATCTTGCACTCTGTCAAAGTATGTGCAGGGCTCATTCAATTACTATCAATGCCATTTCAAACAAATCGCATGATCAATTCATATCAGCAATAGCCACTTCGGGACAATTGACTGAGTTCATACATACAATTTGTTAACTTAGTTTTTACACTATATTATGGAGTTGCAAAGATTAATCAAACTATCAAATTAATCGGCAACTATTTTGATAACCGCTTTGATCAGTTGGAGTAATTTTTATGAAAAAAAGTGAAAAATTATCTGATTCCAGCTCCTGTTTCTTCAATAATTAGCAGCCCTACTATATTCAGTTGTCTTGTCCAAGTACTGCTGAAGGCTGGAATGTAGGTTGGAATATCTTCCTAGCAAATAACAATGACAACTAAGGCAACCATACCAGATTGATGTTTAGGAGTTTAGAAAAACTGATAAGACATAGGCCTATAGGCAACAGTAATCGACCCATGACATACTGTATATTGATATGGTTCCCTTAGATTTGTTTTTTTTTGTCACCGAAAATAATAACACAAACATTTTCTAACTGGTATTTTGGCACAGATCTGGCGTTCAACAGGTTTCCTCCCACACAGGGGCTTTTTCTTTGGTAGGTAGTAATTTCAATGAAAACGTTTGACAGTGAGGCATTTGGTTTATCCAGCGTGGCAGCTGAAATTCAATTCCATTTAACCCCATTGAGGGAGGCAGCAGGGATTTGTAAAATGTGTTCCTTTGCAATTTTGGGGAACTACCCCTTAAGATGTAGGCCTACTATATGATTTACGTTAAAATATTATTTCTAAAAGTAAAAAGATAGGTCCACCCACTCTTTTTTTCTTACTGGATCAGGGGCGGATCTACAGGGGAGCAAGGGGGGGCAGCTGACCCCCCACTGTAGGGCATTGCCCCCCCAGCTGCCCCCCTAACTTTGGTGTTCAAAAAACTTTGCTTGTAAAAACAAACTGCCACTATGTGCACAGGCTTCTTAAAACATTGAAACAAACAATTAATTTATATTAATTCATAATAAATAATAATTGTAGATGTAATCTTAGCCCCCTGCCCCTCAAATACTTAGCTACGTCCCTGCATCAACGTGCAGAGCGGCGTTCGCACATTCTGGCTCGCACACAGCGAGTCTGCTGCGGTGTGGCGGCCCTGCATCCCGGCAAAGACTGGAGCGACCGAGCTGCCCCCCCCCCGAGCCTCTGAAAATGAAGTCAGTTTCCCGAGGTGAAGTTAAAACACACGTTTCATCTAAAGTTAAATTTGTAATAAATGTAATGTCTGCTAAAGGCGAGTCAGCATCAACAACAGCGCGTCCATTACGTTAGCCAAAAGTCAAATCGCTCCCTTGTGGTTTGTAAGCGCATTCTGCTGTTTGATTAGTTTGATTTCAGTAAAGACAAGAAGAGCATAATACAAAATATTACAAACTGGCATGTTTGAATTCATAACGTTTACAGAGGGTCGCCTTTTCGGTGGCGTAACGTTACAACACACTACACAGTGCTCGCTGAGACCGATCATGTGTGCGTGATTAGTTAAAGGAGAACTCCGGGCAATTTTTCCGTTAATCTTGATTGCTATATGTATATGAGTACTGCCGATAGCAAAAAAAACGAACCGAATCGGTGCTAGCAACACGGAGCTGCTGCAGCTAATGCCGAGAGCTCCCACTCAGCTAACGACAGTTATGGGGGCATAGGATAAAGAGTGCCTTTGTGCCTCTTAACAGACACAAAATGCAATTAAAATGTCTGTGCAACATGAACAGGGCCCTTACATGACAACAAGATGCATTTAGCAACTTAGCCATTGTTTAAATTCACCTACCCTCTTAGCTGCTAGCTGCCGTCTGGGATGAGTGAGTGTGTTCAACCAGGCTCCGGTAATAATCATCACGCAGCAGTTCCATGTGTATTTGTAGCATATATATCCATTTTGTGTGCTGTCGTTGGTGAATATGAGTCTCTGCAGTGGCGAATTGTGTGGTAGTTTCCTTAGCCAGGCTAGCAGCCCTGACCGGCATCCTTCTCCTTCCTATAGCCGCCCCCCTCGCCTGCTGAGGCCGATAACAAACCAACAAGCGCCCGCTGGTCGGGTGGAGGTCTTCCAGAAGACTGTTCAAGCCTTCGCGGCGAAAAATTGTATTTTATTTTACCCTCACAAATAGGTAATTGAGCACTGTAGTGGTTATGACCATATTAGTGACTATGTAACTAAAAACTCAAAAGCCTCTTCGATGTGTTCAATATCTTCTGTATTCTCCATAGTTACGTTACTCTAAGCTTCTTCCCTTGTGAACACCTCCGATCGTCACTTTTCACACACTACGCTCCTCCAACCTGCAGTGTGTTATTTACCTTTTTCACGCTACAGCTGAATTCACACGGGACTTCAGCGCGAGACTACAGCTAGCAGTCTAAAACACTATTTTACTGTACAGGGCATAAACATAATTTTGTCCGTTTCCATGTAGTTACATAGTCACTAATATGGTCATAACCACTATAGTGCCAATTACCTATTTGTGAGGGTAAAATAAAATACAATTTTTCTTCTGGAAGAACTCCACCCGACCAGCGGGCGCTTGTTGGTTTGTTATCGGCCTCAGCAGGCGAAGGGGGCGGCTATAGGAAGGAGAAGGATGCCGGTCAGGGCTGCTAGCCTGGCTAAGGAAACTACCACACAATTCGCCACTGCAGAGACTCATGTTCACCAACGACAGCACACAAAATGGATATATATGCTACAAATACACATGGAACTGCTGCGTGATGATTATTACCGGAGCCTGGTTGAACACACTCACTCATCCCAGACGGCAGCTAGCAGCTAAGAGGGTAGGTGAATTTAAACAATGGCTAAGTTGCTAAATGCATCTTGTTGTCATGTAAGGGCCCTGTTCATGTTGCACAGACATTTTAATTGCATTTTGTGTCTGTTAAGAGGCACAAAGGCACTCTTTATCTTATGCACCCATAACTGTCGTTAGCTGAGTGGGAGCTCTCGGCATTAGCTGCAGCAGCTCTGTGTTGCTAGCACCGATTCGGTTCGTTTTTTTTGCTATCGGCAGTACTCATATACATATAGCAATCAAGATTAACGGAAAAATTGCCCGGAGTTCTCCTTTAAGGAGTACTATAAAATCCACTTCCTCTCACATATCACGGCAGTATGGCTGCACAAATTAAACCAGGCAACATACTGTACTGTCAAACTGGGAAAACAACAAATACAACGGGATTAAGAAGGCTAGTCTAAACATAACTGATGTGTGCATGTAATAAATCTCGTCTGATGTTATGTTTTTTTAGGCTACTTATTAGCTACAGGGCCATACAGTCTAATGTAATACAAGAATAACAAGAGCTTTTCACATCTTGACTTTTGCAGGCCAGAGTACCTGGAGATATTAGCTGAAACCTAAAAGTGGGGATATTGCCAGCCAAGAAAATCCTGAGATGTGCACAGGAGGAAGAGAAGGAGGGAAATGAAGAAGGAGAAGACAGGAAACTGGAGAGACCAGGCAGGTCAGAGCAGGAGAAGACCACAGAAGGAGATGCAGAAATGAGTGAAAGAGAAGGGGGAAAGGAAGAATTGACTGAGGGATGAAGAGGAGGCTGCAGGTTCAGAGAGAGGGACAGAGGTAGAGAGTGATCAGGAGGAGGCAGATGAAGATGACAGAGAGGAAGAGGAGGCTGCAGTTACCCCTGGACCATATGGTTGGTTTATATTCTCCTTACATATAAATTGCAGTACAGTAACATAACATGTCGTGTGACATGACGTTTTTTCAGTTTTTGGCTATTTCCATTGTGTTGTATATGTTATAGGGTTAGATATGTAAATATTTACATATACAACAACAGTTCACTCTTCTCAAGACACTTTACAGATAAAGTAGGTGTAGACCACACTCCTTAAGTTACAAAGACCCAACAATTCTCCCAAGAGCAAGCTTTTGGTGCAACAGTGGCGAGGAAAAACTTCCTTTTGGGCAGAAACATCAGACAGATCCAGGGTCATGGTGGCCGCTGCCGGTTAGATACAGATGGATACAGATATACAGATATAGAGAATTATGATTCATAATAATGGTAATTCTAGTAACAAAAAAGATAATGGAACTATGACTAGAAATAATAGTTGTAGCAGCTTAGGGCATAGCAGGGTGTCGCGGGGCGTAGTAGGGCATAGCAGTTTACATACGGGGGTTCCCATGTACCGTCTTCCCCTGCCACCCTACCAAGATCTCTCGCTACCCCTTTGCCCCCCCATGTAAAGTTTTCTAGATCCGCCACTGTACTGGATAGCAGAAATTCATTGAGAGTAACGTTTACGGGATTTTTGTTGTTTGTATGTTTAGGTTATACAGGATGGTAATTTATAGAGCCGTTTTAATCAGACTTTAAACTCGAAACCAGTGAACACATGAGAGCAAAGCCCTGATGGTTGGTTGGTTCAAACTGACCACAATGAGGAAGTTCTTGACTTTGTGGTTAGTCTTGTTTATTGTGGTTAGGTTAAGAAGACCATGGGTGGAGAGGCAAGCTAGACCTATATTTAATTAATATACACTTAGGAATACACCATGTATTAACAAATATATTTAATGTATCATTATAAATAAATTATATTAGAATAGGCTTATCTGTGTTTGAGAGAAAGGATGCAATACTGTAACGTCAAAACGAAACTCCTGTAACGTTACAGCTCTATTATCAGAAGTAGGTCAGTAAAATGACACTTTAGTCATATGGAATTATAGATATTAATGTTACATCACCCTCCTGTCAAATGTAGCTAGCTAGCTAGTTAATAAATACTGTTTTCTGTAAAACAGGACTGTGGGAATACTAGTTCAACGGTTGACGTAATAAAATGTAAGCTGAACTTAGCCCATAGATTCAAAAGTGAGGTCATGCAACTGTAGCCATGTCTCATTCAGGAAGAAACTGTTACTAGCCAACTTTAATTACGTTAATTTACACATGAAATTAACAAGGCTAAAAATGACCAACGAATAACGTTAACGTTGCGAGTTGAAGACACTGACGAAAACCTTTGCACCCGCAGCTAGCCAAGTTTTGAACGAGTGAGTTCACAATAGCCTCCAACTTCACTTAGCTAACGTCAACTAAAAATGTATTTCAGATGCTAGCTAACTTTACCATAGACAGTATATAAGGAACTTTACCTCGTTAACCTTAACCTTACCTGAAGTTGGTTAGCTCGGTTACCAGGACAGGACACTCAAATATAAGTCGTGCTTTGTCAAAATCATATGTGAATAATAATTGAAATTTATATATTTTTCTTCCAAAATAAACGTACCTCTTTTGTGGGACGGTGGTAAAATAGGTGTTAGCAAGGCCACGTCCTTACCATTAATAACGTTACCAAGCATTACAAGGAAATGTCCAGTTGTTCGTTCGAAGTACAGGCTTGAAACTCTTAGCCAATCAGGACGCTACTCCCTGTGTGGGCTGGAGAAACCACAAAAAGCCAGCAGTTGATTGGCTTAGAAAATTGTCCAGAACGTTACAAACAATCCCTTAGGGTTAGGGGAAATTACTTTACACAACTCATACAAGGAAAACCAATTTGACTACAAGCATTCAACATCACCCAGAAATAGAACTTCTGATATTATTTTGCAAAAAACAAAAACAAAAAACACACACACCAAAAATGCTCTTATTTTTTGCATTTATTAAACTTACAGTATTTTTTTTATTTTGTATCTAGCAATGATCCAGTATAGGCAGCATTTGGGCAGTATAGTCTACACAATGGAATCTGAGAAACATAAGCCCAAATGTCAAGGTGCTTTCTGTATTAAGGCTTTAAAAATGCCAGCAACCTTAGTGTTACGACCCCACCTCTGCAGTGCAGGGGAGGTTCCTCCTACAGAAAAGAGGAGGGTCGTTAGTGATTGGAGCCACCTGGGCTCAGCGTATTTAAGCTGTTGCTAACCACTCTGTTTTCTCTCTCTGCTCCTCCAGGTATGATCCTGTTTGGTTTGTTCCTTTATAGTTTTACTTAGTTTCCATTCAGTCATATACACACATACAGACACCTTACATTATGACATTCTCACACCTCATTCCCTTTTCTTTGTTTAAAGTTAATAGTTTTGATTTACAATAAAGCATTTGCTTGATTGGCCTATACTTGTTGTGGGTGTCCCCTCATTCTTTGCCACAGGCCATGAGCCGGTTTGTGACACTTAGTATTGCTCAAATGTAGTTTTTGAGTCTTAAACCTGTGTGCAATTGTGTTTGTTTGTATTGCGTCTAGCGCATTATTATAGCGCATTATTTTCTAGTCATTCTTCGTTTTTTGTTTTTTTTGACTTGGTTGATTCCTCACAGCTGATACTCTACTCAGTAGAGTATCGGTATACGATAATTTGTCTACTATGCGACAGTAAGTTGTGTGGTTATGACACAATCGTTACCCTATTTTTACAAAAACGTCTGCTACGGAGCCATAATGTGAGATACGAGGTAATGGAGCCTTTTATACATTGTCTTGTTTCTTTAGAAATAAACAATGGACAAATACAGTATTTAAACACTTCAGATGTAAAGTTATTCGCTATCAAAGTAGCAAGTTTCCATCTACTTGTCAATCGAATTATCTGAAGTTCGGTAAAAAAAACTCATGCGAATAAAGCTGGTGAAAGTGTTTCCCTCTAACAGCTTTAAAGCGAATAAAAACCTGTGCGTAATGACGTCACATGCTGTTTTGCGGTCAAATTGGTGTATCGAATTGATTTGAGATATTTTAAGGTGTTTCCATTCATTTTCGCCCTGAATCGCACAACATTCAAGCAAACATTTGCAAACAAATTTTTTATAGACAAAATGGATCGCGCCATCTACCAACAAATGATCAATATTGCACAAGTTGTAATAGTACTTATGTGCCAGCTGATAGCGACATATCAAGCTATAATAAGAAAACGTCAACACGTTGCTATGATGATGCAGATGCACGTAAATGCCCGACGACAACGGAGGCAGCCTGTGGTGTGGGAAAGTAAATTAAATTCAAAAAATCTCTCGTATCCTCGTTCGTCCACTTACATCCGTCTTCGTTGACACCCGCCATGTGTGTAAACAGGGCAGAAATACTGGGCGGAAATTAACTAAAACTTCTTCTTCTTCGTTTTGTGGCGGGTTGCAACCATAAAATGACCTAAAACTTAATCGTAATTCATTATTTATTTGGCAAATAACGTTTCCATCAGCGTAAATCCGATGAGACCGAACGTATTTCCTTTGAGTCGATATTCATGAAATTAAATAGAATTTTACTGTTTCTATAAGGCATTTTTCATTCGATATCACTTAATTCGGATAAAAATGTGTGGATGGAAACCTAGCTTGGGACGTCAAAATGAATGGCAGTCAATGGAATGTTAACGGCGGGTGAGCGTTTGGTAGCATCAAAATGGCGCCATAGAAGGTTCGAGTTCTGAAGAGAGGCTTACCCATAGACAGTATATAATGGACCAATAGACCCCTGTTGCTCTGGTCGGAGACCAGTGAAGGCTATTCATACTTTGCACGTGACGTCACAACTACTGGCTGGCGGGCAAGAACATCATTCTATAACGTATATTTGTTGTGTGAATTGAGTGAATTTGCTCAAGAATTTTAAGAAATTTAACACCGGTGTCAGCAAAAGACTGGTTAAAACGAGAGAAGAAGAGGCGTTGCAACAATGTTTACAAATATACATCGTAACGCTGGCGGCACAGATTATGCAGACCGCTACGATTTACTCACACACACACACACTGTTAAAATCATATGCTGGACGCTTTATTAGTCTTTCTACATGGTTTAGTTAATGATCGGGCTATAATAAGACCACGTCGGTTATGTAATCGCTGACAACCGGGACAATTTCATAGTGGTTGGTGTAAACCGGGATATTTTTTAGCGTCCCGACAACTTGTGTCGGGACTCTGGACTGTCCCGGTCACACCGGGAGGTCTGGTCCCCCTACATGATACATAGCCTAGTGTTGGCAGAAGGTTTAAAAAAAGACTTATCAAGCTGTCATTCGCCGGCAGGCAGGGTGTACGTATTCAGATGAAGACTTCATCACACGACGGAACAGATCAGCAAACGTTAGCGGGTAGCTAGCTAGCTAACTAACTAACTAGTAACACTCACCTTTGCTTTGATTATGAAGATATTCCTGTTTTTCACCTCCCATATGACAGCGTTGTTAACCCATCCACTCTTGAAAAAAAGATAGCTATCTGTACTTCTGTAGGCTTTAATTTTTTGTAGCCTACGGTGTAAAGTGACGGATTCTATAAGATAGATGTAAATATCTCCAAACTCCAAGTCGGTAGAGACTTTGTCAGCTTCAAAGCAATGAAAATATCAGCGGGTGCTGTGTATGGATCACAAGTTCCGAGTGACATATGGTCTAAAGTAGTTGATTGATTGTAGTATTGGAAATCTGCAAGGCTGCAATTCCCGTGACTGGCCGCTGTTCAGCACCATTCTATCGGCGTTTCTTGCCCGCCAGGTACCCATGGTAATGACGTCACTGCAAAGTATGAATTAGAAGCACTTTTTCCGGGTGATGGCCAGCTTTACTGCGCAGCCTCCAACTGAGAGAATGTGACGTGAGCAACGTGTCTGAAAGTGTGAAGTCTTCTGGTAGCTGTGCCGAGAGAAATCTCAATCATTCCCAATCTTACAGAGCCGGAGAGTGTAGGTATATGTAAGGAGATAACATAGACACAGGCTAATTATTGCTAACTAAAATGCTAGTTAACATTAGTAATTAAACCTAAACCGCTCATGTAAGTAGAAACTGCCTTGAGCTGTGATTATGGGGCGTGTTCCCGCGTGTTCAGAACTCAACACTGTGTATCGTCTCCATAGCAACCACTCTTTGCACAATGCATTCGCGTGCATTCGTTCTAACTTCCGACTTTTAGACTTTTTTGAAGTTGGATATATCATTTGTTTCTTGTAAATATAAATGTGGATAACGTTAGTGATAGTGACATGTTCGCTAAAGTCGCATTTCTAGAGATGAATCAGCGAAAACACGTTTTATTTCTCTGATTCACGGCTTTGTTCTAGCGCCGGCGGTCCCTCTCTTCACTCACTCTCTATGTCTCTCCACCATATAACGCTCTCTCTCTTCAGTCTCTCTATCTCTCTCCACCATTTAACGCTCTCTCTCTTCAGTCTCTTTCTTGTTTTCGGGCAGTTGTTGAGGATTTTGAAATGAATGCGCTGTCGATATCTTCTGTAACAGACACGATGGTGGAATCTACACATCTCAACAAATTCAACCCAAGTGTTCTTTGGTGACGTGATTGATTCTGTTACTGTTGATCATCTGTCCGACAATCTGATTGGTCCGAACAGATCCTGTTCGGGCAATAATTACTTCTCAACGGAGCAACTCCAGACCGAACTTCCCGACCTCAAATTGTGTGGGCGGGGCTAAGTTCGGCTGGCATCCAGGCTAACTTCTACCCTTAAGAACTGAGTATTGTGCTACTTTTACCTTTACCCTTAAGAACTGAGTATTGTGCTACTTTTACCTTTACCCTTAAGAACTGAGTATTGTGCTTGTTAAGTGATTTTGTGAAGACCTGCTGTGTGCCACTGGTCCATGAGTTTGTGTATGTATTGTACTGCATCTGTATTATTTTTGTCCCTGTACCATTTTTCTTCATGTGGACATAAATAAATGGTTAAAATGTGTGTGTGTGTGTGTGTGTGAACAGATAAAGTTCCACGACAATTCAAGACTTAAATTCTGTCATCCCAGAACTAATTCTAAGCTTTATATCTGTACCGTAACCTTACGCCACACATATAGTAGTAAGTTGTGTCTGTCAGTCTGACAACATTAACACTGAAACTGAAAGCACTGGCAATGGCTTACAACCGCCTGGAAACACTATACATCCATTATATGGGAATACTGCTGTAAGTGTTGGCGGGTCTGTAAATACCTCTGTTTGTCTTGTGTTTCATGAACTCTAGCCTCATGATGTGTGTGTGTCTCCAGGAATCCAAATCTTGCTCTCCTTTGCCTCACACTGGGTTTTTGAGATTGTGTATATAAGTTTATCTGTACATTATTTCTCTGATTGTCTTTTGTCAGATAAACTTCACACACAATCTTTCCCTCTGGGTTCTGTAAAGCACTTTGTAACGGTGTTTTAAAAATTGCTACATAAATTAAGTTTGCAGACTTTTCAAGGGAGTTTCGTGCAGTTTGAATAAAAACTGTCAAATATCTTAATTCATATTGATATCACAATATTCATAATCGCTATCACAATATCACATTTTGTCAATATCGTGCAACCCGTGTGTGTGTTTGTGACAGAGAGAGACTAATATTAAAAGCTTCAAGTGAACTCTAATATAATCAAATATTGTTTCTTAAACTTATTAAAATATCTGACTTTACTGCCAGTATCTGTTTCTGCTTTTCTATCATATTTATAGTGTGTGATTTGCAAAATACCTATCATATCCTACATCACATATCATTTCAGGGGACAGTCCCCGTTTTTGGTTGCCTGTCCCTGGCTAAATACAGAAAAAAACACCTCTGTCCCCGTTTTGTTTTTGAAGACAAAACATTAGGTTTTTCAGTCAGATAGTCAAACTGGAAATCTCCCTGTCTTTCTTCCTTTTCGGGGATTATGTTACCCGTTTTGATCTCGGACGTCTGGTCACCTTATATTATACATCAGAATATTATATTAGTTATGTTCACTATCACCTTAATGTGGTGGAGAGGTTTGTGTGTCTCTATGACCCTGAGGGCTGTGTTGTCAGGAGCTTTGTGCTCCTGGTAGGGTCTCTCAAGGCAAAGTGGTCTCAGGTGAGGGGCCAGACAAAGAATGGTTCAAAAACCCAATGTCACAACGAGGTAGAGATGGAGTGACCCTGCCCGGAGGAAGCCCGGGGCCCCGGTCTGGAGCCAGGCCCAGATGGCGGGCTCATCAGCGAGCGTCTGGTGGCCGGGTTTGCCAAGGAGTCCGGCCGGGCACAGCCCGAAAAAGCTACGTGGCTCTCATCTCTCCAGCCCATGGGCCCACCACCTGTGGGAGGAACCGCTGGGGTCAGGTGCGCTGTCAAATGGGTGTCAGTGAAGGTCAGGGGCCTCGACGGACCAGACCCGGGCAGCAGACCCTGGCTCTGGGGACTTGGAACGTCACATCTGTGGGGGAAGGAGCCGGAACTGGTGCGGGAGGTGGAGCGCTACCGGTTAGATCTGGTGGGGCTTACCTCTACGCACAGTCTCGGTTCTGGAACCATACTCCTGGATAGGGGTTGGACTCTTTTCTTCTCCGGAGTTGCCCCAGGGTGTGAGGCACCGGGCGGGTGTGGGGATACTCACAAGCCCCCGGCTGAGCGCCGCTACGTTGGAGTTTACCCCGGTGGACGAGAGGGTCGCCTCCCTACGCCTACGGGTTTGGGGCGGGGGGGAAACTCTGACTGTTGTTTGTGCATATGCACCAAACAAGAGTTCGGAGTATTCGGCCTTCTTGGAGACCTTGACTGGAGTCCTGCATGGGGCTCCAGTGGGGGACTCCATTGTTCTGCTGGGGGACTTCAACGCACACGTGGGCAATGATGGAGACACATGGAGAGGAGTGATTGGGAGGAACAGCCTCCCTGATCTAAACCAGAGTGGTTGTTTGTTGTTGGACTTCTGTGCTAGTCATGGATTGTCTATAACAAACACCATGTTCGAACATAGGGATGCTCATAAGTGTACTTGGTACCAGAGCACCCTAGGCCAAAGTTCAATGATCGATTTTATAATCGTTTCATCTGATCTGAGGCCGTATGTTTTGGACACTCGGGTCAAGAGAGGGGCGGAGCTGTCAACCGATCACCATCTGGTGGTGAGTTGGGTTAGGGGGTGGGAGAAGACTCTGGACAGACCTGGTAAGCCCAAACGGGTAGTGCGGGTAAATTGGGAACGTCTGGAGGAGGCCCCTGTCAGACTTTCAACTCACACCTCCGGCGGAGCTTTTCGTGCATCCCTGTGGAGGCTGGGGGCATTGAACCCGAGTGGACAATGTTCAAAGTTTCCATTGCTGAAGCTGCGGCGAGGGAGCTGTGGTCTTAGGGTCTTGGGTGCCTCAAGGGGCGGTAACCCACGAACACCGTGGTGGACACCGGTGGTCAGGGAAGCCGTCCGACTGAAATGATATGTTATCCCAGAGGACTCCGGAGGCAGTTGCAGGGTACCGAAGGGCCCGAAGGGCTGCAGCCTCTGCCGTGAAAGAGGCAAAGCAGCGGGTGTGGGTAGAAGTTTGGAGAAGACATGGAGAAGGACTTTCGGTCGGCACCAAGGTGCTTCTGGAAAACTGTTCGCCACCTCAGGAGGGGGAAGCGGGGAACCATCCAAGCTGTGTACAGTAAGGATGTTGACCTCAACTGAGGAGGTAATAGGGCGGTGGAAGGAGCACTTTGAGGAACTCCTGAATCTGACTAATAAGACCCTCTATGTTAGAGGCAGAGCTGGAGGATGATGGGGGATCATTGTCAATTTCCCAGCGGAAGTCACTGATGTAGTCAAACAACTCCACAGTGGCAAATCCCCTGGGATTGATGAGATCCGTCCAGAAATGCTCAAGGCTCTGGGTGTGGAGGGGCTGTCCTGGTTGACACGCCTCTTCAACATTGCGTGTAAGTCTGGGACAGTGGCAAAGGAGTGGCAGACCGGGGTGGTGGTTCCCCTTTTTAAAAAGGGGGACCAGAGGGTGTGTGCCAATTACAGGGGTATCACACTTCTCAGCCTCCCTGGTAAAGTCTACTCCAAGGTGCTGGAAAGGAGGGTTCGGCCGATAGTCGAACCTCGGGTTGAAGGGAACAATGCGGATTCCGTCCTGGTCGTGGAACAACGGACCAGCTCTTCACTCTCGCAAGGATCCTGGAGGGAGCCTGGGAGTATGCCCAACCGGTCTACATGTGTTTTGTGGATCTGGAAAAGGCGTATGACCGGGTCCCCCGGGAGATACTGTGGGAGGTGCTGCGAGAGTATGGGGTGAGGGGGTCTCTTCTCAGGGCCATCCAATCTCTGTACGACCAAAGTGAGAGCTGTGTCCGGGTTCTCGGCAGTAAGTCGGACTCGTTTCAGGTGAGGGTTGGCCTCCGCCAGGGCTGCGCTTTGTCACCAATCCTGTTTGTAGTATTTATAGACAGGATATCGAGGCATAGTCGGGGTGGGGAGGGGTTGCAGTTCGGTGGGCTGGGGATCTCATCGCTGCTCTTTGCAGATGATGTGGTCCTGATGGCATCATCGGCCTGCGACCTTCAGCACTCACTGGATCGGTTCGCAGCCGAGAGTGAAGCGGTTGGGATGAGGATCCGCACCTCTAAATCTGAGGCCATGGTTCAAAGCAGGAAACCGATGGAGTGCCTACTCCATGTGGAGAATGAGTCCTTACCCAAAGTGAAGGAGTTCAAGTACCTTGGGGTTTTGTTCGCGAGTGAGGGGACAATGGAGCGGGAGATTGGTCGGAGAATCGGCACAGCAGGTGCGGTATTACATTCAATTTATCGCACCGTTGTGACGAAAAGAGAGCTGAGCCAGAAGGCAAAGCTCTCGATCTACTGGTCAGTTTTCATTCCTACCCTCACCTATGGTCATGAAGGCAGGGTCATGACCGAAAGAACGAGATCCAGGGTACAAGCGGCCGAAATGGGTTTCCTCAGGAGGGTGGCTGGCGTCTCCCTTAGAGATAGGGATGAGAAGTTCAGTCATCCGTGAGGAGCTCGGAGTAGAGCCGCTGCACCTTGGCGTCGAAAGGTGCCAGTTGAGGTGGTTCGGGCATCTGGTGAGGATGCACCCTGTGTGCCTCCCTAGGGAGGTGTTTCAGGCACGTCCAGCTGGGAGGAGACCTCGGGGAAGACCCAGGACTAGGTGGAGGGATTATACTGTATCTCCAACCTGGCCTGGGAATGCCTCGGGATCTCCCAGCCGGAGCTGCTTAATGTTGCTAGGGAAAGGGAAGTTTGGGGTCCCCTGCTGGAGCTGCTCCCCCCGCGACCCGATACCAGATAAGCGGATGAAGATGGATGGATGGACTATGAATATTAAAATACGCCGAACCATGTGTCTTGTATCATAGCTACGTGTATGATTTTTGCAGCAAAACAACACACGTGAAAATCAGTTCGGTATTCATTGAGGTATGATTATTTAAATGCGCTGACAACTCGTTGCACCTGCCAAACAGATTTTACTGAGTGGAGTGGGTGACCGGTCCAAGACGGTGGGCCCACGGCTCGTCAGCGCCAGTAGGCAGTAGCGTTCGATACAAAAAATGCTCTTATTTTTTGTATTTATTAAACTTACAGTATTTTTTGTATTTTATAAGGTGCTTTCTGTATTAAAGCTTTAAAAATGCCAGCAACCTTACTATTGCTCAAATGTAGTTTTTGAGTCTTTAACCTGTGTGCAATTGTGTGTTTGTGTGTATTGCGTGTAGCGCATTATTATAGCGCATTATTTCTAGTCATTCTTCTTCGTTTTTGGACTTGGTTATTGATTCCTCACAACTGATACTCTACTGCATCAATATGCTTGGTCTCCAATAGCAGAGCCAGAAAGCTGAATGTCCCATAATAATTTTGCCTACAAAATATAATCTATATGCATGCAAAACAATTTTTTCTGCGCTGAAAATGTCCCATTGCACGCTCAACATGTAGACACAACTATGCCATAGACTTTACCCTTTGTAACAGGGACCACAATGGAAATAAACTGAATGTTTTATAGTCTTTATTCTCAACATGGTAATTGTATGTCAGGACTGGGTAACCACAGTCTTGTCTTTACTTTTATTACTGTCAAACAAATCTATATCTATCACCGATCCCAGTAAAAGTTATTAAAACATCAGAGTGCAGAGGTAATGACAGTTGTAATGTAGTAATACATGAAAAAAACTACAACACCTGCAGTAGACCTATGACCACCTGAAAAAGGAAAGAAATATTCTACATAATATTCTTTTTTTCATGTGATGGCCAGATAGTTTCCGATGATCTATCTGTGCTTGTGCATTTATTGCATTCAAAAAGCAGACGCGTTGCAAACATACAGTATTATGTTTATGTAGTTAAAAAAATAAAAATAAAAACAGAAGTCCACATTTCCACGCTTCTGCTAAAGTTCAAGTGTGTAATCATTGAAACAGGCTTATTGAAAATGCAGCCCTGAAAATGGTCCCAACACCGCTTAGTATCTTGTCTGCAACACACAATGATCAAAGATAGAATTAAAACAGGTTTAGGTTTGATCTAAAAGATCACAACACTAAAAACAAAATCATAAAAATCATCATCAACCATATAACACTGTTTGTCACAAAGAGAGTTTGGCCAAAGAGAGCAGAAATCAGGCTGCTTTGAAGGTAAAATAGAGAGATATGAAATAAGTGATACTGGCACAGTCACTTGTGACTCTGTTTCCCACAGCTTAGCAGTTTTCACGGGTGGAAATCAGCAAAGTAGAAGTCTTTAGTCAACATTGAGACGATGCAGGGGATCTGCTTCTTGCCACTAAATCCTGGCAGGTTGGAAGAGGACTCAAAGTGTAGCGCCACCTTGCGGTTGACGCGGGTCATGATCTGCATCAGCTCCAGCTCTCTGCGGAATCGCATCAACATCTCACACAGCGCCTGCATGAACCAGGAGCCGTTGGTCGTGTTTCTCCATGAGTAGTAGCCTGCAGGACGGGTCACGTTACGAGTGTATTGCCATTTCATTATGGATCATGAACATACTAGGGCGGCACAATATATCAGTTATCGCAATAAACACATCGTGAAAAGCGACAAAGACACTCCGAGATTTTTTGAGTTAGTTGAAAGAGAGTATCTGTAGAAAACCGCACTTTACAGTGGTGCATATACGTTTATGAACCCAATCTAAAAGGTGACTAAAAAGAGGAATTAAAAAAAAATATAAAAAAATCATCTTTTGGAAATTGATCTTAATGCCTTAATTAAAACAAATTAGGAAAAATCCAACCTTTAAGGACAGCAATTATCTTTGTGAATGAATAATGTATCATATATAAATAAATGTTCTTCTTAAAATACAGGGGGCATAAATAAGCACACCCCTATGTTAAATTCCCATAGAGGAAGGCAGATTTTTGCAGGCAGAATACTGAAAGCAGAAAGGCAGAACTGAGTAGACTTTTTATAATCGCAAAATAATGACGTTATCGCAATATTTAACAACATTATCGCATATTACATGTTTTCCTCATATTGTGCTGCCCTAAAAACATACTGAATACCAGGGCTTTAAAAAAATTTGCCATTTATCCGTATGTCATTTAATGAATATTCCCAGGACAAAAAGTCTTTTCTACCACTTCCGGTGTACAGTGTGTTACCTGGAGCGGTGGAATAGGCATACAGGAAGTCTGCCTCCACAGGAATCCTCTCTGATGTTTGAACATCAACACTGTCAGTCTCAATCCCGTTATCCAGCTCCGCCCCACGGCACGCCTCAAAAGGAAATCCAGGTACATTAAATATAACATACATTATGTACATTAAAGCTGGGACAGGCAGTTTTTTTCTGCCATCATCGGCAAAAAGTCTATACTGATCTTTCAGCATGTTGTAATTGAAGGTACTCTAAACAATGTCGGGTGACGTTACTTCTTGTTGAACGTTCAAGTATTGTCAAAACAAAACTGATAGTGAAGAGATGTTTGCTGTATGTGACAAAAAAAATGTTGTAGCCTAAAAAACGCGTCACATCACTTAGAGCACCTTTTAAGTGGACTGACAGAAAACTAGACTTCTACATCTCCTCTTGGCTCTGTTTCCAGCCTTTAGAAAACTAGTCCCTGACTGGGGACTTTGGCCAATTACAGACCATTTCAGAGCGAGGGCGTTCCTATTGGCTGTTCTACAAAACACAGGTGCACTTACACGTCCCTTCAGATGGTGAAAGCCTGATTCAATGATGGAAGATTCTGCAGAAACAAGTTGCTTTTCTAGCATTGGCAACAACTGAATACACTACAAAGCAACCCCCAAAAGGTCTAAAAGAGTCTGACAATAAATGCATACCACATATGTCAATACCAGCGAAATGTTCCAGAGATGGAGAGAAAATGTTTAAAAAAATAGTTTAGCCTTTGGTTAACCTTAGCCAAATGCTCACGGCTGTGACAAAAGCTCACAGCTAAGGTTCCTAGAAGGCTAACTATTAGCATCTGTAACGCTTCGCCAATGTTGACACGTTTTTTTCATAAACATGAACTTGAACCACAGTATGTTATCTCAAATGGCTCTACACACCTACAAAAGCCTTCAAAGAAAACAGTCATTCTCATAGAAGGGAGCTGCAGGAGGAGGGCTATACTGTTTGGCTATATTTGTTTCGCCTTTTCCAGAAAAAAACTGCCACCCACGGCTTGTATGGTATTTGATGGTTGTACTGAGACACTGAGGGCATGTGGTTTAAAAAGCTACAATAACAACCAGCGGTGATGGTTTTCAATTCTGATTTTATCTAAATCACATCTCTGAATTTGCTTACATGTACATAAAATGTTCAACTTCTTATATTCGAAGCCTGGCATCAAATAGTAAGAAAAACATAACAGATTACTGTTGCGAGTCCTTTTTGCAAACTTAGACAAAGTGTACCAAACCTTACACTACAAAACAAGCCTCTCCAAACACAGCCGTAGACAGGGCTGTAGTGATGGCACAAGATGAACAGGTATTGTTTCAACTAGTACACGTGTATGTGTGAGGTAACGTGGGTATATTTCACCAACCTGTATGAAGAAGAGCTTGGGTTTCCCCACCAGACTCTTACAGCGGTCTCCTTTAAAGTATTTTGTCAGCTCCTCCAACTTTTCAGCGCCGTCGGTGCCATATATCACGCCCTCATCTCCATGACTTAGCAACACACATGCAAATGATGCACTCTTACTGTGGTCCTCCTTGGATGCTAGTGACACACACAGACACACACACACACACACAGACACACACACTATTAGTCCAGATCAGCGGCGGCGCCAGAGATGTTCTTTTGCTGTTGCTTTGGAGTTGCTGGATGTTTCAGTGAGGGTGCTCTGAAATTTTGAGTTTCCCTCGACACAAATAGCCTAACATTACACACACTCGCGCAGATGCCCAACCACCTGTGTCGCAGTTTACTAAGCGAGCGAGCGAACGAGAGAGATTGATTTAAAGTTGCCGATACAACAGCACCATAGAACTCTGATTAGCCCACCAAACGTATGGCACTTACCATCTTCCAGAGAAAACACTGTTGACAAACTGCTCCAAACAGCTCTATTGTAGTCCAGCCTTTACTTCCGTGACGAACCCTCATCACTTTGTAACACACGTTGTAATGCTCACCTAGCTGCTAGCGTGGCACGCCCTCATACTCTGCAACTGACTAGCTAGCAGTGCTTACCTAGGAACCGCGCACTCCCAACAAAGAATGAACAGAAGTGTGATGCCTCACCCCGTAGCTAAAACGGAGAGCTCAACACACAAGGTGAAAAGAGGAGCTGTAGCAATGTAAGAAATGATGGTGTTTTTTGAAAATGTAACCACATAAACCTATTCTGGTACAACCTCTAAATACAGTTATTAAACTGAAAATGAGAATAATATGAGCACTTTAAATAAACAAAAAACTGTAGTTTCTGTTACCACTAGACAACAGTTGTTTCATCTCCGCCACGGTCTGATCATTGTTCACATTGACCTTATAACCCAGCTTAGAGAAGGTCTCCATAGCAGCAGCAGCATCTACATCTGTCCCGTCCCGAGCACCCATCCCTGGAGAGAGACACACGCAAACACACAGGTAGAAATGTAGTAGTCGGCAGCTACAATCATGGGCGTAAATTTTATCTAATAGATTTGGGGGGGGAGGTATATAATACAGCCACAATTGTACTTGTAGAGGATATGTATAGTTGTGGGACTCCAGTAAGTAGACTGGCAAGAGCTATTTTATTGGATGAAGTGACTCTATTCTCGAATACAGATGATGCTGAACTGAGAACTGAGCCTCCTAGCGAGCAAGCTAACCAACTAGCCAGCCGCTAAATTAGTCAAGTTTAACAACTTAATGTTTCATTCACACACTCTTGTCACAGCATAGAAAAGCACAACGCTCTCGCCAGATGAGTGATAATTTGTTAGGCTTGTTTTTTTCCTAACTAGTGAAAGCACTGTGGGTGGAATTAGCAAGCTAACATTAGCTAATTAACTATCCATCAAACTACCAAAGTAAACTACCAAGTAACTTTATAACTGCTAACACAGTGGACTCGTGAAAAATTACATCATTTTTTGGTCATGACTAATTTATTAATGACTCAGCATAATCTGTATTAGAGAAAAGAATAATTTTATCCGATGTTTAAAGTGAATAAAACAGCCTTGTCAGCCTACTTGCTGACGCAATTTGATCTCTCCCACGAGTCCCACCGGACTTCTGTGTACGTTAATGTAAACAAGCAGTGGACCAAACCACTGTGAGGCAAGGGAGGGGGGACTCAAAATGGTTCTAAACTTAAATCACATGTTCCCCTGTGTGCATTTGTATTGTTTAATTTTTCACACAATTATTTGAAGTGTAGATTATTTACAATACACAGCGTGGTTTTAATGTTTATTTGTTTTTTTGGGGGGGGAAGACACCTGGGGGTGGGTCCCAATTGCTGTATTACACATTGTAAGTAAAATGGGGATGACACATTGACACACACATGAGACTTGTTTGTTGTCAGTTTTTAAATTTACAAAACATTTGTGACTGTGAAATTAAAGAAGTGTGTGTGTGTGTGTGTGTGTGTGTGTGTGTGTGTGAGACACTTGTTAAATGGGTGTAGTTACCTGTGCTACTGTGGAAGTTCTTATTGTTGATAATCAGACAGGTTCCGATGCAGGGATAGTCCATCTTGTAGCGGTAAGGGTCAGAGTCTGCTGTTTTACTGCTGCGGGGGGCAGAGTCCACTTCCTCAGCAGTCTTACTACTGCCTGCGGGCTCTGCATCTGACCTGACACACACACACACACACACACACACACACACACACACACACACACACACACACACACACACACACACACACACACACACACACACACACACACACACACACACAAATACATTGTTTGGCTCATCTGTACCTCCTAGATTACAATAACTTATTATTACTGTGTAGAGGAATGGAGGGGATGAATGGCTGTAGGTGTAGTGAAACTACACAAATGTTTTCTTATATCCTGTCCAAGTCTAACAAATAGGAAGCGGAGTGAGCTAATAAATACGCGGAAAGTCCTAAGGATTTTTGGAATCTCCCATTATACAGGGTGATGTATCAATGCAGTGGTATTATAGAGGTTATAAATAAAAGACTAAAGCAGAGAGGCAGAATCACACAGTCTCACATCTATCACATCTACTGGAGTAGGCCATTTAACTTCTACTTTATCGAAATAAGGTATGCCAAAGGGTTTATAGCCTACACTGTGGCAAACTGAATAATCAACAGAGAAGTTACAGAGTCCACCTGTCCACCCACTCAGCTGCTTTCAGCCCGATTGTGTGGAGACATTGGCTGGATCTCACTTTCCTTATTTGATACCTCCTCGCTCTTTGCCTCTCGGCTGAAACGGAAGTTGTTCGGGGCCTTCCTTCGTGAAGACCGTCTCAAAGCTCTTATTTCTGCAGCGAAGGAGCGAGCATCGAGGAGGGATGTCTGAGGAGCTATGAGCAAGGATACACGAGAGCAGAAGCCTTGCAGCTGAAAGCTGTTGCTCATAGTGGTTCTATTGGTACTCAGAAGTCGGATTTTCCGAGGTCAAAGTCGGTAGATCCTAAATCTCTGATCTGGATCTGCTAAAATGGTCGATAGTTAGGTTTAGGCATGGGGAGTGGGGACTGGTTAGGGTTAGAATACCTCCTTTGACGTCAACACGTCTAGTGGATGTGATCTAGCATCTACCATGCAACACTTCCCCTGACCTCGGATTTCGGAACTCGGACAACCCTGCACCTTGTTTTCAGTAGACCGAGCATACAGGATTAGGTACATTTATGATATATGTGTAGTCAGATGTACTCATCAGTGTACAATAATTATTACCTTTTCTTTGAAAACAATTTCAAGGAGTCCACAGTGTCCCCACCACTCTGCGTCACGTCCATGTTCCTACAGGCATGGATGCATACAAGGCAGTGAGCAGAAAATATAGGACCTCCATTTGGTGAAAGTGGAAACAACCACCAAGATTAAAAAAAAAATAAATTAAAAAAAAACTTGCTTCTCGATTGGCATCTATCTTTCTCTTCCAGTTCCTGGTATTCAGTATCTTGCACTCTGTCAAAGTATGTGAATGGCCTCAATTACTATCAATGCCATTTCAAACAAATCACATGATCAATTCATATCAGCAAAAGCCACTTCAGGACAAGTGACTGGGTTCATACATACAATTTGTTAACTTAGTTTTTACACTATATTATGGAGTATCAAAACTATATTGATAACCGCTTTAATCAGTTGGAGTAATTTTCTATGAAAAAAAGTGAAAAATTATCTGATTCCAGCTCCTGTTTCTTCAATAATCAGCAGCCCTACTATATTCATTTGACTTGTCCAAGTACTGCTGAAGGCTGGAATGTAGGTTGGAATATCTTTCTAGCAAATAACAATGACAACTAAGGCAACCATACCAGATTGATGTTTGGGAGTTTAGAAAAAATGATAAGACATAGGCCTATAGGCAACAGTAATTGTTTTTAACATCAACCAATGATATACTGTATATTGACATGGTTCCCTTAGATTTGGTTTTGTTTTATTTTTTTTGTCACAGAAAATAATAACACAAACATTTTCTAACTGGTATTTTGGCATGGATCTGGCATTCAACAGGTTTCCTCCCACACAGGGGCTTTTTCTTTGGTAGGTAGTGTAATGGCAAATTTACATTTAAGCATTTATTCTTTATAATCCTTATATTTTTTATTCAGCACAGTGCATTTTCATACACCAAAGCAAAAGACAGTTCGTTTGCATTCCTGCATGTGGATTAGAGTTTGTTTATACTTCAGAAAGTCTGAGAGAAAGTGTATGCCCGTTGTGTGAACTGATAACCCACAAGGCCATAAAATCTAACATCCTCCTCTCCCAGATCCGTTCCCCCCTTGTCTGTTTAGATGTACGGGGAGCATGACCCCAGCTGGGGCAGAAAGGGACATAGGATTAGATGAAGTGGTTTTATGAGGTACATCAGGAAAGGACAGAGGATTAGATTTAAGGATGTATGTCAGAAAGGGGCAAATGATTAGATGAAAGTGATTTTATGACGTATGCCTGTGTTTTCCCTGATAAATGCCAGAACAGGATCTATATCTTTACTGTCGTCAGGAAAGAAACTTCTAGAAGGTTGCTATCTTTATTGTTTGACAATTGATTGTGTTCAAATCACTCCCCTTTTCCCAAATGTGCATTTAAGCTCACTCTTCCTTCCACTCATTTGAAGAATCTTTGACACACCGAGCCACGTGCTTCATGTGAACCTGTATTCTTCCTATTTTGCAAAATATATATGTTTGTTTTAATAAAATACAAAAACCCAACTTGGTTTATTTCTCAGTCTGTCTTATTTGTTTCAATTTACTAAACTCTCAAACTCTACCCCCTGCTGCTTAAAGGAAACTTCCACGACAGTAGTAATTTCCATGAAAACGTTTGACAGTGAGGCGTGGCAGCTGAAATTCAATTCCATTTAACCCCATTGAGGGAGGAAGCAGGGATTTGTAAAATGTGTTCCTTTGCAATTTGGGTGAACTAGCCCTTTAGATGTATGCCTACTGTATGATTTACGTTAAAATATTATTTCTAAAAAGTAAAAAGATAGGTCCACCCACTCTTTTTTTCTTACTGGATAGCAGAAACTCATTGAGAGTAACGTTTACGGGATTTTTGTTGTTTGTATGTTTAGGTTATACAGGATGGTAAATTATAGAGCCGTTTTAATCAGACTTTAAACTCGAAACCAGTGAACACATGAGAGCAAAGCCCTGATGGTTGGTTGGTTCAAACTGACCACAACGAGGAAGTTGTTGACTTTGTGGTTAGTCTTGTTTATTGTGGTTAGGTTAAGAAGACCATGGGTGGAGAGGCAAGCTAGACCTATATTTAATTAATATACACTTATACCAAATATATTTAATGTATCATTATAAATAAATTATATTATAATAGACTTAATCAGTGTTTGAGAGAAAGGATGCAATACTGTAACGTCAAAACGAAACTCAATCGACAGGGACTGTAACGTTACAACTCTGTTATCAGAAGTCAGTAAAAAGCGAAGATGACACTTTAGTCATATGGAATTATACATATTAACGTTACATAACCCACCTGTCAAATGTAGCTAGTTAACAAATACGGTTTTCTGTAAAACAGGACTGTGGGAATACTAGTTCCAACGGTTGACGTAATAAAAAATAAGCTGAACTTTAAAGTCAACGGTACACGACCAATGCCCATAGATTCAAAAGTGTGGTAATGCAACTGTAGACATGTCTCATTCAGGAAGCAACGCGAAAGCAAACTTTAATTACGTTAAATTTACACATGAAATTAACAAGACTAAAAATGACCAACGAATAACGTTAACGTTGCGAGTTGAAGACACACACGAAAAACTTTTGCACCCGCATTAGCTAGCCAAGATTTGAACGAGTGAGTTCACGATAGCCTCCAACTTCACTTAGCTAACGTCAACTAAAAATGTATTTCAGGTGCTAACTTTACCTCGTTAACCTTAACCTTACCTGAAGTTGGTTAGCTCAGTTACCAGGAAAGGACACTCAAATATAAGTCGTGCTTTGTCAAATTCATATGTGAATAATGATTGAAATATATATAATTTTCTTCCAAAATAAACGTACCTCTTTTGTGGGACGTTGGTAAAATAGGCGTTAGCAAGTCCACGTCCTTACCATTAATAACGTTACCATTACAAGGAAACGTCCAGTTGTTCGTTCGAAGTACAGGCTTGAAACTCTTAGCCAATCAGGACGCTACTCCCTGTGTGGGCTGGAGAAACCACAAAAAGCCAGCAGTTGACTTCAAGCATTCAACATCACCCAGAAATAGAACTTCTGATATTATTTTGTAAAAAACAAAAAATAAAAAAAACACAAAAAAATGCTCTTATTTTTTGCATTTATTAAACTTACAGTATTTTTTTTATTTTGTATGATCCAGTATAGGCAGCATTTGGGCAGTATACACAATGGAATCTGAGAAACATAAGCCCAAATGTCAAGGTGCTTTCTGTATTAAGGCTTTAAAAATGCCAGCAACCTTAGTATTGCTCAAATGTAGTTTTTGAGTCTTTAACCTGTGTGCAATTGTGTGTGTTTGTGTGTATTGCGTGTTGTGCATTATTATAGCGCATTATTTTTATAGTCATTCTTCGTTGTTTTTTTTGACTTGGTTATTGATTCCTCACAGCTGATACTCTACTGCATCAACATGCTTGGTCTCGAATAGAGCCAGAAAGCTGGACTTCCCATAATAATTTTGCCTACAAAATATAATTTATATGCATGCAGAACATTTTTTTCTGTGCTGAAAATGACCCATTGCACACTCAGCATGTAGACACAAATATGCCATAGACTTTGAGATCTGTTATTTTCCCTTTGTAACAGGGACCACAATGGAAATAAACTGAATGTTTTATAGTCTTTATTCTCAACATGATAAATGAATGTCAGGACAACCAGTCTTGTATTTACTTTGATTACTGTCCAACAAATCTATATCTATCACCGATCCCAGTAAAAGTTATTAAAACATCCCCAGAGGTTGAGTGCAGAGGTAATGACAGTGGTAATGTAGTAATACATGAAAAAAACTACAACACCTGCAGTAGACCTATGACCACCTGAAAAAGGTATAATATTCTTTTTTTCATGTGATGACCAGATAGTTTACAATGATCTATCTGTGCTTGTGCATTTATAGCATTCAAAAACATAAAAAAAAAAACAGAAGTCCACATTTCCACGCTTCTGCTAAAGTTCAAGTGTGTAATCACTGAAACAGGCTTATTGAAAATGCAGCCCTGAAAATGGTACCAACACCGCTTAGTATCTTGTCTGCAACACACAATGATCAAAGATAGAATTAAAACAGGTTTAGGTTTGATCTAAAAGATCACAACACTAAAAACAAAATCATAAAAAAAACAAAAAATAAAAAAAACTGTTCAGGCTCAACCATATAACACTGTTATTCATTTTGGGTAGTCACATTAAAACTAATGTTATCCTTTTACATGAACTGTTTGGCCAAAGAGAGCAGAAAATCAGGCTGCTTTGAAGGTAAAATAGAGGGATATGAAATAAGTGATACCGGCACAGTCCCGTGTGACTCGGTTTCCCACAGCGTAGCAGTTTTCACGGGTGGAAATCAGCAAAGTAGAAGTCTTTGGTCAACATTGAGACGATGCAGGGGATCTGCTTCTTGCCATTAAAGCCCAGCTGGTTGGAGGAGGACTCAAAGTGTAGCGCCACTTTGCGGTTGACGCGGGTCATGATCTGCATCAGCTCCAGCTCTCTGCGGAATCGCATCAACATCTCACACAGCGCCTGCATGAACCAGGAGCCGTTGGTCACGTTTCTCCATGCGTAGTAGCCTGCAGGACGGGTCACGTTACGAGTGTTCTTACCATTTCATTATGGATCATAAACATACTAGGGCTGCACAGTATATCTCTTCTTTTTTTTAATCGGTTATTACAATAAACACGTTGTGAAAGGCTGCAACATATCACGAAAGACACTCAGATTTTTTTAGATAGTTGGAGTATCAGTAGAAAATGGCAATTTAAAATGTAAGCCATGTTTTCTTTTTCTTTTAGCACAGCAGTGTAGTCCATACAGTTTGGGAGAGGTAAGTTGTACAGTACCGAGTGTTAAAGGTCCCATGGCATGAACATTTCACTTTATGAGGTTTTTGAACATTAATATGCGTTCCCCCAGCCTTCCTATGGTCCCCCAGTGGCTAGAAATGGCGATAGGTGTAAACCGAGCCCTGGGTATCCTGCTCTGCCTTTGAGAAAAGGAAAGCTCAGATGAGCCGATCTGGAATCTCCCCCTTATGAGGTCATAAGGAGCAAGGTTACCTCCCCTTCCTCTGCTTTGCCTGCTCAGAGAAGTTGGGCCGCCCATGAGAAAGAGAGAGAGACATCATGGCTTGCAAACAAGCGAAGCATGGCAGTTGGCCCATAGACAGTATATAAACTGGACCAACAGATCCTGTTGCTCTGGACGGAGACCAGTGAAGGATATTAGAAGCACTTTTCCGGTGAGCGCTGAGCGTTACTGCACAGCCTCCAACTGAGAGAGACAACCTAAATGTGACGTGAGCAACCTGTCTGAAAGTTGGAAGTCTTCTGGTAGCTGTGCCAAGAGAAATCTCAATTGTTCCAAATCTTACAGAGACGGAGAGCGTAGGTATATGTAAGGAGATAACATAGGCACAAGCTAATTATTGCTAACTAAAATGTTAGTAAACATTAGTAATTAAACTTAAACAGCTAATGTAAGTCGAAACTGCCTGCGAGCTTCTCCTGTACGGTAATTTGTCTACTATGCGACATTAAGTCGTGTGGTTATGACACAATCGTTAGCCTATTTTTTACAAAAACGTCTGCTATGGAGCAATAACGTGAGATACAAGGTAATGGAGCCTTTTATACATTGTCGTGTTTCTTTAGAAATAAACAACGGACAAATATAGTCTTTAAACACTTCAGATGTAAAGTTATTTGCTGTCAAAATAGCTAAGTTTCCATCCACTTGTCAATCAAATTATCTGAAGTTCGGTAAAAAAACTCCTGCAAATAAAGCTGGTGAAAGTGTGTTTCAATCCAACGGCTTTAAAGCGAATAAAAACCTGTGCGTAATGACGTCACATGCGGTTTTGCGGTCCAATTGGTATATCGAATTGATTTGAGATATTTTAAGGTGTTTCCAATCATTTTCGCACCGAATCGCACAACATTCAAGCAAACATTTGCGAACAAAGTTTTGCTACACAAAATGGATCGCGCCATCTACCAACAAATTATCAATATTGCACAAGTTGTAATAGTGCTTATGTGCCAGCTGATAGCGACATATCAAGCTATAATAAGAAAACGACGTTATCAACACGTTGCTATGATGATGCAGATGCACGTAAATGCCCGACGACAACGGAGGCAGCCTGTGGTGTGGGAACGTAAATTAAATTCTAAAAATCTCTCGTCTCCTTGTTCGTCCACTTACATCCGTCTTCGTTGACACCCGCCATGTGTGTAAACAGAGCGGAAATACTGGGCGGAAATGAACTAAAACTTCTTCTTCTTCTTCTTCTTGGTTTTGTGGCGGATTGCAACCATAAAATGACCTAAAACTTAATCACAATTCATTATTTATTCGGCAAATAACGTTTCCATCAGCGTTTAGCGCATAAGCCGTATATCGATCAAGATAAAATCCGATGAGACCGAACATATTTCCTTTGAGTCGATATTCATGAAATTAAATAGAATTTTACTGTTTCTATAAGGCATTTTTCATTCGATATCACTTAATTCGGATAAAAATGTGTGGATGGAAACATAGCTTGTGACGTCAAAATGAATGGCAGTCAATGGAATGTTAACGGCGGGTGAGCGTTTGGTAGCATCAAAATGGCGCCATAGAAGGTTCGAGTTCTGAAGAGAGGCTTACCCCCTTGAGTTGGTCAACGCCACACCCCCACCCTCCACCTTGCTCCCCCCTCTCTCCTCCTCAATAGCATTTAAAGTTATAGACACAGAAATGGCACATACTAAGGAAAGCTCATTGTGGGACTGGCTCTAGTGGCTGTAGTTCTGCACCAAGGCTGAATTTCGGGAAAGAAACTTCAGATACAGTATTAGGGGACCACTAAGGCCTATATAAAAGCATCCAAAAAGCAGCATGTCATGGGACCTTTACCATAAAACAAGTTGGTAAGACCGGGGATGTTGTTCTCTTTTTAATGGTGCTTTTTATGTTTAATTCAATTTTTAAATTAGTCCAATAAAATAATTTTGGATATGATTATTTTTTAAATTCAACAAGCAATTTGTTGCATTTTAGCAGATTACTGAAAGCAGAATGGCAGAACTGAGTAAACATTTTTATCGCAAATAATGTTGCAATATTCAACAACATTATCGTAGATTACATATTTTCCTCATATCGTGCAGCCCTAAAAACATACTGAATACCAGGGCTTTAAAGAAATTAGACATTTATCCGTATGTCATTTAATGAATATTCCCAGGACAAAAAGTCTTTTCTACCACTTCCGGTGTACAGTGTGTTACCTGGAGCGGTGGAATAGGCATACAGGAAGTCTGCCTCCACAGGAATCCTCTCTGATGTTTGAACATCGACACTGTCGGCGTCAATCCCGTCATCCAGCTCCGCCCCACGGCACGCCTCAAAAGGAAATCCAGGTACATTAAATATAACATACATTATGCACATTAAAGGAACACGCCGACTTATTGGGAATTTAGCTTATTCACCCTAACCCCCAGAGTAAGACAAGTCGATACATACCCTTCTCATCTCCGTGCGTGCTGTAATGCTGTCTGACGGTTCCAGCGTTAGCTTAGCCTAGCACAGATCCTGCAGGTAACTGGTTCCAACTAGCCTACTGCTCCGAATTGTGACAAAAGTGACAAAATAACACCAACATGTTCCTATTTACATGTTGTGATTTGTAGAGTCACAGCTTGTACAAAAAACAACGTAACATGAGACACAGCCATCTTCTAACAGTAAACAAACCGGGAACTATATTCTCAGACAGGCTTGCTGTGAGCATATCACTCCGCCCAAGTACTATATTCTTCCGCTTGGGAATATAGTTCCCAGTTTGTTTACAGTTAGAAGACAGCTGTGTCTCATGTTACGTTGTTTTATGTACACGCTGCGACTCTATAAATCACAACATGTAAATAGGAACATGTTGGCGTTATTTTGTCACTTATTCAGAGCAGTAGTATTGCTGGAACCATTCACCTGCATGTTCTGTTCTGGCCTGATGCCGCTGGAGCCGTCAGACAGCATTACAGCACACACGGAGATGAGAAGGATATGTATCGACTTGTCTAACTCTGGGGGTTACGGTGAATAAGCTAAATTCCCAAAAAGTCGGCGTGTTCCTTTAAAGCTGGGATAAGCAGTTTTTTTCTGGCATCATCGGGCAAAAAGTCCATACTGATCTTTCAGCATGTTGTAATTAAAGTGGACTGACAGAAAACTAGATTTCTGCATTTCCTCTTGGCTCTGTTTCCAGCCTTTAGAAAACTAGTCCCTGACTGGGGACTTTGGCCAATCACAGA
This sequence comes from Perca schrenkii, assembly GCA_025617405.1. Taxonomy (NCBI): domain Eukaryota; kingdom Metazoa; phylum Chordata; class Actinopteri; order Perciformes; family Percidae; genus Perca; species Perca schrenkii. The sequence goes on from CM046796.1 coordinate 32,431,535, forward strand.
CCACTTTCAGAGCGAGGGAGTTCCTATTGGCTGTTCTACAAACACAGGTGCACTTACACGTCCCTTCAGATGGTGAAAGCCTGATTCAATGATAGAAAATTCAGCAGAAAAAGTTGCTATTCTAGCATTGGCAACGACTGAATACACTACAAAGCAACCCCCAAAAGGTCTAAAAGAGAGTCTGACAATAAATGCAACATATGTCAATACCAGCGAAATGTTCCAGATATGGAGAGAAACGGTTAAAAAAATAGTTTAGCCTTTTGCTAACCTTAGCCAAAGGCTCACAGCTGTGGCTAAAGCTCACAGCTAGGGTTCCCAGAAAGCTAAACTAGCAGCATTTTCTCTCCATCTCTGTAACACTTCACCAATGTTGACATGTTTTATTCATAAACATGAACCTGAATCACAGTATGTCATCTCAAAATGGCTCTACACACCCATAAGCTCTCAAAGAAGGGAGCTGCAGGAGGAGGGCTATATTTTCACATTTTTGGCGTTTGTTTTGTCTTTTCCAGAAAAACTGCCACCCACAGCTTTAACTGTGATGGTATTTGATGGTTGTACTGAGACACTGAGGGCATGTGGTTTAAAAAGCTACAATAACAATCAGCGGTGATTGTTATGCAATTCCGATTTTATCTAAATCACATCTCTGAATTTAGACTTTTGCCCTTACTTCTTATATTCGAAGCCTGGCATCAAATAGTGACAAAAACATAACATAATACTGTTGAGAGTACTTTGTGCAAACTTAGACAAAGTGTAACAAACCTTACACTACAAAACAAGTATCTCCAAACACAGCCGTAGGCAGGGCTGTAGTACTTCAGTCCGGACTCTGACTCGAGGCGCTTTTCTGTTGCTCTGACTCGTCTATATATAGTCCAGCACTATATGCTTTTGTTCTAAAGTAACTTCCTCCTTCAAAACAAAAACACAGATGGAGCGCGCTCGTTCAAAAAACAGGTGTTGGTTTAAGTTCAAATCCATCTAGAACAGGCATTGAGATTGGTCGCCTGGTATACACCTGGCTGCATCATATACCTCAATCATCAGGCTTCAATCACTTTCACTTTGGACACACACAATGCCAGTGAGCACTTTGTACTATGAATTCTTCAGGACAAGTAAAAAGTTAAATATGGGAACATTTCCATTTTATATTTTAAGTAAATAATGTGGCCTAATTTGACCCTTCTGTTTCTACGATCTTGAGTGTCACTCATTTGGACTCGGTCTTGACTTGGACTTGAACCTCTTTGGACTTGGTCTTGACTCAGTGTCGACTAGTCCTGGTCTTGGACTTCGACAAAGGTGGACTTGACTACAGCCCTGGCCGTAGCAAGGATTTTGGAAATCGGTGTCCTAGTTAGCTACGTCTCCGTCTACAAGCATTATAGACACATTGCCTGAATGCGATGGCACAAGATGAACAGGTATTGTTTAGACTAGTACACGTGTATGTGTGAGGTAACGTGGGTATATTTAACCAACCTGTATGAAGAAGAGCTTGGGTTTCCCCACCAGACTCTTACAGCGGTCTCCTTTAAAGTATTTTGTCAGCTCCTCCAACTTTTCAAAGCCGTCGGTGCCATATATCACGCCCTCATCTCCATGACTTAGCAACACACATGCAAATGATGCACTCTTACTGTGGTCCTCCTTGGATGCTAGTCACACACACACACACACACACACGGATAGATATAAAATAAGACATTAAATAAGTATAAACATCAGGCCACTTACGTTATTTGCACTACAAAGAGTGTAAATATTTGTTATTTATTTTTGGTATAGTGCTTTACAAGCATAATTTCACTTTGCCCAGTTGTGGCCTGTTGAGGTGTCCCACAGCAACATTAAAATAGTTTAGATTTGTGTACATGGTTTCTGTTAATAATGTATTGTATTAAGTGTCCATTTCATTATAATATTCAGATTTATCATAAATAATTCAACATGCACATGTATTTTAAGTTCCGTTAAAGAGGGGTGGAGGTGGGGTCACATTTGAGCATTTAAAAAGTTACTTGAAAGTAACGTGATAGTTACTTTCTTAAGTAACGCACTCTATATAAACAGCTGTTGAACAGTTCATTTTGTATCAGTTTCTGTATTTATTGTTTCATATCAATGTATAATATGTTTGTCTGTTTATGTATGCACCAAGATAAATTCCTTGTTAAGTGTAACTCACTTTGGCAATAAATCTGATTCTGAAATGCAGCAATTTGCTGTTCCAATCAGTCGACAAATTGATTGTACATGGCAGTGTGAGAGGATGGGAAGCATTCTTTTTCTTTAAAACTTTAAAGTGCTCATATTATGCTTTTTGGCTTTTTCCCCTTTCCTTTATAGTGTTAAATATCTTTTCTGTGCACGTTATAGGTTTACAAAGTGAAAAAGTCAAAAGTTTACCCCAAAGGGACTAACAATCACCAACAGAAAGCACTGTTCACAAACTGCTCCACCAGCTGCACCGATTACAACTTTCTAGGCCGATTTCGATTTTCTTTTAGTTAGGCCAGCCAATACCGATTTTAGCCGATTACGATTTCATTTTTTCTAAAAGACTTTACAGCACACAAAAATATTTATTTTCTAGCTTTTCTTTAATAGAACATTTTGCACAAAACATAGAACATTTGTTGAACAGATAATGGATCACTATAACTATATAAATTACTCATGGTGTGGGAAATTCACATACATCTAAAGTGCAATGTTAGAACAGTTTCCTTCTTTTCACGTCCAATATCCAACTAAAAAAATTTATTTTAGTTTTTGGTGTTGTCCCTCCACACCCTACTTTTTCCCTTGCAGGTGTTGCATATTGCAAACTTGTTATCTTCTGCACACACGCTGAACAGCTGACATGTTGCAGGTTAATTCACGAGGTTCCCTACATGTGCGAGAATAGTGTGGACACGCGCTTCACACCGCGAGCGGGTACGCGACACACACGGCGGAAAAAATGAGAGAAAGGAAAAAGAGACTTTGCTGTTGCGTCCGTGTGTGCGTGCGTCCTTGAGAACTGTAACTCAGATAACTTGTGTTGTCAGTTAATTGTAGCGTTGACCGGCATGAAATCGGCTTATGGCGGACTGACCTGCCGGTTGCCGGTCATGGCCGAGCACGTGAAAACCGGCCAATTCCGGTCACCGGCCGGTCTATCGGTGCATCTCTACTCCAAACAGCTCTATTGTAGTCCAGCCTTTACTTCCGTGACAAACGTTCGTCACTTTGTAACACGTTATTATCATAGACAGTAAACTTAATGGACAATGTGACCCTGTAGACTTCCACAGAGACCAGTGAAGGATATTAGAAGCACTTTTCCGGTGAGGGCTGAGCGTTACTGCGCAGCCTCCAACTGATCTTGCCGACGTAGATGTGACGTGAGCAACCTGTCTGAAAGTTGTAACCCCCAATTGCCACCGGCTGCGTAGCGGCTGCGGATCCGCTCCGGAACGGCAGCGGAGTCAATAGGTGTCCAAAAATAAAACGTCCGGTTAATTTTCATAATAAAATATACCGTGCTCTTGGCGGATCATATTTCCCTGCACTACATCTATAAAACACAGCACAGAGCTGTTTCCCCTCTACTCCTCTGGATGGAAACAAACTGTTGTTGGTTTTGTGGTTCTATTCTACGTGAATTCACGAGATCTTGTGGGTCCTCGTGACTTCAGCCGTCAGTCATGGCCGCAGCCGTGCCGCAACAAAACCTAGTGGGTATTGACGGACGGCGGAAGCGCAGAGCCATCCCGCAGCGGAGCCGGTCCTCATCAGTTCTGCATTCAGTGGAAATCCGGAGTAAGTCTTCTGGTAGCTGTGCCAAAAAATCTCAATTGTTTCAAATCTTGCAGAGACGGAGAGTGTAGGTATATGTAAGAGGATAACATAGGCACAGGCTAATTATTGCTAACTAAAATGCTAGTTAACAGGTAATTCAAAACTGCCTGCGAGCTTCTGCTGTACTATACGATAATTTGTCTACTGTGCGACAGTAAGTTGCGTAGTTATGACACAATCGTTAGCCTATTTTTACAAAAACGTCTGCTACGGAGCCATAACGTGAGGTACAAGGTAATGGAGCCTTTTATACATTGTTGTGTTTCTTTAGAAATAAACAATGGACAAATAGTCTTTAAACGCTTCAGATGTAAAGTTATTTGCTGTCAAAGTGACGCCAACATAAATGGCAGTCAATGGAATGCTAACGGCGGGTGATGGCTTGATAGCATCAAAATGGCGCCATAGTAGGTACGCTTTGCGGAGGCTGGCTTACTCCCTTGGTTATTATGCTTGCCTAGCTGCTAGCGTGGCACGCCCTCATACTCTGCAACTAACTAGCTGGTAGTCCGTACTTATGTGCGACTCCCAACAAAGATGGAACAGAAGTGAGATGCCTCACTCTGTAGCTTAGAAAAAGGGTAGAAAATTAAACCACATAAACCTATTCTGGAACAACCTCTAAATACAATTATGAACCTGAAAATTAGCATAATATGAGCACTTTAAATAAATAAAAAAACTGTAGTTTCTGTTACCACTAGACAACAGTTGTTTCATCTCCGCCACGGTCTGATCATTGTTCACATTGACCTTATAACCCAGCTTAGAGAAGGTCTTTTTAGCAGCAGCAGCATCTTCATCCGTCCCGTTCCGAGCACCCATCCCTGGAGAGAGACACACGCAAACACACAGGTAGAAATGTAGTAGTCGGCAGCTACAATCATGGGCGTAAATTTAATCTAACAGATGAAGATAAGAGAAACAATTATTGAAGGGGACACAAATAATACTATTGCTATATATATAATAAAATTCTCTAATACAGATGATGCTGAACTGAGAACTGAGCCTCCTAGCGAGCAAGCTAACCAACTAGCCAGCCAGCCACTAAATTAGTCAAGTTTAACAACTTAATGTTTCATTCACACAATCTTGTCACAGCGTAGAAAAGCACAACGCTCTCGCCAGATGAGTGATAATTTGTTAGGCTCATTTTTTTCCTAACTAGTGAAAGCACTGTGGGTGTCTCAATTGCTGTGTAAATCACACATTGTAAGTAAAATGGGGGTGACACATTGACACACACATGAGACTTGTTTTGTCGTCTGTTATTAAATTTACAGAACATTTGTGCAAGTGACTGCGAAATTAAAGGTCCCATGACATGGTGCTCTTTGAATGCTTTTATATAGACCTTAGTGGTCCCCTAATACTGTATCTGAAGTCTCTTTTATATAGACCTTAGTGGTCCCCCTAAATACTGTATCTGAAGTCTCTTTCCTGAAATTCAGCCTTGGTGCAGAATTACAGCCACTAGAGCCAGTCTCACAATGAGCTTTCCTTAGTATGTGCCATTTCTGTGTCTGTAGCTATTGAGGAGGAGAGGGGGGGGCAAGGTGAAGGGTGGGGGTGTGGCCTTGACCAACTGCCACTTTGCTCGTTTGAAAGCCATGATGTCTCTCTCTCATGGGTGGGCCAAATTCTCTGGGTGGGAAAAGCAGAGAAAGGGGAGGTAACCTTGCTCCTTATGACCTCATAAGGAGCAAGATTCCAGATTGGCCCATCTGAGCTTTCATTTTCTCAAAGGCGGAGCAGGATACCAAGGGCTCGGTTTACACCTATCGTTAAATCTAGCCACTGGGGGACCATAGACAGGCTGGGGGAACTCATATTAATGTTAAAAAACCTCATAAAGTGAAATTTTCATGCCATGGGACCTTTAAAGAAGTGTGTTTGTGTGTGTGTGAGACACTTGTTAAATGGGTGTAGTTACCTGTGCTACTGTGGAAGTTCTTATTGTTGATAATCAGACAGGTTCCGATGCAGGGATAGTCCATCTTGTAGCGGTAAGGGTCAGAGTCTGCTGTTTTACTGCTGCGGGGGGCAGAGTCCACTTCCTCAGCAGTCTTACTACTGCCTGCGGGCTCTGCATCTGACCTGACACACACACACACACACACACACACACACACACACACACACACACACACACACACACACACACACACACACACACACACACACACACACACACACACACACACACACACTTTGGCTCATCTGTACCTCCTAGATTACAATAACTTATTATTACTGTGTAGAGGAATGGAGGGGATGAATGGCTATAGGTGTAGTGAAACTACACAAATGTTTTCTTATATCCTGTCCAAGTCTAACAAATAGGAAGCGGAGTGAGCTAATAAATACGCGGAAATCCTAAGGATTTTTGGAATCTCCGTGCGCTGTAAAAAAATACACCGTTGTATGTATGTATGTATGTATGTATGTATGTATGTATGTATATATATATATATATATATATATATATATATATATATATATATATATATATATATATATATATATATATACATATATATATACATACATATATATACATACATACATACATACATATATATTTCTGCAATCTGCACTTTAGTTTGTGTGATTTGTTTCTGACTTTCATACGAATGTTTACACCAGGCTTGGTCAGTGCTCAATATACTACTGTGATTGAAGCAGTTCAATAAACGATGTCGTTCATATAAATTCATGCATCACCTAATTTCATCATCGCATACAGGCCTGGCCTCCAGGAAAGAATAGTTTGTTTAATCTATCTGATTGTTTGTTGTTCATACTATACAATGATTTATTGTTTCTCTTTGTTGAATAATACAGAAGACAAAACGCTTAAAAAATAAATCGCAATATTCGGAAAAAAAAACCCCCGCAATTACATTATTTTCAAAAATCATTCAGCCCTAACTATGAGTAGATCATATTCCTGCATATTGTTACAAATATTATGAATTACGTTACACACACACACTTTGAAACCTGGGGAACTTGTTTAGCACCGTCGCACTCAAACAAGTTTTTAACACGCGCTGACAGCTCAGTGGTATCTAAACTTGCTTAACCAGTCTGTGCCGTGCAATTGCACTAATCATACACAGAAGTCCTAACGATTTTTGGAATCTCCCATTGTATAGGGTGATGTATTAAAGCAGTGGTATTATAGATGTTCCAAAGACTAAAACAGAGAGGCAGAATCATCTACTGGAGTAGGCCATTTAGCTTCTACTTTATTGAAATAAGTTATGCCAAAGGGTTTATAGCCTACACTGTGGCAAACTGAAGTTACAGGGAAAGAAAATCCCATCTAGGAGTTTATATACAAAGGCTGCTGACTGATTAATTTCAGAGATTACATAATAATGCTACACATAGAGACTTTAATGGCTCTGCACAGCTGTGGGCCTGTCCACCCACTCAGCTGCTTTCAGCCCGATTGTGTGGGAGTGTGCAGACATGGGCTGGATCTCACTTTCCTTATTTGATAGCTCCTCGCTCTTTGCTCCTCGGCTGAACCTGAAGTTTTTTCAGGGCCTTCCTGGAAGCCTTGCAGCTGAAAGCTGTTGCTCATAGTGGTTCTATTTGTACTCGGAAGTCGGGTTTTCCGAGGTCAAAGTCGGTAGATCCTAAATCGGATCTGCTGGAATGGTCGATAGTTAGGTTTAGGCATGGGGAGTGGGGATTGGTTTGGGTGAGAATACCAGGGTAAGCCAATCAGAGGCAGAATAAGGCGGGCCACTAGGCACGTCCTTTGACGTCGACACGTCTAGCGGATCCGATCTAGCATCTACCGTAGGCAACACATCCCCTGATCTCGGATTTCCCAACTCGGACAACCCTGCATGTCCAGAAGAATGACGTTCTCTCCAGATTACAGGTGTGTAAAATACTGAGAAAAAAAAAAGAGTGACATGAGACTGTCGTCCCCCCCCCCGTCAAATGTTTAAATAAAGGAATTCATGTTTAAGTATTATTGTTATTTTATTTTTTTAGACACCTTTTAAAGTGGGCCTTTAAAGTGATCAGCTGCTATCGGTATTAAAAATTGACCTTATTTTCAATAGACCGAGCATACAGGATTAGGTACAGTTATAATATTTATATGTATAGTCAGATGTAGTCATCAGTGTACAATAATTATTACCTTTTCTTTGGAAACAATTTCCAGGCGTCCACAGTGTCCCCAGCACTCTGTGTTACGTCCATGTTCCTACAGGCATGGATGCATACGAGGCAGTGAGCAGAAAATATAGGACCTCCATTTGGTAGATTTAAAAAAAAAAACAACACTTGCTTCTCAATTGGCATCTATCTTTCTCTTCCAGTTCTTGGTATTCAGTATCTTGCACTCTGTCAAAGTATGTGCAGGGCTCATCAGATTACTATCAATGCCATTTCAAACAAATCACATGATCAATTCATATCAGCAAAAGCCACTTCAGGACGATTTTACACTATATTATGGAGTTGCAAAGATTAATCGAGCTATCAAATTAATCGCCAACTATTTTGATAACCGCTTTAATCAGTTGGAGTAATTTTTATGAAAAAAGTGAAAAATTGTTTCTTCAATAATCAGCAGCCCTACTATATTCATTTGACTTGTCCAAGTACTGCTGAAGGCTGGAATGTAGGTTGGAATATCTTTCTAGCAAATAACAATGACAACTAAGGCAACCATACCGGATTGATGTTTAGGAGTTTAGAAAAACTGATAACAAAAATATCGGCTAGGGGTGTGAAAAAAAAAGATTCACATTCGTATTGCGATTGACCGTTCGCAAAACCCCGCCCTCGAACGGTCCTCGTCCAATCCTAGCTCAGCAACTGTAACTAAGGAGAAGGACCCCGTCAAACATTGCGATTTCAGCAAGATGGTGAAACGATTCGCCTATGGCACCTGCAAGTCTGACACCAGGTACCCCAAAAGTTTAGAGGGAGGGGTCGTTTTTTTCGCCTTTCCAAAGCCCAAGACCCAAGCGGAAAGATGCCGACAATGGATTAAGCAGTGTGGCAGACCTCACTCACAGCTAAATGCCTCGAAGATTAATAAGCATAGCTACATATGTCTGCTCCAAGGTAAGTAAAGCTAGCGAGCTAACTTATATCAATTATCAATAAGTAGTTTAAGTAGCTAAGTACATAACAGTTACAATCTGTAAAACTGGACTTAAATTAACAGTTGTGGTTCTATATAGCATTATTATCGAAAGTAATAAAGTTAGAACATTAGATACTTTATTATTCCGTAGGAAATTCAGGCAGCCTGATAGCTGTTAGCCTGTCAAGCACATGTTGCTATAGACACAGATAATTTAGCGAGAGATTGAGGTCATTGAACATATCCCTCCACTGCAAATTGCAGCCCTTTCTGTCGTGCCCTGGAGGATATGTCTGCTGCATTACTCCAAAACCAATCACTTATACCAATAGGTATGGAGCTCAATCCAGCCATGGCTATGTGTCTGGCTCTCAATTGTTTGACGGGCGTAGTAACAATAACTAGGGGGCGTGGCTTTTGCGAACGGTCAATTGTAGCTCTACCGATTCAAAATCGATTCATAGAATTCCAAAAATCGATTCATATATATAGCCTAGTTTTTTAATGTCTACTGCAATGACATGGGAAAAGTAATTACATTTACATACTGTGAATCGTTTTTTTTTTAAATCGAGAATAGTTTTTGAATCGAAAATCGATATTGAATCAAATCTTGAGCCTAAAAATCCATATTGAATCATGACATTTTATCGTGCACTCCTAATATAGGCCACAGTAATTGTTTTAACAACAACCCATTACATGTACTGTATATTGACAGGGTTCCCTTAGATTTGGTTTTGTTTTTTTTGTCACAGAAAATAATATTTTCTATTTTGGCACAGATCTACCGTTCAACAGGTTTCCTCCCACACAGGGACTCTTTCTTTGGTAGATAGTAATTCCAACGAAAACGTTTGACAGTGAGGCGTGTTGTTTATCTAGCGTGGCAGCTGAAATTCAATTTCATTTAACCCCATTGAACGATGCAGCAGGGATTTCGGAGACCCCGGGAGATAGCTGAGAAAAAATTGTAAAATTTGTTCCTTTGCAATTTGGGTGAACTAACCCTTTAGATGTAGGCCTTAATAATATTTTAGCGTATATCATACAGTAGTATGATATACGCTAAAATATTATTTCTCAAAATAAAAAGTCCACTCACTCTTCTTATGGATAGCAGAAACTCATTGAGAGTAACGTTTATGGGATTTTTGTTGTATGTATGTTTAGGTTATACAGGATACGACGCTGAAATTGGCATCTGATTCGCAGCTTCCGATTCGGCAGTTAAGGGGAAATTTAAGGGGAACTTAAAACTGTCCGATTCGAGCAGGGAAACACAATTGACATTGCTAAGTGACTGATCCTCCATTTTTTGAACCTCTTACTGTATTGAATGAGTGTTATTCATTAAGGTAAATTATTAATTATGTCTGAAACACACTTTTAGATTTGTGAAAGCTTTATAGTCTTTATGAGAACAAAATTAAAGGGAGATTTCACTGTTTTTTCCATATGTAGACCACATTGGACCAGGTCCAGATCCAAAACCACAATACCTAGAGTTGTCAAATCTGGACTAAATTATCCCAGAGAGTCTAAGGAGTTTTAAAAACACAGTTTCAGATTTGTGAAAGCTTTATTCTATTTGTGAAAATGCAATAAAGGGAGATTTTACTGTTTATTGCATATGTAGACCACATTAGACCACATCTAGATCCAAAACCGCAATACCTAGATTTGTCAAATCTGGATTAAATTATCCCAGAGAGTCTAAGGAGTCTTAAAAGCACAGTTTCAGATTTGTGAAAGCTTTATTCTATTTGTGAAAATGCAATAAAAGGGAGATTTTACTGTTTTTTGCATATGTAGACCACATTGGACCAGGTCCAGATCCAAACCCACTACACCTAAACTTGTCAAAACTGGACAAGAATTAAACCAGAGAGTCTTAAAAACAGATTTCAGATTAGTAATGCTTTTATAGCAGGTCCACTGTTTTATTTTATAGCCACAGCATGGCCTTTGCTAACTGACATTCAACGTAGAAGTCCACGTCTCACCATGTCATGAGCAGGTCTTCCTTCTCACTTCAAAAGAAAAGTAGAAAAAGTTATTTTTTACCTTTTGGAAATCAATCAAAAATATCTTCATAGATTTGCCAATGGTTTCATTTACTCTTCAAATCCTTCTCCTTCAACATAAGTGCTGTTCTGTCACCTTTCCTCCATTAGTGTGCTTGGTTTTCTTATTTATCTTATAAATTAAGACATTTTTATGAAAAGTTTTTTGTCAGTTCTTATTCACAGTTATGAAATCTTGTTTATGTTTCTCATATCTGCCGCCATTTCAGACCTTGCCCATCAACTTCTGCCCACCAGGTGTCCTCATTGTGTTCCTACTTTGCCAGTCACCTCACACCTGCCTGCAGTTATGATCTTTATTAATAAATCTTCCAAAGTCTTTAGAGTGAAGAGTGTCTCCTCGTTGTAGCATTGCTAACCTTTTGTTTTGACTGAATCTGCCTGCCTGCAAATCCTGCCTGTCTTAACATTTTGCCTGTTTAACCTTTTGGTGTCTGTGTTATGCCTGCTGACAAAGTAAACTATGTGATGAATACTTCTGATTTTTGGGTCTGTGAGTATTTCTCAATTTCCCATCCTCTTACTGTCACTATTACAAAATACAATAATGATGTTGCTGCGGCCTCTCGGGCGCATCTCCTCAAGTCTGGAGAGTATTGTTGCAGCCATGGAGCGTGGGCCTCCAAACGCACCACCTGCTCCTGTTGTGCCCCTTCCTCCTCCCCCACTCCATCTCCGTCCACCCGCTCCACCAGGAGCACATCGCGCATTGCCACTCCCGGACCAGATTCCGCCGGATTGTCCAATCCCACCGTAGTTCAACATCACGTCTCCTTAAGTCCTCTAATATTTCCTCATTTATGTCATCAACACATCCATGATTCATGGAAATGTTGTGTAAAACACAACAAGCCACAAAGAATGCTGCGACTTTTTGAGGACTGTACTGTAAAGTGCCTCCTGATCTATCCAAACACTTGAAGCGCATTTTCAGTAATATTTTTCTTTGTAATATTTTTCTTTGTAATTATGTATGGTTTGCAAAAATGGGAACTGCTGCGTAGATGAGAGAAGCAAAGTGTATGCGCGTTGTGCCCACGCTACATTATGGCCAAGCATGCGCCCTTAAAATAGCATCTGAATAACGCGCTACTGACTTTAGACTAGCGCCACTGACTTTAGACCAATTTTTTCTGAAACTGCAAAATAGCATCAAGGAACGTTTGCGCCTGAACACGCCTCCTCTTTTTGCTGAACCGCCCCCGGGAGCGCAAATGCATTCCCTAATTTACAGACGTGCGTCTGTGGAGGGAAAAGTCCACTGTTTCGGGTGCAAAATAGGAATGATACATGCGTCGGTGTACAAAGGCAATTGCGCTGAGTGCAAGATAGGGCCCCATATGTATGTTTGTCTATGTTTCTTCCTGCCATCCCCTTGCTGCTTTCCAAATTCCATTTGCATGTTGCCTTTGACTCAATTCCCTTACGCCCCAATACACACTGGCTGATACTGATTTCATTAAAGCAAAGACAACGTCGGCAGTATTGACGACAAAATAGGCTACAGAATATTTCCTTCTGTATTGACAGGTACAATATTTTAATAAATTACACATACATATATATATACACACACACATATATATATATACACACATATATATATATATACATATACACATATATATATATATATATATATATATATATATATATATATATATATCTCTGCATTTATGTCAAAACCTAGAGACTTTCAAACATCAACATGTAATTTATTAATATGTGTCTAAATGACATATAAACATCTTTTCCTATTCTATTTTGCCTGGAAACGCTTCAAACACGCTTGTGTGACGCGTGAAAAATAGCCGCCGGTTCTATTTCTAGCATGCACGCGTTTTCTGAGACGTGTGTGTGTCACTAACACAACGCATCCAGTGTGTAGCCGGCCTTAGGTCTGCCTGTCTATCTTGCTTTCCTTACATCTTTCCGTTCTTCTTTCTATATAAACTTTTCCCTATTCCTGTGTTTCTGTCCCTGGCATTTGCATAGATTCTACCCTGTCTCTGTTCTTTACCTGTGTTTTTGTTATAACCGTTTTGTCGTTTTACACTTTCTGCTCCCTATAGAAAACCCTGACAATACACATGTAGTACATTCCATTTGTTGACAATGTATGCAATTTTTCAGGCAGGACCCAAGTAGCCTGAAACCAGGTTTTACCTAAAACCAATCTTCCATAATTCGTGGTTCAGTCGACCAGAGGACCCATCTTTCTATATTTACTTTTAGGTAGTGGTGTGAAATTGAGAAAAAAAGGTTATGACAAGTTGGTGTAAATATCGATACCAAGACATCTAATGTAGACTGCGGTTATTGCTAACTTTGATTATTTTTCTTTTAATTACAAAATATATTTTAAAATTTTCTTAAAATGTAACAAAACAATATGTACATTTTTTTAGAATCAAAAAAAATCACATAACTATCAAATTTAATCTTAACCACAAATACTTAATTTCTCTGCTATACTTAAAGTGACTATATGTGACTTTTACACATTTCTGCAACTGTGTTATTTTCCATCTGATGATCATAAATGACTTGTAACAGTAACGAGACTAACTATTATTATTATTATTATTATTATATTTTTTTCAATCCACTTTAAGTCATAGAAAAAAAAATTCTCTCTCTCTGGGATAATGTAGTCCAGATTTGACAAGTCTAAGTATTGTGGTTTTGGATCTGGACCTGGTCCAATGTGGTCTATGTGTGAAAAAAACAGTAAAATCTCCCTTTATTGCATTTTCACAAATAGAATAAAGCTTTCATAAATCTGAAACTGTGTTTTTAAGACTCCTTAGACTCTCTGGGATAATGTAGTCCAGATTTGAGAAGTCTAGGTATTGCGGTTTTGGATCTAGACCTGGTCTAATGTGGTCTACATATGCAAAAAACAGTAAAATCTCCCTTTATTGCATTTTCACAAATAGAATAAAGCTTTCACAAATCTAAATGTGTGTTTAAGACATAATTAATAATTTACCTTAATGACTAACACTCATTCAATACAGTAAGAGGTTCAAAAAACGGAGGATCAGTCACTTAGCAATGTCAATTGTGACAGTTTCAAGTTCCCCTTTAAATTTCCCCTAAACTGCCGACTCGGAAGCTGCGAATCGGATGCCAACTTCAGCGTTGTAAACAGAATGGTAAATTATAGAGCCGTTTTAATCAGACTTTAAACTCGAAACCAGTGAACACATGAGAGCAAATACCCTGATGGGTGGTTCAAACCATATATATTATTAAACTGACCACAACGAGGAAGTTGTTGACATTGTGGTTAGCTATAGTCTCGTTTATTGTGGTTAGGTTAAGACCATGGGTGGAGAGGCAAGCTAGACTTAAACTGAATTAATATACATTTAGGCATGCAACATGTATTATAACAAATATATTTAATGTATCATTATAAATAAATTATAATAGACTTAATCAGATTTGAGAGAAAGGATGCACTGTAACGTTAAAACGAAACTCCATCGACAGGAACTGTAACGTTACAGCTCTGTTATCAGAAGTAGGTCAGTTAAAAGCGAAGATGACACTTTAGTCATATGGATATATACATATTAATGTTACATAGCCCACCTGTCAAATGTAGTTAGTTAACAAATACAGTTTTCTGTAAAACAGGACTGTGGGAATACTAGTTCAACGGTTGACGTAATAAAATGTAAGCTAAACTTTATAGTCAACGTTACACGACCAATGGCCATAGATTCAAAATTGTGGTCATGCAACTGCAGACATGTCTCATTCAGGAAGCAACGCGAAAGCAAACTTTAATTACTTTAATTTACACATGAATTGAACACGGCTAAAAATGACCAACGAATAACGTTAACATTGCGAGTTGAAGACACACACGGAACTTTTGTTAGTATCTGGGTATGGGATGTTGGCCACCTGCATTAGCTAGCCAAGTTTTGAATGAGTGAGTTCACAATAGGCTAGCCTGCAATTTCACTTAGCTAACCTTACCTGAAGTACGTTAATTTATCAGGAAAAGGACGCTCAAATATAAGTCGTGCTTTGTCAAATCATATGTGAATAATAATTGAAAAATATATATTTTTCTTCCAAAATAAACGTACCTCTTTTGTGGGACGGTGGTAAAATAGGTGTTAGCAAGTCCACGTCCTTACCATTAATAACATTACCAAGCATTACAAGGAAATGTCCAGTTGTTCGTTCGAAGTACAGGCTTGAAACTCTTAGCCAATCAGGAACGCTACTCCCTGTGTGGGCTGGAGAAACCACAAAAAGTCAGCAGTTGATTGGCTTAGAAAATTGTCCTGGGGTCTCATTTATAAACGTGGCGTACGCACAAAACGGGGCTGAAAACGTGCGTACCCCATTTCCCCCGCAAAGGTTGTGATTTATAAAAAACAAACTTGACGGGAGAATGTGCGGTCCTCCACGTAAACTCTAAACCATACGTACGCACATTTTGGAGACAAAATAGGAATTGGCGACGCAGATGGTGAGGTGGTGAACTGAAGTCAGACTGCAGAAAGTACATGTGGGAATAACGATTAGGCTACTCTTAATATTGAAGTATAATGCCTCACGCACATTTCTTCACACCATATCATGAACATTAAATCCAGCAGTGTTATTTGCGCTTGTACTGAGTGATAATTGTTCCATAAACACCTCCAACTCAAATCAAAACTCTTTAATATTTAATCAGCGCTGTCTCGCCGTCACATTGTCCGCTACGGAGCGAGGAGGACATGGCCCGACTGCATGCAATACAGGATGGCATCAAATACCCTACCATTAGATAACAGCAGAGCACAGTGTTAATAACTATATATCAGTCTTTTAAACTGTGCATATCATCAAATGTCAAAGTCTGGAAATACAGCCGTTAAGCTGTTCGTTACACTTAATTTCCTCGTTATCGGTCCAAAAACACTGTTCATAACAAAACCTGCATGAAGAAAAGTGTCTTTGCCTATTACATTTCGATTTCAAATTGTATGTCGTGGTGGGGGTACCACTAGTTGATGCTGTGATTTTAGCAAGGTGTTTACAATCACTAATTGTTGTAAACATATAAATACTGCGGTGAACCCGTGCGTAATGCTGCGTGATGACACTGCTAGTCCTGCAGGAGGACTGGAATGGAAGAATCAGGAGAGAAAGAGACTTCAGGAACCATAACGATGACTGGCTCATATGCCATTTAAATTCCCTAATATAGCTGTAGGCCTAATAGTAATATAGCTGCGCTCTTGGATCTACTGAATTGGGTCCAGTAGAGAGGGCAACACGCCGGAACCGTGCCATCCCGGTCCAAATACAGGTCCTCGCCACTCTGGGTGAAACCGGCTGTTTCCAGATGGAAATGTCAGACAGCTAAGTGTTTTTTTTAAAATAAATATTATATATAGTCTTCAAATTTATCATTAAGGCTTGTTTGGATATAATATATAGTTCTGTTAAACCTTATTATATACGTCTGCGAAGCTGTCCCTGAGTGCCGTAATGCCTGCCGTTTTGGAAGATTTTATTACTACACTGTGCGACAACAGGCCGAAATTATAAATCATAAAATAAATTGGCAGCAATTCCCGAGCGTCTGAGGGTTTTTACATTGACTATTTATGTTTGAAAATGGGCATGTACAGGGCGGGATAAGAGGCTGATCCATGTACGCATACTTGTAGTCAATCTTTGATTTATAAAGGGAACATTGCTTACAGGTGTGCGTACATACGGTTTTATAAATCTGACTTTTTTTCGGCGTACGCCAATTTGGGCTTTTGGGCGCACGTACACTTCTAGTAAGGATCCTATGCAAAGTTTTATAAATGAGACCCCAGAACGTCACAAACAATCCCTTAGGGTTAGGGGAAATTACTTTACACAACTCATACAAGGGAAACCAATTTGACTTCAAGCATTCAACATCACACAGAAATAAAACTTCTGATATTATTTTGTAAAAAACAAAACACACAAAAAATGCTCTTATTTTTTGCATTTATTAAACTTACAGTATTGTTTTTTTTTTGTATCTAACAATAATATATATAGGCAGCATTTGGGCAGAAACATAATCCAAAATGTCAAGATGCTTTCTGTATTAAGGCCTTAAAAATGTCAGCAACTTTAGTATTGCTCAAATGTAGTTTTTGAGTGTATAACCTGTGTGAAACTGTGCATTGCCTGTAGCCCATTATTTTCGAGTCTCATTCTTCTTCTGGTTTTTTTTGGACTTGGTTATCGATCCCTCTCAGCTGATGCTCTACTGCCTGAACATGCTTGGTCTCCAATAGTAGAGCTGGCAAGCTGGACGCCCCATACTGGACGGGAGGAGAAGAGGAAAGGAAAGTCGCTGTCAGAAAATGTCACTATAAGAGTTTTATTACAACTCCTGAAAAGCATCAGGTAAAGATAGTCTGTATTGATAGTTGTTCCTATGGCCAAGACACACAAATAACCAGAAAGTATTCAAGTAATTGTTTCCATTATTTTTTAAGTCAATATTTATACACATCAGTGTGTTAGTGTGTGTGTGTATACCATCTCTTTTTCTTTGGGGTGTTTGTGTCGGTAGTCCAGGTATTGTCTGTTCAGCTCTCTGATGTCATGCAGAAAGGCTTGGCCTCGTCTCAGATCAGCTAATCGGGCTTTAAGTTCAACTTTCTCCTTTTGCAGCAGCCACATCTGCCTCTCTGCCCTGACCAACCACACACACCGTGTAAAGGGCAGTGTAAGAACTTGAAAACAATCTTTACATGTTTTACTCTTTAGGAAAGGTATGTTAATAATGATTTTTAACAGTTTTGTGTTAATTATGCATCTAACCGGCAACGCCATGGTTGTTTAAATGACCAATTATTTTGAAAGGGAATACTTTATAGACAATAAAACCTTACAGTAATCTGAAAACTGGTGCGTTTGAACTGCCTCTCACCTCATCAGCTCATTTTTGGCCTCCAACAGTCTCTGAGTCTTTGTACGGATCGAAGAAGCCACCTGACACACACACACACACACACACACACACACACACACACACACACACACACACACACACACACACACACACACACACACACACACACACACACACACACACACACACACACACACACACACACACACACACACACACACACACACACACACACACACACACACACACACACACACTTTGAAACCCGGGAAACTTGTTTAGCACTGTCGCAATCAAACAAGTTTTTAACATGCGCTGACAGCTCAGTGGTATCTAAACTTGCTTAACCCTTGTGTTGTCTTTCCGTCAACCTTGTCAACATTTTTGACGCCTTTTTTCAGTTTGTTTTTGCTTTTTCCAACGTTTTAAATTGTTAAAATTTTCTTCGTAAATATTTTCAGCGCTTATTTCTACGTCTCATTTTCTGATATAAAACAAAAATTCAAGTCAATTTGACCCAAAGTCAACACAAGGGTTAACCAGTCTTTGCCGTACAGTATAGGCTGCCATTGAGACCTATTATTATGTAACAAGCTACAGCCTGCCTCTGTGAGGCTGTACAGTGGTGCTTTGAGCTAAAACATGCTAACATCTTCACAATGACAATGCTGACATGCTGATGTTTAGCAGGTACTGTATAATGTTTACCAGTGTTCTGACCAAGTCTTCTTTGCTCAAGTGAGGGGCAAGTTAAGTGAAGTCACAGGTTACGTCAAGTCGAGTCCTTAGGTAAAGGTCCCATGGCATGAAAATTTGACTTTATGAGGTTGTTCAACATTAATGAGTTCCGCCGGCCTGCCTATGGTCCCCCAGTGGCTAGAAATGGAGCGATTTACATTTACTCTGTCGTTTAAGCTGTTGTCGTCTATGGGGAACGTGGGATTGTTTTCCCCCAGAAAGGGGCGTGGTTATGAGACCTTCCCTTCCCTTTAGTCGTCCAATCATGATTCACAGTTTGCGCTTCTGCCACTGCATAGCACTTAGACAGAAACATGGCAACATTAAATTTATATTACTTTATATTTAACAGCTAATATTCAAAACTTATGAATACACGCAAGTCATCGTGTCCAACCATGAATGTCTGTACAAAATTAAAATCTTAATTCATTCAAAGCTGTTGAGATATTTCAGTCCGGACCAAAGACATTGCCATCCCTTCAGCCACGGCACTAGCATTGCGGGAAAGCTGGTTGCCATAGTTACCTTGGTGTTCTCTCTTTTTAAAACCTTGAGCTCCTTGGAAGAAGAGATCTGGAAGAGAAAAAAACACCAGAGAATATACAGTACATGTGTTTGATTTGAATTATGATATTAGTTAGTATGAAGTTATAGGTATGATCACATTTATAATTGAATTGATCAATACCACGCTGGTGTATTAGGGGATTCTTTTTGAGGAAAACACGCAACAACTATAATTTATTTTTAACATGTTTGGCATTAAAAACGTTGTTATAGATGATCAGTGTGGTTATTAAAATTTGCTGCTGAAAATGACATGTCTTTTGTTACACCCTTGAGTTATCACTTCTTTTATAAAAATGCCAATAAAGAAATTGTAAAAAAAAAAATATATCCTAACTGTTGATAAAAACACTTAGCTGGAATGTATGTACATTATAGGGGTGCACGATTCACAAAATGTCACGATTCAATATTGATTTTTAGGCTTAAGATTCGAGTCAAAATCGATTCTCGATTCAAAAAACGATTCACAGTATGTAAATGTAGTTACTTTTCCCATGTGATAGCAGTAGACATACAATTTAAAAGAAAAAAGAAAAAAACAAACAAATTAAATGTAGTCTGACATTACAACAGAAAATAAAAACGTTTGCAACTAAAAACTGCAAAGTGCCAAGCCTTTGGCCAGCTTTCAAATACATTTAGTTCAAGTATAAAATAAAACTGTTGAATAAAGAGAGCTTTTCGGTCAGAGTTTGGTCTAGGAGTTTAGAGCATTGAAAGAGAGTGCGTTGGTTGACTGGCATGTTGGGTACTTTAGGTTGTTCGTCCACGTCTTTAATGTTAATCTCTGGGTGATGCCGTACCGTGAGTTCTCAAGTTTGTGGTGTTAGCAAAATACTAAACTTTCTTTTTGCAAAGCCTGCATATAGCATGATTCCTATCAAGTTCCGTCTTCCCCTCTAGGTTATAAAAGCAGAAATGTGCCCAAACTCTCGCCTTCAATGAGGATGGAGCAGGTTGAATAAATCTTTCTGTGAGGTTTGCCATTGTTTGCGCCGTAAACTACTTCTGCTGCAGTTGTTCGTCTTTTGATTATAACAAGTGCCCAGGCGTCAGGGTGAATTTGACACAGCGCCATCTATGGGAATGGCGAGCTAAACTCATGTCAGAACAATAGTATACATGGCATTTATAAAAATAAATAAAATAAAAAGAATTGATTTTTGGAATTCTATGAATCAATTTGGAATCGGTAGAGCTTGAATCGCGATACCAATGTGAATCGATTTTTTTGCACACCCCTAATGCACATCAGCCTTAATGGTAATGATGATTCTAAAACTGAAAATATAAAAGTAGAGCGCTGTCTTCCTGTGTTATAAATGTTTCACAACCTCCTATGCGTCACAATGCTTAAAACAGTTTTAAAATTTGGTTGTAACTGTAATTGCCTATTTCTTTATACCCTGATTAAGTTGAGTATACAGTACACACAGCATGTTTTCATTCTTCTGGTGAACAAGTCTAAACCTCTAAATGTTAACCGGAAACATGTTGTAAAGCACACAGCAGTCCAGTTCCTCTTTTGCGTGCCTCAAATAAAAACAGAATTTATGAAGTCTGACCTTTTCCAAGAGTTGCTCTTTTACATTGGAGCAGAAGCAATCAATGGACTGTTTGACTGCTTTAGACTCCACAGACTCCCTGTAAAACACACACACAAACACACACACACACACACACACACACACACACACACACACACACACACACACACACACACACACACACACACACACACACACACACACACACACACACACACACACACACACACACACACAATGTCCAACTGCAATATTTGCAACAAAAATAATATGATATGAATATCTTTGTTTACCTGTACTGGTCACAGAAGTCAAGGAAGGCATCCAGCACCAGCTCCAACTCTGTTCCTCCCTGATGATCACGTCTCTTCTTCTGTTTATCTGCGTGGGCTGTCTCTGGTTCTGCAGATGCACGGCCTTCACGTGGGGGAATTAGGTTTTTGTGGTTCCGTTTTTACAAAGAGTAAAAAGACAGCTCACATTAAGAATTTAAAAACGTCTGTTAACCCATTACTAGATTTCCAAAAGAAGAAGTGTATACCAAGAAATTGTTTTCTTGCTGAGAGTTTGATGAGAAGATCGATACTACTCAAATATCTGTCAGTTAAATATGAAGCTACAGCCAGGAGACTGTTAGTTTAGCTTAGCATCAAGACTGGAAACGGGGGAGACAGCTAGCCTGGCTCTGTCCAAAGGTCTTTATGCTGAGCTTCATATTTAATGTACAGACATGAGAGTGGCATCCATGTTCTAATCCAACTCTCGGCAAGAGAACACGCAAGTAAAATTTTCCAAAATGTTAGAATATAATGACCTTAAACAGGGTTGAAACATAACATATGAGATTCAATTCTGAAGTACACAGTGACGTTTGACTTTGCAGCTTAGCCTCTTGTGCTTTCATCCCTTACCTGATGAAGACTTTCTAGATTTAGACTTATCAGACGAAGACTTTCTGGTTCTGCTCAACTGATACCCCTTGGCCTTCTTTGGACTTGGGCACTGGATAAAGGACATGAAGAAAAAAGACAGATACAAACAAAGTGAAAGGTCACATATGGGCCACAAAAGGTGTGGATTCAAGGCTCCTGGTTACAACAATCTGCAGAAGTTACTCCGATTCTCCACTGGACACGTCTGTGCTGTGTTCCGGTTTTGTACCGTCCTCCGCCACGCGCCATACCACACCGGGAGCGTCTCAGAAGCGGAGCGTCAAGCTAGTATCTACCTTCCACTCCTGTAATTTTGTTTTTCTGCCGTTGTCCTTATAAAAAGGATCTGTGATGTCTATTGGGTTTTTCAACCTCCAAGATGAATCTCTCGTCGTCCGTGGAGCCGTAGAGGAGAAAATGGAACCTAGCGGAGAGCCGCTTCACGCACACTACTGGGACGCGCCGTAATATCAAACATTGACTTGAATGGCAGCGATTGAACGCGGGGGTTGCGGTGCCTCTGGAACGCAGCGCAGACGCACCCGGTGGAAAATAGGGGTTAGTCCATACCCAACTCCTTTCCTCGTCCTCGTCCTCCTCCTCAGAGGACAGGACTTTCTTCCGGCTCCACGGAGCGGTGCCAGGGTCAGATTGCTCCTGGAAGAAGAAATAAACATAGCATAAACGTAACACATAACATTGTCTCAGCATATGCACAGTCTCCACTTAACTAGTCACACAGGAAGTTCCTGTGACCGTATTAGCACATTTGTGGTATACTATAGAGCAGGGGTCTCCAACGTTTTTAGGGCAAGGACCCCTTAGCTGAAAGAGAAACGGAGCAGGGACTCACTACTACATGTATATAATTTAGCTGCATATTAAACATGGACAGATTGGTGAAACATGTAATATTTATAGATCATGTTTTGACTTTATACATACATGTGGCAGTCACAGTAAATCATTAAGCTTAACTATATCTGTGGATGGCTACCAGAGTGGCTACCTTACCTATAGTAAGCCTATCATCAGTGTTTTTTGTGTTTCATGAATTAGATTCAATTCATCAGAGCTGGGCAATATATCAATATTATATCGATATCTTGATAGGAGACTAGATATCGTCTTAGATTTTGGATATCGTAATATGGCATTAGTGGTGTCTTTCACTGGTTTTAAAGGCTGCATTACAGTAAAGTGATGTCATTTTCTGAACTTACCAGACTGTTCTAGCTGTTCTATTATTTGCCTTTACCCACTTAGTCATTATATCCACATTACTGATGAATATTTATCAAAAATCTCAGTGTATAAATATTTTGTGAAAGCACCAATAGTCAACACTACAATATCGTTGCGGTATTGATAGAGGTATTTGGTCAAAAATATTGTGATATTTGATTTTCTCCATATCGCCCAGTCCTATTTTCATATATATATTCATGTTAATGTCTATTTTAAGACCTACTTTAATTTTTGGAAGAAAAATAAACTTTCCAAAAAAAATGATCAAACGTTAATTTGGAGGGCCCCGTGCTGTAACTCTGAGGACCCCCTAGGGGTCGCGAACCCCCTGTTGAAGATCTTTGGGAGACTACCCTTGTTGGAGACTTTACTATTCACCTCCTTACCTGTGACTCAGGGTCAGTGGACACTCCACTTCCTGACTCACTCTTTCTCTTCTTGCCTTTCTTCACCTGCTGGTTTTTCACTGGCCTTGTGGGGACACAGAGACGGATAACCAATTTGATGGGAAGGCAGAATATTAACAATCAGAATAGAAAAGGGCCAGGCCATGCGGCCATATCGGCCAGACTGTTAGGTGCTACACCACAATTTCTTCAAGATGGCCCATCAACTGACCCTTTACCCTAAATCCCTGCTCCACTTGCCTGACCCCTTGGACCTGAAACAAACGTCACGGATGTATTTCATCACAATTCTTAAACTGGATTTATTACATTTAGGGGATGTTCCGATCGGATTGCATTTTTTTAACTGTTTGGGATCGGCAGTCACCCCGATCACCTTACTATATTTACGTCAGTAAATTCTTCACCATTCTAAGTAGAGGTGGATTTTATATGCAAGTTTTACAAAAATACTAGCTGCACTAAAACCATTGAATGTATTAAGCCAAAGACATATTTTAGTTACTTCGTTTACTTATTATTTTTGTAAACCAAAAAACAGTGGGCAGCTGTATTATGAAGGCAAACATTGGATCGGGAGCCAAAAAAGCTGATCGACACATCCCCAATTATATCAGTATTAAACCTACAATAATCCTGTTGATGGATTAAAATGCGATTGTTGCATCTTTTTTTGTACTAGTTGTCTGTCTTGAGGGGGAGGGGGGTGGGGGAAGAGTTATGAATGTATTTATAAATGTATAATATATAATAAATGTGAGTGCCATTGTGAGTACATATGGACACCTGTATATTTGTTGACATGTTGCTATGTGTATATAGGTCTCCAGAGCTGGGCAATATATCGATATCATATCGACATATGAGACTTGATATCAATTTTGGATATCGTAATATGACACAAGTGCTGCATTACAGTGAAGTGATGCCATTTTCTGAACTTACCAGACTGTTCTAGCTGTTCTAATTATTTGCCTTTAACCACTTAGTCATTATATCCACATTACTGATGAATATTTATCAAAACTCTCACTGTGTTAATATTTTGTGAAAGCACCAATAGTCAACCCTACAAAATTGCAGCAATATCCACATCAATGTACAGTATTTCATCAATAATATCGTGATGTGATTTTCTCCATAGTGCCCAGCTCTATAGGTCTATATTTTAGAGTACGAGAGAAAAAGTACTTATTTTTCAAATTAGCATTAGTATAATAATTACTAATTTGCTTAATAATATTCCATTCATTCTTTGAACAACATTTTTTTCCATTACCTTTGTATTGCATTATGTCTTCATAGACCAAAATGATTCATCAGGAACTCTGTGAATGATAGATTAACCTTACTCTAGAGCAGTGGTTCTCAACATTTTTGAGTCGCGACCGTAACCCCCCCCCAAATAATGCGGTTGGTGTTCGCGACCCCCCTCAACAACGAAAAATAGAGCTGCAAGACTGTGCTGTGTAGACAGCTGTTTCAACGTGCCTCCCCCTGCTGATTTTGAGTGATTATTTTGATTAATGTGAGTTTGTGTGCTGGTAGTTTAAGTTTTAGCAGTTAGCACCTAGCCTTGTCCAATGTTTGTGTCTTTTTCTCCCCCTGACCTGACTTCAGACCCTTTTCTGTGTTCCAGGACCTCCTAATTCACAAATGAAGCTCTGAATACAACACATGAAATGTACCAAACTTGTCATGTAAAAAATCTAGAATGTATGTTTTTTTCATTTTTTTTCCCTCCCCAACCATCTTGCGACAGGTTGAGAACCACTGGTCCAGAGAGGAGCCTCTCTGTGAGCTCACCTCGCCGCAGGCATCCCTCCAGTACTTCTACTCCTCTTTTTCTTCTTCTTCTCTTCCTCATTCTCTCCATCCCTCTCGGTCTCCTTCCTCTTCGTGGCAGCCCCACTCGGTTTAACGGTTGTCTTCGACCTCTGAGGAGTCACCTTTCTCAGAGCTTTTCCTCCGTTCACCCGTTCCTCGTCCAAGACGTTTAAATCTTCCTCCATGGCGGTGCTGTGCAGGGGGTTACCTTGGCAACACAAGAGTTCTCGGGGTCAGCACAAGACTGGTGGTGTGACATTAGGCTAGGTTCTAGAAACAAGGGTCAGGGCTACACAAAAGATTCACGAAGAAACAGAGGCAGACATGAAGAAAATAGTTTGCCTTTTGTCAGTTTTGTAGTACTCAAGATCGGTCTCGGTCTGAAGACCACTTTTTGAAGGTCTCGGTCTTGTCTCGGAATCGGCCGCATTTTTACTCTTGTCTCGGATGAAGAGGACTTTATTCCAAGACCTGTCAAGACCACAACTGTGTGTGGTGTTACTGCGTATTTGTTACTGTTAACACCCTCTCCTCGCCCCTCTTAACACGCACTCCCGAGAAAAGTGAATCGTGAAGACAGAAGAAGTAGTTCTGGCTGTCTGGCACTGGTCTGGTCTTGGACTCGGTTTCGATACACTCTGGTCTTGGTTATGACTCGGACTTTGTTTAGGTGGTCTTGACTACAACCCCGCCTTTGGGAAATCGGTTTGAACAAGTGCTGCAGTAGAACAATACTTTGTTGTCAAAACTCTAACTAGATTAGGAGTAGAAAACCAAATATACAACACAATGCATTATTTATGCCCTTGTAATAGTATCATGGTACTTCATAGATGAAATTAAATATGAGCAACATTAGCTTTTCTCCTCCATTTACAATATTAAGTTTAGCAACCATTTTGTGGTGCTGTATTTGGCTTTAACTCAGGCTTTCAAAAGTCCATTTGGTTATGTTTAAGGTGTCAAATGAAAACAGTTTCCTGCTTTTGTTTCAAGAATTGTAGAGACATAATGACACTGACATAGATAGGGATATATAGCCGTGCGGTGTAAAGACCCTTACCATAATTTAGCTGCAGTCCCTCCAGGAAGCTGCCTCTCTCTATAGCAGACAGGTTGGGAGAATCCATTTGATCTTTAGATGAACCTTTCTGGATTTGAACACAACGGAGAAAAATAAATAAATTACAAATTCCATAATGTACAGTCAATCAAGTTAACTTTAAGTCCAGTGTAATAACACAATTGCCGACATAGTGTTAAAGAAAGCGTCGGGAATCGGCTTTAAAAGGAGATAACATGATGTCTGGATTTAAGCCACCCTCAGATTGAACACCCCCATACTTTAGTGGCTAATATATCTTAAGCCCCTCCCACTAGACTAGACCAACAAAACATCAAAATGTTGCTCATTGTTTTTGTTTTGTTTTATTTCAGCACAGCAGTAGGGGTGGGGAGAAAAAAATCGATACAGCATAGGATGGCGATATTTTCCGTGGCAATACTGTATCGATACACAGACGCCAGGTATGGATCTATTATTACGTTTGTGTCGGTCAGTTTGTCTGCTTGACAATCCCATTTTTCAGCAATGTAATTGAAGAGAGATGAACAAACAGAGAAATGTATCTTTTTTGATAAAACAGATGTTGACAGTCATCTTTTGAAATTGGGAAAAAAAGGTGATCGATACTTTAGTCATCCCGAGGGAAATTTTATATTTTAATAAATTACAATGTATCGCAGAATATTGCAATATGTTTAAAATCGCAATAATATCGTATGGTGACATAAGTATCGTGATGATATTGTATCGTGAGGCCTCTGGTGATCCCCACCCCTACGCAGCAGTGTAGATTACAAGACTTACATCAGAACAGTATCCATATCTTTTTTTTTTTTATCTGCTGACCATTTTTCTTTTTCAAACATAAAGACTCCTCATCATTTTGACTGAGAGAAGAAAAATACAATTGACAAGGGAATGAGCCATTTACCTCTGGGGCTGGGCAAAATATGGATATTACATCCTTATCGATATATGACACTAGTTAGGGCTAGCCCCTTTTAGTCGACTAACCGTTGTTTTGGTCTTTAGTCAGTTACGTTATTTTGAATGCTTTTTTATGCTGAATGGCTAATTTCCAAGACTTATTTCTCTGGAAAACACAATATTTAAAGTGGTGGGGTGGCATGATTCTTTATGGAGAAACTCAGTTTTACAGATCTGTCGATTAAATCATGAGTGTTAGTCAACTAGTAGTCTATATCCCTGATGGATATCCGTCACCTTGGGCTTCCTTTGTGTTGCCATATTAAACTCTGGTGGATTTATGAGGACTATGGTTAACTGCTCCTCAGACCTCTGCAGGGTAAATCCAGACAGCTAGCCTGACTATCTGTCCAATCTGAGTTTTCTATTGCACAACTAAGACAACTTTTGAACGTACACATGTTCCACCAAAACAAGTTCCTTCCAAGCCTATTTTGTAGCGGCAACGCAGCATTTCTCCGGTGCTTAGCACCGCCCAAGACGATTGTGATTGGTTTAAAGAAATGCCAGTAAACCAGAGCACGAGACCCTCCTCCAGCACGCTTTGGAGGAGGGTCTTCCAAAGCACCAATAGTCAACCCTACAATATCATAATATAGTTTTGATGGATAATAACAATATCGATTTCGACATAGAGTTATTTGGTCAAGAATATTGTGATATCTGATTTTCTCCATAATCGCCCAGCTCTATTTTCCTCCCTTTAAAAAAAATAAATCGCCAATATAAATTTTCATTGAATTAGTAGTGCAGTATTGACCAACTCACTTGACTCTCATGTTGTGTCGCCGTGGGCGCTTTGGCTCTTCTGCTTCTGGCCTTTTTGGCACTGTGGAGACATAGAAGACAGGGGCACATATTCATCATCATCCTCAATATTTGAGCACCTGAGTCTGCTTACTTAGTCGTTGAGCAATCCTCCATGCTCAAGTGACACACTACTGAGTCCCAATCAACTCCAGGCTTGTGTTTAATGCTGAGCCCTACTACAGCCAAATGGCTGAGCCCCACATCTCGTAGGGAGCCGTTGTATCATTCTGTTTAGCTGTTATGTAGCTAACCTCAAGCCAAACTCCATTTAGTAGACGTTGTACATTCATGTATTAACTAGTGATGGTCAAATGAAGCTTCGCGAGCCAGTGTCTTTACTTTCTGAGCTCACTAGATGGTGCTGTCTGTTCAACAAAGGGTTTGAAAACCCATTGAATTGCCATTCCTTTAACCTCTTTCTTTGAACAGAGAGCGCCATCTAGTGAGCTCAGAAAGTAAAGACACTGATTCGCAAAGCTTCATTTGACCATCACTAGTATTAACTTCAAACCTAACCCTATCTCCCATTGCCGGACCTTCCACCGCAGCGCTTTGGAGATAGGTCTGGCAATGCGAGACTACTGCAAAGGTAATTTCCTTACAAATGTGTCAGAGTGCTTTTTTAAGTTGTAAATGTCCATATATTTTACCATTTGGTAACATTATGCTTATCAGCACAAACAAAGAACTTATTTTTTCTGCTAGTTAGAACTCTTTTATCACACACGTTTCTTCCAAATTAGGGTTTGTTGCGAAAAGCACGAATAGATTCTGAAAGTTGTAAATTAGCTAAGGTTAGCGCTAGCTAGCTACATGCCGAAACTAGCAGCACAAAATGTGACCGGTTTATGTTACTAATGTTATGAATGTGTTACATTTGCCTGTAACTTAGAGCGGGGCAACGTTATATTGTCAACTTTACAAATGAAATTCGTGACTTTACCAACTAGATAAACTCATAACTGATAGCTCTCACCTCATTTGGAACAACTGTAGCTTAGTGAAGTAACAAGTTTGTTTTGTAAACACTCCGCAGCTCGAATTGATACCGCTTCCCGCAAAATGCTTGAAGTTTCGGACTGTACCATTTCAGACATACAGGGGAGGGGTGGGAGGGGGTACAATATTTATCTTTATAACGAGGAAAAGGTTACATCTCAAAATGAGAGTTCATGTGCATAACATAACAACTTTTTAGCCTTAATTTTACAGTGACACAGTATGGATACACTTAGCTTAAAATAAATATTCGCACTGAAAATGTGTATCTATCGGTATCTATCCCAAGCGGAATCATTTAAATTTCGGTCCTACGGAAAGCGAAAGGGCTCCGTATCTGCTTCTCTTACTGTAATACATCCACGATCTGCTCTCAAATCAATACATCCATGCACCAAATACCTTTACCCTGATGTATGTATACATATTTTATCAATATGTAACGTCACCCATAGATTTCTGAAGAGCCAAAATAAAGCTCAGGGCTCTAATAGATCTTTTATTTCAAGGGAACAAAGTACAACAAAAAACGCGTTTGAATACTTTAGTTTATAAAGAGCAGTGGAAGTATTACGTTTTTTTAAAAAACACCTAAAACGCAATTCTAGTTTTAGCACCTGAGCAAGAGAAAGGGATGGCTTTTTGTTTTTCTATCTCTTAGTCCAGTTAATATAGACCATAAAATCCCTAATAAATAAAACATGAGGATTAAAAACTGTCCTGGCCTATACATACCATATACAATCCCTTGGAGTAATAAATACAATAGGACTGAACTACATACCTAAATGTATTTACCATTGTACACACAGCACTGATAAAGCAAAATACATGAGATCACACAGCTCTTTTTTTTTTTTTAATTTTTATTGATTTTAAATTAAAATCTTTACAAAACAAATCTGGGATGACAGTGAAAAACAGTCAGAGCAAGACCGTAGTCAAAAGTACTTCCATAAAATTTTAACTATAAAACATTCAAAAGGATTTCATTCAGGTTGTAAACGATGTTACTTAGAAATGTATAATTGAACCCTACTTTAATATTATTATAATAATTTAAGAACGATTTCTTCAACTATTCTCTTCCCTTCATGTTCCCATCATAAATAAATTAAAACAGTGACACAGTTTCCCTATGTCCTGACTGTTCATTAGTACCTGAATGCCCCGTTCCCAGCTAGCTTTGTTTAGATTATCTTTAATATGGCTCACTGTGCTGGTTTCTCAGGGTCCTAATAGGACCCAAGCTTATTATTGAAAAGATTTAAGGACCCTTCTGAAACAATCCCATTATCCATTGTGGATTTCAACATTTTATACCGCGAAAAAAACAAAAAAACTCAAGAAACAAGTCATATAAAATCACGTCACAAAGACAAAAAATCTCA
Source organism: Perca schrenkii (assembly GCA_025617405.1). NCBI lineage: Eukaryota > Metazoa > Chordata > Actinopteri > Perciformes > Percidae > Perca > Perca schrenkii. The sequence continues at coordinate 32,462,055 of CM046796.1, forward strand.
TCAAAGACCTGAAATGTTTAAGTTGTAGTGTGCAGCTTACAAAGTGATCAATATGGCTTTTAATCCAAACTTAACCCTCAATGGTATCTTCCTCTATTGTTGAAGTTAAAAGACGTGTGTGTGTGTGTGTGTGAGTGTGTGTGTGTGGTTCTTGCCAGTGAAGTCCTGAGATGTCCGATGCTACAGAGCTGCATTTTTATATTTCCCTTTAAAAAGAATCCTTAATGGAGATGTTATCACAAAATAGCTGATTAGAATCAACACGTTGTTACATATTATTTGTACTGTACATAGCATAGGCAAAACTATTTAATCAAAAACTAGATAGAATAGAATTTATTTTAAGCATAAAGTCTACTGTGGACCTTCGGAGGTCTTGTGGCGTGTGTCATAGATCCTAAAGGTCATTTTTTTGTTCTAAATGCTCTGAATCATGAGGATTAGACATGTTGATGGTCCTTTTGGTAAGACGGGATCTCTTCATTTGCTTCCCTGTGTGTGCTTTAGCTTGTGCTGTCCTCTTCCTTTTTATGTCTTTGGTAGCTTGTGTGTCTGGTCTTCCATTTTGCTCTGCTACATTTTGATCCCGGCGTACAGTTCGTCTATCTGGGATCTGAAGTACTGTCGCATTTCGTTCCTCTTGGCCTTCATTGTTGGAGTGAGCAGGCCGTTCTCGATTGAGAACAGCTCGGTGTGGATGCAGATGGCCCTCACCTAAAACGCACGCACACACGCACACACGCACGCACACACACACACACACACACACACACACACACACGTTGGCAGGTGGCGTTAGGCAGGATGATAATGTTTCAGTTCCATAAAAACAGCATCCCATGCCTAAACAAAGTTTGGAAGAACACTATGTCTACAGAGCTACCCAGTGCTATACAGGAAAGGATACTTCAAATCTCAGCCGAAATATGAGCGAGTGTTTTACCTGCTCAAAGGACTTGAGGCCTCCATCCTTGCCCAGTTGCATCATGTCCTTCAAGATGGCTGCCTTGACTTCCTGAGAGGACATAAAAGAGAGGTAGCTCTTTTAATTCACACTCGGTACATGGGCTGTGTTTTCTATGATCTTTTGTCACTTTTCTTTAGTAGGTTTGGTCAATTTTTCATTCATAAAACAACCACTTGGAGTCATCAAAGCCACATCTTTCAACCATTTAATCTGTTACTTTAGGCTTTTTTTTCTTCTATTTTTGAATTCTCTGCTTGCTAACAAGTTTTCACACACTCAATGGCAACAGTTTGTGTTCAGAGGCCTGTACTACGAAGCACGATCAACTTATCCTGGATTTCTTTCAGTAATCCGGCTTCACCTAACCTAACAACCGCGGTCCTGCATAACCTGTACTACGACGCTGGTTATCAACTAGTTCAGTCAACTCAGGGTTTTCCAATCCAGCGGCGCGCACGTTCACATAAAAGACCAATCGCAAACATCTACCAGAGCCGCATGTTATATATAAGAAGAGCACATTATAATTCTCCATAAATATGAAGAACACAGACACGGTTTTACAGGGAAAACGCAATACAGTCGCTGCTTCCTAAAACAGGAAGGAAAGCTGGCAAAAAAAAAAAATAAATAGCCGACACTGTAGATGTTTAAATCACAAAGCTTATTAATATCACTTCCTCATCAGTCAGGACCAAGATCTGACCATAATAACACTTGTGCTTTCCATAAACTGTCGTTGCTTTAGCCTATTATTTCAGTTGCAACCATGGCAGTGGGAAGCGATCGTTAGAGCAAATAAAACATATAAAAACATAATTCAAACCGATGTGCGCATTGGCGACACACGGCTCAAGAAGCCGATAAGTAATTCCCTCCCATTAAAATATATAGGCTATATTTCATAAAAATACCCATGTTAACGGGGTTGTTGGTCTCTAAAAAAATAAATGTAAATGTTTTAACTTTTATGAGCGCACCCCTCTCTCCCTCTCTCTCTCTCTCTGCACCGAGCTCCGCCTGATCTTCTATAAACGGTGACAGTGACACCGTTATCAATCGACCTATTGATTGGTCAGTAGGCGGTGCTTTTACCCCGGTTGATCTCTGATCTCCAACTTAACCTGCTCCCGACCAGGTTAGGTGTTCAGCATGAGTTACCACGGTGATTGAACCCGATAACAACTGATCCACCTTCGTAGTACAGAAAATCCTGGGTTGAGCCATAAGTTAGCTCGTTAACGCCAAATCCTGCTTCGTAGTACAGGCCTCAGGTGTTACAGCAGTTTGGTTGTGAGGCTAGTCTCGTTTGCTTAGCTTGCTCAGCCTCGCACCACTTCACAGACCTCTTTGTTTATTTTTTCTCTGTAAAACAAATTTGCGAAATAGAAAAGAGATACAATTAGAAAAAAGTACATAAATATAATTTCTACTACTTTCTTCAAGTTAGGCGAGCTACTCCACAACCTTTGCACATAACCCCAACACAACTGCAGAAGTACCTCCTGGTGTACATGTACTGCATGCCTGGGTGTGAATCACTGCTCTGAATGAAGAGATTTATTGCTTAACTGAGAAATCATAAAAGGATTTATTGCCAAGTAAGTAGCACTTAACCAGGGATTTGCCTTGGTTGTTGGTGCATACATAAACATATTAAACCTTAATAGGTATGAAATGAATATTGTCCTAAAGGGAAATGGATTCACAGTGCGGACACAGGAAAACCGTATGTATGCAGTCTGAATCCACTGTATACTGTAATCAAATTATGTAAAAGTATTACCGCTCTGCCACACAGTTCCTGGTAGCTGGCCTCCAGTCCCAGGGTCCTCTTGATCCAGCCACACAGGAAGTCAGGGTCAGGAACCACCACTGCTACCAGACATGCCTGGAGACAAACACAATAACAATAATAATAATAATACATTTTATTTATGTAGCGCTTAACATGGTACTCAAAGACACTTGACAGTAAAACCAGCACATTCAGCACATTAAAAACAGACAAAGCAATACAACCAACACATAAAGCAAGCATATTAAAAAGCAATTAAAACAATAAAACCAGTAACTAACAGTAGATAATGTGGAAGACTATTGTATGTGGAAGGCTAATCTGAAGAGGTGTGTTTTGATGATTTGAATGTGTCCAGGGGGGTATTGCACAAAAGTAGAATTTATAAATCCAGGATAACCGATAAAGCGAGGCTTGACCTAGTAAAATAAATAAATAAATAGAAACAGTGAGAGAAAGCGTGGTAGAAGTGCCCACGCTTTCTCTCACTGTTTTTTTGGCCTTAGAGTTTCCTTCTTTACATATTCTATGCTTTGCTTCCTTTGCCTATAAGGCCTATTAATGGACATAGAAAAGAAAGACACTGAAGAAATTGGACTCTGAAATCTAGAAACTATAAAGATAATTAAGTGATAAATTGAATGCACACTTTAAACATGACTGTAACACAGTTACATACAGTATTCATAGGTTATTCCCCCCGCCCACCCTGCAAAATATAAGGTCAAAAACCATATAGTTACTGGTCCAGTGAACTAAGACTATAATAAGGGAGGGTTGTACAATTATAAAAACCCATAAAAATGGTTCAATCCTCCCAAATTATAGTCCCAGTTCACTGGAGACGACACACATTGTGTGCTTAGAATGCCAAAATGCAGTGCAAAGAGAAACATACATGGTCCTTTGTTAAAGAATACTAAAAGAAATAAATCAATTAAAATAATTAAAAGGTGTATTGGTCCCTGACCAGTCTGCCATTGTTAGAACCACTAACACGTGTATAGCACTTTATATATTGTCCTTCATCACTGACTTCATTTAAATATGCCTTTTCAAATTATCTCTGTAATATATTCACCAAACTTCTAACAACAAGCAGTTTTCATACAGAAATAACAGTAACAATGACTGTCACATGAATAATTATAAAAAGAATGGTCAACTTTAAATAATAACGGTGCTTAACTGAACAGCAATATGCACCTGTTGTATTTTAAAGCTACATTGTGTAAGAATTTCTCACATCTAGTGGTGAAATTGTATAAGACAACCAACTGAAAATTACTTTCTAGCCCCTCCCATTCTGATCGCGTTTTAACGCCCACGGTGGCCGTATTATTCCAAGAAGTACGACTTTGTCCGTGAGTGTTCCTTCCAGTGTAATAACAGTTTTACGTTTTCATTATTTTGGTGAGGGAAAGAAGAAAATAAGAAGAAATATAAACAGAAACTCCCTAAAACAAAACTGCCAATCCGCTCACTGACCGTCATCAAGTCACTCGCTGTATATCGGTAGTTTAATTTAAAACAATTATAGACACTTTAGGATCCATTTCTCACACCTGACGTAAAAGATATAAATGGAAGACTGTCCTATCTTGATGCTTGTAGAGGGAATCTCAGAGGTGCATGCGCACCATTACGCGCTGCTCTCATGCCCGGTGTCCCCAGTTTCATTGATTACAGTGGAAGGAAGCATAGGACTTTGCTGAGATACACTTTCTCCAAAGGGAACAGAGGTCAGAAGGAGCCAGGAGTAAATTTGTGGGCCTAGCGTAATACCACACACATCCGCAACACACACAAACACACACACACACTCGGAATATCCTCCAACCTACCTGCAGACTGTCTCCATGCACAAAGACCTGTGCCACTGCATCACTCCTCATGTAGATGTTCTCTATCTTCTCTGGAGCAATGTACTCCCCCTGTGCCAGCTTAAAGATGTGCTTCTTCCTGTCCACGATCTTCAGCGTGCCATTCTGTCAACACACATGCACACACAATTACATTCTATGAAATGTCTACAGGCTGTTGGAAATACAGCATTTTATGATATGTAGCTCAATGCAAGGAACTTGGGTTGAAATAAATATGTGTGTGAAGTCGAGATGAACAAAGTGAGGCTAATAAAACTAGAAATGACCACCTTGTGTTTGTATGTCTCCACCAACCAGTCAAGTTGCAGTTTACATCCAGTTTGTCCAGACGTATGTACATAATATATGTAGTGAAGACTTTGAAGCAATTCATTGAAATGGAATTAAGTGTATTTTTTGCAGAAACATGGATGCTTCAACCCGGCAGCACATAGGATCTACACAATCACCACAAGTTTCAACATTAGTGTCACCAAATCAGCATCTGACCAAATGTGAAATATGAACACAATCTCCTCCCTTCTGTTCCTGAGTTATATGCAAATAATGGCCAGAAAAGTGTTTTCTTTTGCAAATTTTGACGTTGCACATCCAACAATTCTTCTGTGCAGGTGCGTTGGAAAATATCACAGACTTGAAAAAAAAACTTAAAAAAAAAACTTAAAAAAAACATGACGTTACAGGGAAGTTGATCTTTGACCTTTTGGATATTTATCCTAGTATTCATTTGTGTGAAATGGTGTCATAATTACCATAGGAATTCTTCAGTTATGACCAAACACATGTTTTGTGCCATCACAGTGACATCCAAAATTGCTCAATGGTGTTTAGAGCCCCCAATGTCGACTTCAAGGCAGCTCTGCGACCGTCGACTTCAAAGCAGCGCTGCGACCGTCGACTTCAGGGCACCTAACCTTAACCCTTAACCCTAACCATTGACTAATCCAATTGCCTTCCAGGCAGCGATGCCTGGAAGACGATGTAGGGGGCTTAAAACACCCCAAAAATCCTTAAACCCAATTGGATGCTGTTGCCAAATTTGAAGAAATTCCCTCCAGGGGTTCCTGAGATATTGTATTCACAAGAATGGGACGGACGGACATAGAAATGTGTGAAACTCAAACAACATGACTTAACGTACAGGAAGCCATTTTCCTATGTCTCCAGTGTGAAGCCAACCATCTGCATCAATAGCCTCGGCGGTCTTCTCGGGGTCCTTCAGATAGCCCTGGAACACGTTAGGACCCTTCACACACACCTGGAGACACACACACACACACACACACACACACACACACACACACACACACATTTATGAATGACATCCATTATCATAATCATGTATAAAAGTTTCTATGATGATGTGTGTCTTTGTGTTTCACCTCTCCCTCGCCGTTTGCAGCCAGGTAGTTCATCTCAGGCACATCCACCAGTTTAAGGGAGTTGCAGGGCAGAGGAGCTCCGACGTGTCCTGCAGGCATGACGTCAAGTTTAGTTCTTATAGCCCGCAGTAATCAGTCAGCTTTTTTTCGTCATAATTTAGAGCGGGTAGCCTTGTAAAAGATGAATTAAGTCAGGCAACTTTGTTATCCATTACCTGCATTCCATTCACCCGGCATGGTCATGGTGCATCCAGCAGTGCACTCTGTCTGTCCATAACCTTCATAGAACTGAGACAGTTATTATGATTATTATTATGATTATTATTATTACTACCTGTAGGGTTCCACTGAATGAAGCTGTAGCATAACGCTCTTCTAAATCTCCTCGTCTTAATCCACATCAAAAAATCCACAGGACCACTCGAGTGTTTGTGTGGCTCTTTGTGTGAGTGTTTGAGCGGATGTTTGTGCTAGTGTTTGTGTGAGTGTTTGAGCGGATGTTTGTGCTAGTGTTTGTGTGAGTGTTTGAGCGGATGTTTGTGCTAATGTTTGTGTGAGTGTTTGAGCGGATGTTTGTGCTAGTGTTTGTGTGAGTGTTTGTGTGAGCGTTTGAGCGGATGTTTGTGCAAGTGTTTGTGTGAGTGTTTGAGCGGATGTTTGTGCTAGTGTTTGTGTGAGTGTTTATGTGAGCGTTTGAGCGGATGTTTGTGCAAGTGTTTGTGTGAGTGTTTGAGCGGATGTTTGTGCTAGTGTTTGTGTGAGTGTTTGTGTGAGTGTTTGAGCGGATGTTTGAGCAAGTGTTTGTGCGGGTGTTTGAGGGGGTGTTTGTGCGGGTGTTTGTGCGAGTGTTTGTGGGAGTGTTTGTGCGAGTGTTTGTGCGGGTGTTTGAGCGGGTTTTTGTGCGGGTGTTTGTGTGAGTGTTTAAGCTGGTGTTTGTGCTACCTGACAGCCTACTGCTGCTCTGAGGAAGTTGAGGACAGCAGGAGAGATGGGAGCAGCTCCAGTCAGCATGAGACGCACGCGGCCGCCGAGGCTGGCCTGTAGAGGGCAGCACAACACCTTATTACTGGACAGCTCTGTCAGTTGTAGCCACGACAAATCCATGTTAAAAAAGAATCAGTCAACCAGACAAAATGCAACATAATGTCTATGTCCTTACAGCTTTAACCATCTAAATCACTTTTAGTGAAGGCTGTTTGAGGATGATAACAATTAGAGCTGCAGATTAATCGATTAGTGTCAACTATTACATTAATTGCCAATTATTTTGATAATCGATTAATCGGTTTGAGTCATTTTTCTATAAAAAAAAGTAAAAGCTCTCTGATTCCAGCATCTTAAATGTGAATATTTTATAGTTTCTTTTCTCCTCTGTGACAGTAACCTGAATTTGTCAAAACAAGATATTTAGGATGTCATCTTGATGTTTGGCAAACACAGATCGAAATTCTTTGCCATTTTATAGAACAACTTATTGATTAATCGACAAAATAATCAACAGATTAATAGACAATGAAAATAATTGTTAGTTGCAGCCCTAATAACAATGTTGTACTTTGTCTTTAGTTCTTGAATTGCTCTTTTATAGTTAATTTCTTTTTTTACTTCTATTCGTATATTAGTATATACAGTACCTCTTATTCTTCTTTTTCACTTCTCTAGTTATCTTTACTGCTGCTGCAACATGTAAACTTTCCCTCTAGGGATCGATAAAGGCTTATCTTATCTTTTAGTGTGTGCTCTTATGATATTAATGCATGCGTTATGTAACAGTCCCTAGAAACCCCACATATCCCTTTGACGCCTGAATTTATTCACAATTATATAAGAACTTTATTATGTGTGTTCCTGGCTCCAAGCTGATGCTAAATTAAGTTGAGATTGTTAATTTGTCTATAGCATATAGAATAGATATAAATTTAGGTATGATGCAAATTAGCGACAACAGGCATTTATGGTAAAATTCTTTACAAAATGGTAAAATTAATAAAACACATTTTCAAGTAATTGACAAATAAATGAATCTTGACAACAGCAAGAAAGAAAACACTCTCCTACTCCCTAACATTGACAGTGGTATTTTTAGGGTTAGGGTTAGGGGTTAGGGTTAGGGTTAATTTCGCTTCCGTGAACTGGATGTAATTCCCACTCCGACCGGTCCTACGAGAAACCAGTGCGTGCAAAAGGTTCCTAGGTATGTATCGAATGTAAACAAACCGGCATTGGGGGGAATACACACGCTATCTCGCCTGCAGTCGGAATGGAAGGGGTTTGATGCAAATTAGCGACAGTCAGCGTTAAGGGGTTAAGACTTAGGCCTGTGTCTGCAAAGCATACATGACCTTACACAGTGGTTTGAACCCTACAAGTTTGCATGTTCTCCCCGTGCTTGTGTGGGTTTCCTCCGGGTGCTCCGGTTTCTTCCCACCATAAAGACATGCATGCAACTAGGACTACAATTGAAAATTAGCCGACTGGCTAACACTGGCGCATTTACAGAAATGTTGATTAATGTGCATTGTCCTAATATAAATAAATAAATCTTCTTCTACATTTTCTACCACTATTTAAAGTAGCTTCTAAACAAAACTACTTTTATTAAAGTTACATTTATTTTAGTTACTTATATATTTTTGTTTTATGAAGGTAAAAAAAACAGATGACTAACACCACTTTATTTCTGTTAAAAAAGAGGGGAAATTATTGGGCACTTGTAGTGAGGAACTGAAAATCTGTGACAAACGAAAAAAATATTTTATGATAGATATAAATGTGTCTGATCAGTAGGTATGCAGGAATTAGTATAGTAGGGTCAGTGTGAAATTGGTCTGATTTTACTTTTGACGTCCAAGAGGTATTAACAGTAGGTGGGTGGTAGGTGCAATAAGCTGTAGTTTCAGCCTACACCTTTTCCCTCTGTAGAAACAAAGTCTTTCTGTCGTGGCTTTATTTTCTACTGTACTGTCTGTCCCTCTGTCTTGCTGTGAGTTACTGTAATTTTGTTGTTTCTTATTACCTCAATTTTTCACAATGTAGACAATAGACATGTTACACACTGCGCAGAAACAGAAATTAGAGTTAATAGAATTAAATCAATTGTATCAACCAGCCCTAGTGAAAACATTCCTGGACATGTAGCACTCAACTATACAGTGACCTACTAGGAGTTTTAACTGTGCTGGCTCTGTGTACCTGAACCTTCCGGAAG